>VZTM01036011.1:205835-230955 GCA_013400555.1 Jacana jacana
CTTCTCTTTACTTGCTCCAACAGGCCCACGCCCTTCTTATGTTGGGGACCCCAGTGCTGGACTCAGTTCTCCAGGTGGTCTCATGAGAGCAGAGTAGAAGGGCAGAGTGTCCCACTGTGACCTGCTGCCCACGCTGCTTTTGATGCACCCCAGGATGTGGTTGGCTTTCTGTGCCGTGGGTGCACACTGCTGGCTCATGTTGAGTTTCTCATCTACCAACACCCCCAAGTCCTTCTCCTCAGGGCTCCTCTCATTCCATTCTCTGCCCAACTTGTATTTGTGCTTGGAATTGCCTTGACTCATGTGCAGGAATAATGGAACAAAGTTGTGACCTTCCCCTTTTTCTGTATGAATTCCTCAGCCTACACCTGACTCCTGAGAATGATTTTCATCCTTCTTGTGAGAGTAACTAAGTGTTTACAACAGTGAACTGGGAAAACTGACGTGACGTTTTGTAAGATCATCAGCTGCTGCTTGTGTGGCATTATTGGGCAGCTCCTGGTTTGTTGCCATCTGCTCTTAGCTTTAACAGTTGATACAGTATTAGAGAATAACACTAAAAGTATAATATTGATGACAATTAGCTTCCTGTTTCTAACCACAGCTGGCGGTAGACTGAAGATCTGTTAAGTTAAAGATCTCAAGATCTAAGTTCCCAAAAATTTCACTGGAATCAGTGGCCGGTGTAGGGATGGACCATTGGAAAGGCCAAGTCTTCTGATGCATCAAAATCAGTCTGTAAACAGGGTTCATCAGTTCACCTGCTCACAGACCCTTGCCTTTGCCCAAGTGCTACCCTTCAGCAAGCTTTTTGGATGTGGTTATTGGAAAAAAAGCATTCTGCCCACCTCAGTGGCAAGTTTTCATGCTTGTGATGAATCATACAGTTGCTTATATTGCCCACAAACAAGGGGCTTTCATTCCCTGTGTGGCCCATGGCAGAAAAGTGATGGTTTCTCCCTTCCATTTCCTGGTTTGGTGGGATTTTGGCTTTGACCTACTCTCAGAAGGATGCACCTAGCTGTCACCTAGCAACCTGGAGCCAGGCTTTGTGGCTGGATGTTCTGATCTCTTTTTGGAGCTTTTGTCTGGAGGAAGCTGATTTGTAAAGAGATGCAAATAAATGGGAGTAAAAATTTGCCCTGTTATTGCACAGAAGGGGCCAGCAAAATGTAGGACTGAGTAAGCTCTAAATAGCTTGAAAGAAACATTTATTTTCTCCTAGAGTTTGAATTTCCTGTGGAAAGAAATTGCTGTGAAAAAGCACGTTTGTGATTCATGACTTTTGTGTCTTTGCACCACTCATAGAAAATGCGTATCAGGTAGAATGTGTTGTATATAAACAGGCCAGGGGAAGAAGTAAATTACCCTTCATGCTCACTACACCTACAGCAAGGAGTCATGGCTTTAAACAGCAGGCAGGGATATTTAGGTTAAATATAGGTTTTTAATGGTAGGATGGTAAAGAACTAGAGCAGGCTGCCTAGACTGCAGAGTCTGTCTTAGTGAGGTTTTAAAGAGCAGGCAAGGCAAACCTGTGCCAGGAGGGGCTTGAGGATGGCTGATCCTAGCAGCAAAGGTCATCTGCCAGATGACACTTTCAAGCTCCTACCCCAAACTGCATTCAGTGATACTGCACCTCATGTCATTCTTCTGTCACTGGATGGATTTGCTAATTAGAGTGGACTGGCTAATACCTGCAACCCAGACATGACTTATTCTGGCACTTAAGGATTGCTCAGGCACTCAGAAATCCCTGAGAAATCTGAGCTGGAAAAAACCACAGCACAGTTCCTCTTTCAACTGGAGTTGAGGTATATTGGAAATAAAGCAGGGTGTGATGAGAACACTGTGCTCTGGTGATCACTAGCCTATGATGGCCTCTAGGAGAAATCATAAATCAGAGCAACATCAACTCTATTATGCACCGGTGATGCACAAATGTACTTCATTTTGTGTTTGTATTTTACTGGAAATCATTTACTGTCATCAGTCTGGGAGTGAGAGACGTATCACGGAATGAAGGTAAATTCAGTTCTTCCTGACTCAGACACCCAAACTAGATGCCTTTTTAAGAGGGTCTTCATGGTCTTTCAGAGAAATGTTGCTTTTTCCCAGTATCTTTTATCTAAACTGTTGATCCTTGCCAGGGGAAGCATATTCCAAATTACCTTATTTGTAAATCTCAAGTTACCCATACATCAAATTAAGTTTATTTAGATTTAGGCTGAGCGGGTTATTTATTAACCAGCATGACATTTTGTTCTACTTACAGCAGGTCATCTTATATTAATGAAAACAGTCTCCGTAATTCAGGTCAGTCTAGGATTGTTTTGCTGAAAAAAATTCAGAACCAGTGTTAAAACCGTTCATCTTTTGGTTTTTGTATTCACTAAATTCATTCTGACAGTAGGATCCTAATCAGCCCAGGATTCTGCATTTTTCCATTTCAAAGGTACACGGCTAAAGAGGAAATTTTAGGCCTATTCCAAAGGTAAAATATGTAAATCGCTAAATTGGAAAAACACATGACTGCAAATGAGTACAAATTATCTCTGAGGACTTGAAAATTTGCACACCATTAATATGCAAGTAACCCACCCGTTAATGTGTACTACGTTATTGTTTTGACAACTTTTACAAAAGAATGCCCTCTGATTGCTGTCTGGGCTGCTATTATTGGCTCACAGACAATGCTGAGCCATACAGGCAGCCACTCTCAAAACAGTGTTTCTGGATGCAAAAGAAAAACCTTTTATGAATTAAAAAATATTATTATGCCATGCAATTACAGAAGAGTTCAAAAAGAAAGATGCTGTGAAGAGCTCTTTTTTTTCCACAGAACAGTTGAGGTTGGAAGGGGCCTCTGTAGATTGTCTAGTCCACCCTCCTGCTCTCAGGCCTCCTAGGACCATGCCAAGGAGGGTTTGAACACCTCCAAAGGTGGAAACTTCACAACCTCTCTGGGCAACCTATCCCGCTCTTCAACCACCCCCACAGTAAAAAAAAAAACCAAACAACTTTTTCTGCCTGATAGAATAGAATCATAGAATCATTTAGGTTGGAAGAGACCCCTGGGATCATCAAGTCCAACCATCAGCCCTACTCTACAAGTTCTCCCCTACACTAGATCCCTCAACACCACATCTAATCTACTCTTAAACACAGTCAGGGATGGGGACTCCACCACCTCCCTGGGCAGCTGATTCCACTGACTGACTAACTCCTGCATGAGCCATGTTCACCTGTTCTTACATCCATTCTTACATTCTTATGCTAAAGATTAAAGCATATTAGTTTTTAAAGGAGTTGTATTTAATGCTGTGAGCCGCCTGGAAGAGACGAGTATACTAAGAACACTCAGAGAAGACATGAGGAGAAGAAAACCCCAAACCTAACATGAAAGGTCTCTTCAGTGATGCCCAGGGGTAGCAAGCAAGTGGTGAAAATGAGACCTGCCCATCAATATTAGCCAAGCCAGTGGCTTGTGTGTCTTTCAGGGATAAGTCTGCTAAAGGGTGCTCTACTCACAGCACGTGGTGTTCCTCCACGGCTTCCAGCAGGATCCACAGAGCTGAAATGGGCACCAGCACCCGCTCCCTCATCCTCCCATCCAAAACCCACCAACACGCTGCATAGGGGGCTGCCTCACAGGGACAGAGCAAACTCTCAATTGCAGGAGAAAGCATTTATGCTGCATCTTTCAAAGGAAGTTATGGGCCCGATTTGGCACTGTATGTGCATCACCCTTCATCTGGGAGTCACAGCCCTGGATACCACGCACACATCCCCAGCCACACACGCCTGAGTGCTGCTGTTAGAAGACTTGTTGGAGATACAGGCTCTTCCACTCTGAATTTACAGGAATTGATCTTCTAGAGTGTGTCCTGGCCAAGGCAGGGGGTCAGTCAGCTTTAGCTTTCAGAAGTGCCTTCCATGTCTCAGCCCTAGCTAACCAGATGGAGGGGAAGGGGGAAGGAGGATGTCATTCCAATCTAGCTGCAAGGGACCTCCCTGTGGATTTCAGTCTGTGCCTCACTGAATACCTGCTTAAAAGGAAAACAGAAGTATTTCTCTCAGACCCTTGAGTGGGAAGTGCCTTAAACACAGTAAAGCATCACCACTCCTTCTAAACAAGGAATAGTAAATTATTATACAACAAAGAATGCTTTCAACACAAGGGAAGGAAAGGACACCTGCTATCCTTATCACAGAGTCATTGCACTAAGTAGGTAGGTTATTTGTCTGGAGCATGTGGTTTCAAGTCACCTCAGGGGAAGGTGCTGAATGTGGACTTTCCATAATTTGGGCAGCATCAGTGAGAAAGCACTGCTCTGTCATGTGCCAGGACAGGAAGGTGTAATTTCAGAAGCGCGTCCAGGTTTGTGATTCACACATTTAAAGATAAGCCTATCTTTAAGATTGACCGAAGTTTCTGCTGTTAGCCATCTCTCCAGAATGGTGACTTTTTGAATCTTATCCCTCCGCAATCCAGTTCTGCTCATATGTATGCAGACATATGGAAGCTCAGACGTGGGCTCTGGGGGACACAGCACACAGCAATGTTGGTCATAGCCTGTTGTGTATTGTACCTTTTTTAGCTATAATTATTAAAGAAGTGCTTTGTGGTTTTTGAAAGCAGCAGAACATGAAACAAGTTTTACTTTGGAGGAATTCTGTTGCAAACAATAGAAACCAATTCCAGTTTCTACCCGACCCCTCTTGCAGGATTAGGGGCTGACAGGCCTTAATCCTCCTAATAGGTCTGCTGATGAGATGGGCAGCAAAGTTTTGTTGGACACCACAGGTCTCAAAAGTATTGATACAGTCTGTAAAAATGTGCAGGAATAGCTCTTTCTTAACTAGTAAAATGCTTCAGGGACTAGATAAACCCTGGCAATAAAGGATACATGTAAAGAAAACAAAATTAACCAGCACAGAAGACCACAGGGAGATAATGTTCTCCAGCTTGTCCTAGAAATAATTTTGCTTACCTTTAAAACCAACGGCATATGATTTCACCTCACTATCTTAATCTATAACTATTCAGCAAAATGCCCACTCTTTTCCCTACCTAAACATATACTGTATTATCAAAGAAGTCAATAAGACCAGATGCTCATAACTGGTCCTAGATACCCTGTAATACTTGTATTTCTCTCCCAGAATTCTGTCTGTTGTTAAAACATTGCTCCAGAATAAAACAAAGCATCAAACATGTCTCAAATTTGACATCTGCTGCGTAAGAAGAACTGTCTTGGCAGAGATGAAGAATGTCAGCTGCCAAGTGATTCAACCCACATCCCCTGCCCATCTCAAACATAAGAATCAGATAAAGTGTGACTATTAAACTATGCTTCAGCCTATTTAACCAAGCACAACACCTGTTCCAAAGAACAGAGAGAATGTGTTCTTGGTATAAGTTACTGCTTGGTTTGTTCCTAACACCCTATGACACAATCACAAGCTTTAGGACATACAAACGCTACTGTGACTAAGTATGAAAAACACACTTCACCAAATAAACACTTCGGACATGAAAATGCCCTTGGGAGAGATTATTGACCGAAGAAGGTGAGTATATTTACTAATATCAGGACTTCTGCTACTCTTATAAAAGCTGAAGAAAATACCTGATTTCCGAGGGACTGTCAACAGCAATAGTAATTAATGACTGACAGCACTCATCACCTGAGGACACTAGAGTACTTGGCAAAGCAGCACAATCGCTCAACTGACGACAGGCTGTCCTTTGCAAAATAGCATATTTTATGAATTATGACCTTTCTTGAGTTGTTTGTGAATGGATCCTTATTTTATCAAACAACACATGATTCATAGCAGTTGCCAAACAATTCAGATGAGCTATGCATAGTCACGAGCAACTTCCACATTACGTGCAGTTCATGGAAAATGTTTGACATCTGCAAACCCAAAGGATTTCTGCAGAGCTGAGATTAGCGAGATGAAGGACAAAGGCTGCCATACTTCCTCTGAGCTGCTCCTCCAGGCACTATGCTTGTAGCCATTTCGGTTTTGGCCTGGTCTCTCACATGGAACACAAACGGGGAGGACCTGGCAAGCAGAAAGGCACTGCTGATATAACAGGGTTCTCATTAGGCTTCTGCTTACAGGTTGATGATAAAGGAAGCTTAACAGTTGCTCTCTGGCTTTCCTTGGCCACACCTTCTCACTACAGACTACACTGTTCCTCACCTCTCTGCTCCATGCCTTGGGGAACAGAGGGCTGAAAGCCCCTGCAGTTAAGGCAAATCTCAACCAGAGATGGAAAGGATTCTGCGTGCCAGGGAGCAGCAAGAGCATCTTGCTCCCTTCGGCAAGATGAACTGGAGGCCAAAGGGATTCCCCAGCCCATCCCACAGTACTTGAACAAGGCAAACAGGACAGTCATGAAGATGCCCCAAGCAAGGTAGATGATAAGGCAATATTACAGTAAAATGGAAGGCAACCCCTCCCAAAGCAGGTCCTACAATCACCTAGCAAGCTCACATGGACAAGGGACAACCAAGGTCAATCCAGGAAGTCAGCCCAGTGTCAGGGTTAAGGTCTCAACCAGGTGGCTCCATCACAAAATGGGGCATGGCTGTCCCTCAGCTGGAGACCAGCACTTCTTCAGAAGTGCTCAGGCAGGAAGGGAGCAGGTTGCCAGGGCTGAGCTTAAATAGAGCTGCTGAGGTCTTGGGTGCAGCTGGTCAGGGCTATTAACACTTATTAGTGCCCTCAGACACCCAATATTGCTGTCTGAGCTGTGCTTGCGTGGTTACTTATTGTCTGTAGGTGTATTAGTCATGCAAAACCAACCAAATCTGGAGCCGGTATGCTTAGCAAACCAAAATTGTGTTATAGAAGAGAAATGAGTCCCATCTAGATCTAATGTGGTCGTGAACTAAAACGTGGCATCTTTGTGGAGAACATTCTCATCCTCTTCTGAGGACACGATAGCAATGAGCTCTGCGTAACAGTCTGGCAAATTTTGTCATTAGAAAATACCGTGATCTATTTGCAGCCTCTCATTATCTCCCTGCGTAATGTAATGTTTCTGGGGTGTTAATTTTGTTAACTGGCAAAAAGTCCATTGGGAGCAGATGAGAATGGGCCCGTGTTAGCTCTGGGTACGTAAGCTGGTAAGCAAGTTCTTGCATCTTTGTGTTACGACTCGTAAAATGTTTATTCACTTTTGCTTTTTAGCATGTTTATAAATCAAGGTGCAAATACATCAGGGGGAAAGGCTTTTTAAGCAGTGCAAATGGAGATTAGAAAAAGAACAACTCACTGGGTTAATTTAAATGTCATGAAGAGAATTTAAAAGGCCTTTAAGTTCTGCCTACCACTTTTCAAAAACATTTCTCTTGTAATTCAGTTTTTCTTTGAAAGCAGGTTAAAGAATAAATAAACCTAATTCAAGTGTTCTGTTAAAAGATTTGGTTTGTTTGTTTGCTTGTTTTTTTAAATCCCATTTTATTTCATATTTCCATTTTACACATTAAATTAGATGGCAACTTGCTCTCAGAAGCAGCCACTGCCCACATGCAGAAGCATCAAATTCAAAACCTCATCTAAGGTGGAAGGGAACACGGGAATTAATGAAAATTGGGGAATCAGTCTGATCAAAGTCACCTCAGTCAAACAAATTTATCCGTCTAAAGACATAGTTTGTCCATAGCGATCAGTGTCACATATAGAAAAATTGTAACAGAAAGAATCTGAACTTTCTGTGGGCTTCAATGTGACCAGGCAAAGGAAAAAGAACAAAGTTTTAATGTGATCTTGTCTATTCTGGAAGTGTAAGCAACAAACTGGTCTTGAACCTTACAAACTGCAAGGTTATTTCCTAAAACCTGGGAAATCATGTGAACTCTCTGTGCCTTGGTTCCCTATCAGTAAAAAAGAAAAGTATATCTTTCCTATGTGAAGTAAAGCTTGCAATTCATCTGAGCTCCCAAGCCTCAGGGCTGTACACATTTCTCCACGGGTAAGTTTCCTAACTTCTTATCACTAACACAGTCCTTGAAGACTCATTAACTACTAGTAACTTTTTATGTTACGTGTGTGAAAGGATCATTTGCTGATAGGGCTTATGAAGTTCTGGAGACATTTTCCCCCAGAGCATATGGACTCATACAAGAGCTTCCACATGTCAGCAATTTCACCACAGCTGAGCTCATGAAGTGGTTACAGAGCATCTCCTGTGCTGTCCCTGCCCACTGTCCCTGCTACCAGAGATGACAGTCACATCAGCATTTAGAAACATAATCACAGAACAAAGTAAATGGGACAGATAGCCAGTGGAAAGGAAGCTGGCAGCATTGGTGTTCAAGGAACTATGGACTAAGTGTCCCTGAAACTTTCTGTGTCATTTAGGTCCCTCTGTAGATGAATCCTTTCACAGAGCAGAGAAATAATATATTGTCCTCTGTGAAGCCCTGACTCAGTCCTATGCACCATGTTCTCAGAGACTCATCAACAAACTATGACTTCAGGTGCGAGCTGTAACCGTGATCACCAAGCTGAAAGTGACAATTGACTCAGGATGAATAGATTTGTGAAGAACTCGGTATATGGGTTTCAGAAGGTATGACTACCAAGGGTTAAATCCAGGAGCCAGTGTGCCTGTGTCAAACCCCCCTTGGGCTTCAAGAAGGCCAGGAAGTCCCCAGGCTCATGTACTAAATGAACAGATAACAAGACAGAATGACATGAAATTCTGAAAGGAGTGTACTTGGTTCACTATCAGAAACAGCTTCCTGATAGTGGCAAAGCAGTATGGCCTCTCAGCAAAAATAATTGAGGCTTTCTGATGAGTATATTCCTGTAATTCAAATGAAACGGCCTCCTGGAAACAGACATGCATTGGCTAAAAAGCTGGGATGGAGAAGCAAATTCTTGCTTTAATTTGAATGTCTGTAGAGCAGATGTGGAATGGGCAAATGGTTGCTTTCCCCATCTTGCCTTTTACCAACTCTGCCAACAATCTTGACCAGCTGACTTAGTCCTTCTCCACTCTGGTGCTAAGTTAGTCTGAAAAAGCCTCCAAAATTTGTGGTTCTGAGAGTGTGCGACTTTGCTGTCACACTCTTTTCCATACCATGCACCAGGCAGGGTGCACCATGTTCTCATTAAAGTTTTGGTAAGATACAGTTTCTTGCATCTGTCTCTCTTGCTCTGTTGAGCTGCCCAGGAGCATGTTCCTCACCATAAATAACATTGGTTCACCCTTTGGGCAACTTTCAGGCTTTTGGCAAAATCTAGAGGATAGATGACTGTCTTCAACTAAGGAAAATGATTCAGCTCTAATAGATTTTAGTATTATGCTGTGTTTGATTTCTTTGGGGTATATCCTTTTGTTAACTACCAATAAAAACCATCTGAGGTAGCACCAGTAAAAAATGTAGACCTCTTCAGTGTCTAAACCTCCTGAAGGCACATGTTTTTCCCGCACCCTTTTAACCACAGATTAGCTCTGCAAGGTATGAATCATTTTTATGAGTTAGATGGATGTGTTTAATACATTGTTTGAAAGCAGACACTTAACAGAAAGGCGGATCACCACCTCCTTTATCACCGTGGCTCTAACACACTGAGGAACAGAACAGGGGGCAGAGCATGATGCTCAGGAATAAAGGAAAATTACACAAATCCGGATGTCTGGGTGACAAATAGTCTATGGTTGTTATATACATGACATTAACTCTTTCTCCTTTCCAGATACACCATTTACCCCCCTCCTTCAGGACATTTGGATAACCCTGGATTTTATCTTACCTTGAAAATCCACTGTGCTGATTTAATATCCTCTTCATCTTCATTTTGGAGAGTCTCCTTTGCTGGGCAGTTGTCTGCATGGTAGCTGTGCGTCCTGAAGTAGAGCAGAACTTGCCTCCACATCGAGAAATGAAAAGGTTGTTCCCAAATCCAACTTTGCAATGACCTCTCTTGGAAAAACACAACTTTTATTTAACGATGAAACAAAACCAGATCCCAGAGATGGGGCTGAATGATAACAACATAGAGGTGGCTCGTCCTTACGCCAACGAGCAAACGTCAGGGCCTCTTGCGACTTGTCAGTTCTCCCTGCAGCCTCCACAGTTCTGGAGACAAACAGGATTATCTGCCCGCAGAAATCTGCAGTGCCTCATCCCCTCAGCATTGGGCCAGCTTAGAGATTAGATTTACGACTTTGTAGGTTTTAGTAAGTTGAAAAGGAGGAAGAAGTGGTTGAATACATGTCAGAGAGACAGGCTGCAACGATCATGAAACGCACTTTGTCACCTCAGGGTGAACGTATTTCACTGACAACTTGCAGTAAGAAGTAACTCAGCGGGAGGTTGTATTCTGCAGGCAGCACCAAATGGAGATGTCTGTCTTAGGTCAGTGGCACCTGTCAATCACGTTTTTTCTCTCAGACTGAACAGATGGTCTCCTGGTAATCCTTCCAGCCCCAGTGAAAACACCACGCCAGCAGCAGCCGCGTCTGCGGGCACAGACAAGCTAAATATAAAGACTAAGACTCCAGGTAGATTATTAATACATTATTTCTCTTAGCTTTACAGAGGGCTGCCAGGCATTTGCCTTCTGTTTGTCAACATTCAATTGCTATTTATTTACTTGTGCTGTTCAAAATACAGATAGGAGAATCCCAGAAAAAATTAGGAGGCGTATTAAATCGTTGTCAACTTTTTATTCAAATAATTGTTTCAACATCATTTATAGTTCTGGACATTAGCAATGCTGTTAAATGAGAGCAAAGCAAATAGTAGTGGCCTTTCTGTGGGAAGGCATTCAGGAGTCTTCTAAAAAATCTCACCCTAGAGACAGCAGAAAGTCAAGCTCACACATATGTCAGCATTCAATGAAAAGATTCAATCTTTCAGTTTATTCATAATTGCAAAATACTGCCAGTTGTAATAATTTTATATTTAAAAATAGTACTTCTATTAGAATTAGCTAAAATGTCTAAATGAAAAGGTATTCTAAATGGGGAGTTTCCATTTTGAAAGTGTCTGATGGGATATTCTGTCTATTTTGAAAGTCTAAGTCATTTTCCAAGTTGAAAAATATGTCTAACCCAACTTTTTTTTTCTGCCAAGAGTTGAAAGTTTTGACAATTCAACATTATAGATATAAGGTAGGGATAACGTCACCTGCCCCCATAGCACCTCTTGTGAGCAGAGGTGCCTTGGTCTCTGTCCTTTTTCAGAGAAATCCAGGAAGTGCTGAGGAGAAAAATAAAGAAAAATAAGAGACTTTTTTTCTCAGCATTTGGCTTGGCTAGAAGTCATCATATAGTAAGAAAACTCTTGCATAAACTCTGGTAATAAGTCCCTTCTTTTCTGTCCTCTGCCAGGCTGACTGTCTGCTCAGCATTTCCTTCTTCCTCCTTCCTTTTTTGTTTCTTTTTTATGAGAGGATAAAGTTAGAGGATCTATTTCTTTCTTTTTTTTTTTTTTTCTTTTAAAAATTTTTAATTTTAACTCAGAGATGGGAGTTATTTCACCCAGTACTGCAGAAATTTCCCAGAGACGGGTTCTCCTTCTACACATCCAGGTGCTGAGCCCCTTGTCTAGAAAACAGCACGAAGCAGCAGAGACTGAGGGCGAGGGGAGGAGAGATGCTGTAGGCTGCAAAGTTGGGCTGCAGACTCTGAGACCCTCCAGCTTTCAACACAGAAGTGCCTGTTTATGAGACAGAAACACTTGTCCCTGCTCCCTAAAGTAATGTACTCTACTATTTTAACAGCAGCTATAAATAGCTCTGTTCTGGCCTTTCTGTTCCTGTTTCTGCACAATACTTCACTTTCCATTTTCTGACAATACAGCATTATTCCATTCTACTGGGGGAAAAAACTCAACATGTATTTATTCAAATACAATGTCAGTTTATTTTTCTTTTGAAAACACTGACTCTATTGAAGCTAAGATATATGTTGTTCCTTAATTGACTAGGCAAAATTTAATTTCAAAGACATGGTGGAGCAATCAGAGAATTGCCTGGTACAACATTTGCAAAATTGTGGTATATTAGCTTTACCAGATCCTTTAGGCCAGGATCTGCTTAAATGACAAGAAAAATGAGCCAAGTTTGAAGACCTAAATGCCAGATAATTCTATATTGGTTGCAGCAAGCAGGACTCCCTTGTTTAAACAGATGTTTTAAGCATTGCAATGGGCTGCCTGGGGAAGTCACCACCCCTGGAGGCACTGCCCCTGGAGGTATATAAAGCTGTGTTGATATAGAGCTTAGTGACATGGTTTAATGACCATTTTTTATCAGTTTGGTTAATGGTTGGACTAGATAATCTTAAATCTTAAATGGTTGGACTAGATGATCTTAAATTAGCTCCTTCCAAGCTAGACAATTCTATGATTCACAGAATAATGATCTCCCACAATGACACAGACACTACAGTGAAGATAAAGTAAGAGGAGAAAAGACGAACAGATGTAGCAGTAAAATCCTATTCACAGTGCCAAATCTTGCTATAATTACTGAGAAAAAAAATGTCCAGTGAAGCACCCCGTATCTTCTCACTTCTTCTGTGTCCATTAAAGGAAGCCTCTTCTGTGACAACCCTCCACCCTTAGAAAAGACAGAAAAGAATCTGGCAATATGGTGTCTCCCATTCCCTGTCCCACAGGTCCTCCCTAATGCCTGTGAGACAGGAGATGAAATCTGCCAGAGAGACAGATTAAATGGGAAACCTATAAAATGAAAATAAAGAGAAACTAGAACTATAAAATAAGCCAAGTCTACTCAAAAGTTACATATGTCACAACATTTTCTCTCCCAGGTAAGAAGTTAGTTGTGTATCAGTGGGTCATCAGAAATAATTTGGATTTGCTCCAGTATGTAAGTAATCTTCATATTTCCTTGCGATATCAATTCATGATACATTTTTTCAGATAAATTTGACACCTAAAGAAATATCCAGATGTCCAATGAGATTTTCAAAAGCCATTGTGCTCTTTTGTTCCATACAACTAAAAAGCCCAAAGTAGCACCCCAGATGTGAAGCTTTTTAGCAAAAATGGATCAAAAGGGCTAAGAAAGTGACTGTATTTTTCTTATCTGTAGTTGAAAGATATATATTTTAAATTATAAGTAAATATACAAAATGTTAAAATATTTAAACAATTAGCTCTATTTTTTTCTGATATTTAGATATAGTGCACACAATTTCCACCAGTGGAAAAGAAGAACAAATCATATCTTCTGGGAGACAAAAAGCAGTCTTCCTCTTCAGGCCTTGACACGGTGTATGAGTTAAGGTGCTTGAAGATGAAAAGATGGACACATTCCAATACATTTCATAGAATCATATAGGTTGGAAGAGACCCTTGGGATCATCAAGTCCAACCATCAGCCCTACTCTACAAGTTCTCCCCTACACCAGATTCCTCAACACCACATCTAATCTACTCATAAACTCAGTCAGGGGTGGTGACTCCACCACCTCCCTGGGCAGCTGATTCCACTGACTGACCACTCTCTCTGTGAAAAACTTTTTCCTAATGTCCAGCCTAACCCTACCCTGCTGCAGCTTGCAGCCATTCCCTCTTGTTCTGTCGCTCATTGCCCGTGAGAAGAGACTAGCACCAACCTCCCTACAATGCCCTTTCAAGCAGTTGTAGAGAGTGATGAGGTCTCCCCTCAGCCTCCTCTTCCTCAAACTAAACAATCCCAACTCCCTCAGTCGATTCTCATAAGCCTTATTCTCCAGGCCTTTCACCATTTTCGTTGCCCTCCTCTGCACTCGCTCCAGCACGTCTATATCTCTCTTGTGCTGAGGTGCCCAGAACTGGACACAATCCTCAAGGTGCTCTTCACCTTGCATCAGACACCGACTATTGTAGTTTCATCACTATTTTTCAATATTGTCTTCTTCCATACTGTGGAGCAGGGCTTTGGGGAAAGGTGTATTTTATGTTAACAACCTGCTCTTTGGTTTTCCCCATTCGTGTGACCTTGAGCTAGTTACTCCGTATTTCTCTCCCTCAGTTTATCTAGAAAACAAAGACCTACTTTACATTAGCGTTGCATGGAATTGGCCAGTGATGCTCAAAAAAGTTTCAAGTTTCATGCAGTACAAAACCTGCTAGGTTCCCTCTGTTTTCTTCTTGGAACACCCAAGCAGACCTGAATCATAGTTAGTTCTTCTCCGCTGTTGCCTCCCTCCTGCGATAGAATCCCAAAAAATTGGCCAAAAAAATAACCAGTTTAACTTAGGGTCTGTTGACCAAGTGCACCTGGCACTCAGTTCTGTGTGAGAAGAAAGGTTTCCTACTCTTGCAATGCACCCATGGGGGCTTCATGCTAAGAGAAGTCACGATAAGAACTCCATTCCCGCAGCTTTGGAAAAGCAGGAGCTGGAGCGCTCAGAAGATCTGACCCGAATCCCTGGATGAATAAACGTAGGGTGAAATGAGGTACTTGTTTTAGGCATAGCAGCTCTGAAAGGTGAGGCTGATCTCTGTGTTTTTCTAGTGTATAGTGTATCTGTCCTCCTTTACAAATTTTTTATTTGTCAAGGAAGTTTTGTGAATTACAGAACTGTGTTCACTTTTCCTGGCCTTCTAAGCATGTTTTGCTTCGATAAAGCTATTTCTCTCTTCTTCTCTTCCACGCTCTTTCTTCTACATGCTAAAAGCTTGAAGAGACATGAGGGAGACAGGCAGGTGATGTACAGAATGCTGAAAGGTTAGATGGCAGGTGTGCAAAACACTTCTGTAATTTGCAGAATATATGAGAGACAACCATACATTGTTCTCATTATGAGAAGGAAAGGAGAGCAGAAAAATACTCTCACGATCCAATTGTCTGTAGTCTTACTGTGAAGATGACTCATTCATTTTTTAGTATTAAACTACTGAACATTTTATTCTCAGTGATCCAGGCAGTTGATGACTTTTATCTCTGCATGCTGATAGGCATTTCATTTTTCTCTCTGTGTTTCACACATCAATAAAGTCACCTAAATATAGCAACTTCAAGTGAAGCTGTGCTGCCAGGAGTTAATGGACAAGCACTGACGTGACCAAAATTAGGTAAATGATAATTGCTTTGTAGCACCTGAATCCTAAAGGATAGATGCTCACCAAGAAATTGGAGCACAGCACTTCTCCAATCTTTACTCCTGAGCAAGATCCAGTTCAGAGAATTAACCAGCACGAATGAGGCACCGTGAGGTGCTCTCTTAAGCTGATGGCATGTGATGGGTTTGTACTGGTTGCTGATGATGGCCTCTTGCTGTCACAGTGATGACAGGCACACATGAGTCAGGTTCCTATAATGACCATATAATGTTTTGGTTTCTCAGAACCTAGCCTTGCAATGCAATGAAGTTCCTTAACACAGAATGTGTCTCGTGGGACTCACAGAGTGACAGCTTTCAGATGTGCCCAAGCGTTTGGCAGATGGGGTGTATGAGCACAGGTAAAGCTGTAGCACCCCCTGTGTGCTTATCAAAGGAGTGGCACTACCATCGGCCAAGTTTTCACTTTGCTATTTACCTCCTTTCTCAAACATTTCTGAATGCGCTGAACAGCACAGACTCCAGCCAGACGCCTTTTGCGCTCCGTGGAAGACCCTTCTGCACTGTGAATGCTGATTGTTTCTTCCTGTCCTCTGTCATACACAACTCAGTTATGAATCAGTGCACAGACCTTTCCTTTTAACACAGCAGAGTTTATTTTTCTAAGAGCACCCGCAGATGCATCTCACTGAATGCCTCTTAGAAAACCAAGTGGGTGGAGTTCACCTGCACCAAGCTTGTCCACACGCATGAAGAACTCCAGCAGAGGTATGAGACACGACTGCCCCTTACAAAAAAGTGACTTTTTGCTAATCTTTTGCATTTATTCTCTTACATGCTGTAGCAACCTGCCACAAAGTATATTATTATACAGGTATATTTAGGAACAATGTATTGTCTGTATTCTCTAATATGGGACGTTGTGTTCACTAATTTGATTCCTCTGCTAGAGACTCTATAAACTTGACTGGCATGGATGTCTACCATGTTTACTGCCTGGTAGTTCCTTAAATGGCCCTTGGAATTGCTGTTAAAAACTCGATGTAATTAATTACTATTACAATTATTTCTCCTCTCTTTGCATTTCTCTTTCTACTAATGCAGTGGATGCATACTTTCAGCAATTACAGCTCACTCCAAGGTTACAGAAAAGCTACAGGGAAATATTTATACCCAGGCCTCTCAATTGGCTGTGAAATGAATAACAGAGGCAGAGTCTGCCATTCATGATGAAGTCAACGTGCCAAATCACAGCTTTTCAAAGTTATCTTCTATAGAGAAATGACCACGTTGCTGTAGTATCAAAGTTTCGACTGTAAAGAGCAAGCTGTCTTCTTTTAGCCAGACTGAACGAATGACACTAGGCTCTTGCAGGTGGTGCAATTAGGGAAAAAAAACCCCACAGAATCATAGAATCATTTAGGTTGGAAGAGACCCTTGGGATCATCAAGTCCAACCATCAGCCCTACTCTACAAGTTCTCCCCTACACCAGATCCCTCAACACCACATCTAATCTACTCTTAAACACAGTCAGGGATGGGGACTCCACCACCTCCCTGGGCAGCNTCTTGGCCACTTGGGCACACTGCTGGCTCATGTTCAGCCGCCTGTCGACCAGCACCCCCAGGTCCTTTTCTGCCAGGCAGCTCTCCAGCCACACTGCCCCAAGCCTGTAGCGATGCAGTGAAAAAAAGAACCACTGGTGAGCTAATGTGTGCTCCAAATAAGAGATCACATTGGGCACCGAACTGAAATCATGAAAATATTTTTCTCACATGAACACTGCATACTATAAAGTATGGAACAATCCAGGGAATAGCAGCTGGATATACTTATACTCAGGTTCAAAGTATTTGGGTGCTGGTGCCTGGGTTAAGTCAGAAGTGTGCTAAAGGGGTGGGGAAAATATGCTGTGCAAAGTAGACCATATTCAGTGTTTTGGATGATTTCCTGGAAACAGGTGTTCCCCAGCAGAGGAAATGGGTTTCCATGCCTAGGCAAGTATCCAAGCTATTAGCCTGCCAGACATAGGGATGGGCAGGGTAAAACACATAGAATCAAAGACACATCCAGAATCACAGAATTGTCTAGGGTGGAAGGAACCTTCAGGATCATCTAGTCCAACCATCAACCTAACTCTGATAAAAATCATCACTAAACCATGTCTCTAAGCACAATGTCTACCCATCTTTTAAATACCCCTGGGGATGGTGCCTCAACCACTTCCCAGGGCAACTCATTCCAATGCTTAGTAACCCTATATTTGTGTTTTAACACTGGTAGATGGGACTACAACTTCAAAGGCATTGACCCAGTTTCCATGGATTTACTAAACTCTGAGAACAGCTTTGGACTGAGTTTTGAAGGGTGGAGGCGTAAGAATGCCATATCTGGCTAATGCTGTATCTGGCTTAAGTAGGAGAAGACACTAAATCATCAGTATTTTCAGTGTTGGGATATTTTGGGGTTTGGGCAGGAGTATCAATGTAGATAACTGACAAAATTTCAGACTGGAAGCCCAATGTGCCTCCAGCTTAGATAAGGGCTGAATAGTAGCTTACAGGATCACTGTACAGGCCTTTGATGCTTTCCTTCTGCAAGTCCCATTTAAAAAGCTTCAACCCTTGTTCAGATTACCCTTTGTGCTGTGTGATTTCTCTGTAAAATGGGTAGAGTCACATGTATCCTCAACAGTAAGGTTATTTGAAATGACTGTGGAAAAGGCAAATATGTTTATGCCTGATGCCAGAACTCAGAAGAGCAGCGAGTGAGACATGACATAAAAAGGCAGAGCAGAAGGAGGAGATGCAGAATGCCATGGGACAGAAGTTAAAAACACTAATCAAAGAGGAGCTGGATAAAATAAGGCCAAATTCTGTCTGTTAGCCCTGAGATATAAGCTTTCAAAGGAACAGATTTCCATTGAAGATTGTGTGGAGATTTCTATGCTGGAGATTGGCAGTTGCACCAGTGTTTCTTCTTACCAGTGTATGTAAGCAACCTGTAAGAACACAAACATGTCAGATGAAACCTCAAGGTGCCATGTGCTGGGTAACCCACAGAATCACACTAATGGCTGTGTTTCCTACAGCCGAGCTGACACACCATGTGCACACGGCTGAGAGAGATTTCTTTTGCTAAAGCATAGAGAAATGCAATGCTGTTACTCAGACTGTTCCTGGGGTCTAAGCTCAGTGGTCACGTTATCAAGAAAACCAACAGTTTTACTGTGGTATGAAGAAAGATCAATTTTAAAGGAAAAAAGTCATACGGTGGAAGCATACTCAATCAGTGCCACAGTAAGACCCTGCTTAAGGGTTTAGCCTGCAGAAGAGAAGACTGAGAAGGGATATTATCAATGCTTATAAATATCTAAAGGGCAGGTGTCAGGAGGCAGAGCACTTTTCAGTGGAGCCAGGCAACAGGACAAGGGGCAACAGGAACAAAGAGGAAATTCCACCTCAACATGACCAAGAACTTCTGTACTTTGAGGGTGGCAGAGCACTGGAACCCTCAAACCCCAGAGCTTTGAGGCTGCCCAGAGAGTGTGTGGAGTCTCCTTCTCTGGAGACATTAAAAAACTGCCTGGGTGTGCTCCTGTGCTCAGGGTGAACCTGCTTTGGATTGAACTAGATGATGTCCGGAGGTCCCTTCCAGCCCCTACAATTCTGTGATCCTTGAGTTAAAATGCAATAATAAAAGTAATAGTCAAGTATAATATAAAGAACATACTATCCTCTAAATGGAAGTTTCCTAGCAAAATCCTAGCAAAATAAGCTGTTAACTGTAGACATCTCTAGGCCAGTGTCTATGTTGGCTGTTGTGATCCGCTCACACACACAACTCTGACCTATTTCTCTTTTCTCTGCCTTCCCTCCTTACATGGTAGCAGAATTACTCTTCAGGATTGCATCTGACCAGGAGTGGTATGTCCATGCCCTTCATCCCTGTATGACTGGAAAACTTCAGTCATGCAGCCCGTGACAGAATTTTTTATCTGAAAAGCATGAAAATTTAAGCCTGTGGTTTCTGAAATACTTGGGCTTTCAGTCTCAAAATCTTTCTGCTTCTTTCGCTTATAGAGACAAAGGCCAACATATACAGGCCTTTTTTTTTTTTTTAAAGGAAGAAGCTGTGTGGGATATTGCACCCCACTGGGATATGCCCTGGGGAGAAGGAGCTGAGGGAGAGGTGTGACACAGCAGCCTATCACACCTGGCGTGACATGGAAGTGTGTTATGGTTTGAGAAAACTCCTAACAATTTACTGTCATTCAGAGAATTTTCTTTCACCTGATGATCCCTCCCCACCCAGGAAAGGGGAATCGGGGAACACAAAGAAACACAAGGGTTGAAATATAAATAGATTTAATAGAATAAGACCACACAATTAACAATACTAAAGAACTGGTATTAATCCCAAGACTGACCTGAGATGTACAAGAACCATACCCAGCCAATTCTCTCGGCAGGAAGCCATGCACTCCCAGCAGGGGACAGCAAATGTCGGACACTGCGAGTGCAATGGCTGTGGGAGGAAAGTTAGGCCTGAGGGGTCTGGCACCAGGGCAAGGAGTTGTCTGGACTGCCACCATCAAGGGAGAGAGAGCTATGCAGCAAACTTTTCTAATTTGTATTGAATGTGACATCCACAGTATGAAATACTGCTGTTGGTCAGCTTGGGTCAACACCCAGGCCTTGCTCCTCCTCATCCCTGCACCTGGAAAGGCTAGAAAACACCAAGACCTTGAATCTCACAGAACTTGCCTGGCTATAAAATAAATATTTTCATTAATTCAGGCAGTAGAGTCTTCTAAAAGTGCAGTTTTCTCAGAAGAAAAGTTAGTCCTGTGTCTCTCAACCCTGGTCAAGGTAGCACAGGCCCTAGCACCTGGCCCTGCCAGGGGGCTCAGGAACACCCGACTGCTCCCCAGCTGTGGAGACGAGCCGGCTTTCCCACATAAAACCATAAGACAGATGTAAACATGTGCCCTAAAGACGTACAGGCAGTTCCATACGTACCGCCAGGCACACACACCACTACTAACGTTACGCCACGGGCCTATAGGCGTGCGCGGAGGCCGCAGCCCCCGCCCTCCCAGCCGCCCCGCCCGCCGCCGGGGCNGGGGCGGCCTGAAGGGCTCCGTCTGGTGCCGCGGCTTCTCCCAGAGCTTGGGCCCCGCCAGGACCCTTCTGAGGCGGCCGGGCTTGTGAGTCTGTGCAGGGGGTGGCAGGACAGGGGCCGTGTTCCTTCTCCCTCTGCTCTGACCCGGCTGCCTCTCGGCTTCTTCAGCTTGTCTCTACCGCAGGGTGGGTGCTGCCGAAACCCTGTCACCCCCCCTGCCCTCCTCTGCGGCACAAAGTGCGTAAATAGCGCTGTCCGGGTCGTGTCAGAGCTCAGAAGCCTCCACTGGTCGTTGAAGGCCGTAGTAAATGATGTCGTCTTTGTAGGAGTCTGCTCAGAGCAGTAGTTTCAAAGGGAGGGCAGTTCTACACTTCTGCTCCATTTGCTCAGGGAAGTTCCTTTATTTATTTTAATGTGGGTTTTTTTTTGCTTTTGTTTGAAATGTATTTTCATTCAGCCACACACATGAGGCGTGCTTGTTACAGACGGGGCAGAAAGTGCCAGTTTGCTCTGGCTGACTTCTGTAAAGGGAGCCAAAAAAGTCCAGAAACGGGCTGTGTGGAGAGGCTTGATGCGGTTTAGGTTGTCAGGAATTCCTGCTCAGGCTGGGTCTCAGGCTTCTGCAAACACACTTCTTGTTTTGGCATCAAAGTCAGGTGGAGATTAAACCATAAAGGAAGGAGAAAGGAGAAGCAGTGAAGGTCACTGTCTGTGCTAATGTGGTATGTTCTGATAAAGAGCTTTTTGTACTTGTTTCTGAGTTTGCTTTCTGAACAGTGATCATTTGAATTTTCTCATTAGTCTGTCTAGCGTGGTTTTTTTAGTTTATATAACTTGTGTTTCTTTTCTGAAGTGGTAGTTCCTGTGTTTCAAATGTCTATGCATCCTCTTAGACAAGTACCTGAACAAAGTCAGTCCTAATGCATAGGAGTGACACTGAATTTTAACCCTGATTTGGAAGAAAAACAGTAGGACTATTGGATATTGCAGAAGAGTAGTTTTTATTCAAATAACTTTAAGAATTCAAAAGACTTGGAATTATTTAGTAATGCTATATATCTTTTTATTCTAGCAAACTTGTGACTTGTTACAGTTTAGCATGTAGATATGAGTTCTTTTTGTTCCTTTCAGGGAAGTCATGTTTTAGATGTTTTATAAAAATTTGATTTCTCAGAAAGTACTGAATACAGTTTTAGGGAACGGGACATGTGAAAGTAAGTTGTTCTGTTAATTTCTTTAAAATATGGGATGGATATCAGGTCTTTAATATTTAATAAGAGGTCTCAAATCTGACTTGCATTTCTAGGTACATTTTAATTATCAATTAAGATGGATATTCGAGGTGCTGTAGATGCTGCTGTCCCAACAAACATCATTGCTGCCAAAGCTGCTGAAGTTCGGGCAAACAAAGTAAACTGGCAGTCCTATCTCCAGTAAGTAAAAACTTGCCATGTATTTTTTCCTTTTCCTCTTAAGTGTTAAACATTTTTGGGATTTTGGGTTACATTGGAACATTAGGTTACAGTGAGGAACAATCTGTCTTGGTCCCATGAAAATAGTTGGAAAAAGTCTACACTAAATGGAAATGCTCAGGGAAGATTTTCTTGTGACTTACTACAAGGAAGGGAACTCCTGTGAACTGAATGTTGTAATAACTAACAGAAGTTTGCACAAATGTGTGGTGAGACTGCCCATTTTGTTTTCTCCTTATCATTCAAACACTCTTCTCAAATTTTTCCATATTGGATAAGTACTAAGTAAGAGAAATTTACAGTAAGAGTTGTCATCTACGTAGGTACATTATTTCTATTGCTGAAGCGCCTTACATGTGAATACAAGGTGCACTAGCATAATGGACTGGTAGTCCAGGAAAATAAGCTGCACCTCAGCTAAAGGAAGAATAGTGATGGAGAGAGATTGAAACAAGTAAATTGGGGAACAGGCTGAAACAAAGACTTCAGTGTGGGAACCGCTGTGCTTGCCATTTTAGACAAGCTCAGTGTTTACTTTAGAAGTCGTGTAACGGTATTGGGAATAGTGAAAGAAATATTGTCCAGAGAGCATATAGGCACAAGTTGAGGAGAACAGTTTGTGTATGAGGTAGGGAACAAGAAGAAAGAGACTTTTACTAGTTCTCTGTACTCTGAAGTGTAATGCAGAATTCTTGCATCCCTGCATTCCTCATGACAGGTACTTATAAAGAATATTGGCAAAGTGTAAATTAGCGTTATTTCAAGGGTCCACATATTACTTCAGTGTTAGTTGCTTTGTAGCTGAAGTAGCAGAAATATTGATGATTCTAGAGGTACAAGCCATGCTGATGATGCTTCGTGATTATCAGCATTACATCACTCTGCGAAAGATAAGTTGTTCTTTTTTTTTAGCTACCTGTGATAGATAAATATATACATTAAAATGTTAAGGTTGCAAAACTGTACATGTGCAAGCTATGTGGAAGAACCTCATTAATGACTACCTGCTTTGCCCTGTGCTAGGTAGCTCAGCCATTCATTCAGCTGTATTACTTTTCTTCTTTGTGAGTGTCTATCTACATGGTAAATTTGATTAAGGAACTGATTGCTGTGGAAGCTTTCTTTTTCTAGTTTATTTGGTCAGATATCTTATTCCTTGTTAAGTTTGCAATGTGATCTTACAGTGGCTTTGCAGGTGAAAGAGGTTGGTGTGGTAACTACAGCAAAAAATGAGTGTACAGTTGTTCACTGTTAGAATCTAAGTGAATATGGGATAGTCTTTTTCACAGCAGCTCTAGTGGTTCAGGCTATAAGGTTGGTGAGATTTCATCTGTTGCTTTTCATAATGAAGGGGAATGGTTCTGTTTGGCAAGGAGTTGTATTTTTAATTGCTTGATTGTGTTTAATATGGTCTACCACTTATAATTTGACTTTTTTCCCTGGAATCTGTGAAAAAAGAATGTACTAGTTATTTCCTCTCTTTGATAGAGTAGCCAGATTTCAGAGGCTATTTATAGCACATCTGGCTAGTGTTTGTCACCCTGTTGTGGGTTTGTTCAATGCTTGATGCCCTCTATATGTCAATGAGGGTGTGTCCTGCTTACTATTGCTCTGAAATGAATGTAATCTTTGTGTCTTGTATTTACTGATAACAGCCTGGCTGGCTGGTTAAGGGAGCTTCAAGGATGAACTTTTACAACAGTGGATGTGATGAATTTTTTGAGGATGTGTTGAAAAGTCAGTTAGTGCAGCTATATTGACTCATTTCTGGAATGAAGCACACTGATATTAATGAGTGGAAACTACTTGCTTCTGATGCATCTGTTAGAGGCAGGCTGGATGGTTTGTTCTGGTCTGTAGAGTAGAAGGAAGATGGGGTGCCGATGGCTTTGAAGGACACTTCTCTTGCTTTCTTCTGAGCTACTGTTCTGGCAGTCTGCATTAAACTTGCGTATAAATATGTGGAGGTGTACTTCAAGTCATCAGGCTTTTTTATATTACAGGAAGGATTTTTGTTTGTTTTCCCTAAGCTAACACATCAACTGAAGAGTGACATAATTCGTGTTCCTTAAACCATAGAGAGTATTTCTGTAATTGGAGTTAAAGAAGTGTACAGGAAATTCTTGATGAGTTTTGGTTATTTTCAAATCTGGTTGTGACAGTTGTATATGTGTAAAGCCGCTTTAAAGATTGCATCAGTTGCAACAGCGTTGGAGTCTTGGTCGCATGGGAAGGCATTCTGAAGCTCTTTTGTGCTTGGTGTTCTTCAGTGCAAAAGTATAAAGTGGCTTTCCAGTAGTTGGTCAGACTCTAACAGCCTGACTTCTCCTGTAGAGTCAGGTTAAGGTAAGGATTAACCAGCATATTGTTTGTTCCATCTCTAAAGGTTATAACTGCAAACTGAATGTCAAACTATGCTAACACACAGCTGCTGACTTCTGATGTTTTCTGCGTATACTGTTGGCGCAAAAGTGTAGTATTTGGCTATTACAGCAGTATGCAGTACTGCTTTCCCACTGTGTTCACCACTCAAAATAGGCTGTGGAAATTTTTTTTCTTTAAATCCTAAAATTGACCCTTTCTTTATGTTGAATTGCAGCTAGGGTCTAGGTCTGAGAGAGGAAAAAGTAACACAGCTTGCAACAGTGGAAGGTGATGTGTAGGGTCTAGCTACCTTCTGGAAACTAAATGTCATCTAGGCCATTAGTTCTGTACAGATTTTCCTGCCTTTGGATCTTGGGACTTGCCTACTACTTCAGAGGTGTTGATGCTGTCTGACAAACGGGGTGCAGCATGGTTGTGTACCACGTGGTTGCTTTCAGCATTTGCCTCAGGGCATCAGAATGCCTTTGGAGGGTGCATTTGAAGCAAGTTTGGTTTTGCTTTCTAAGGGTGGTAAAAGACTTCTGTGGAAAAGTGAACTCCTTTCAGACTTTAACTTGCATCTTACTACACGGTAGGTTTTCTAGGTGTACACCATTTGACAATAATTCATATTTTATCAGCTGAAATACCTGATGGCCAATTTGTACATGGCTTCCCACGTGTCTTTAAGTGCTATACATCTCTGTTTGTGAATTCAGATGTTAAAACATCTATTTGAGTTTCTGGGAGAACATTTTAAAGCAGGTTAAATGTCTCGGACTTTAAAAGCAAACCTTGTCTTAGAAGAAAGATGGGAGTTTCCTAACGTGTGGGCTTTGCCTTGTTTTGTTTTCTTAAATTTGGTTCCAGTCTTGCAGAGTACATTCAGCCTGTTTTACTGTTTTAATTTTGTAATGTTAAAGCTGTCGAACAATTGAATGGAATGCCCTTTAGGTACATGGGAAGTACTGTAGATACTTGGATAAAAAAAATTATGCCACGACATGATGGCTTCATATGAACATCATATTTGTTGTTAAAAGACCAAAAGGCACCACCAACCCCCTCCCCCAGAATGAAAAACCAAACAGAAAAAACCCAACTAACCTC
>VZTM01036011.1:231042-253432 GCA_013400555.1 Jacana jacana
CTAAATGTCATCTAGGCCATTAGTTCTGTACAGATTTTCCTGCCTTTGGATCTTGGGACTTGCCTACTACTTCAGAGGTGTTGATGCTGTCTGACAAACGGGGTGCAGCATGGTTGTGTACCACGTGGTTGCTTTCAGCATTTGCCTCAGGGCATCAGAATGCCTTTGGAGGGTGCATTTGAAGCAAGTTTGGTTTTGCTTTCTAAGGGTGGTAAAAGACTTCTGTGGAAAAGTGAACTCCTTTCAGACTTTAACTTGCATCTTACTACACGGTAGGTTTTCTAGGTGTACACCATTTGACAATAATTCATATTTTATCAGCTGAAATACCTGATGGCCAATTTGTACATGGCTTCCCACGTGTCTTTAAGTGCTATACATCTCTGTTTGTGAATTCAGATGTTAAAACATCTATTTGAGTTTCTGGGAGAACATTTTAAAGCAGGTTAAATGTCTCGGACTTTAAAAGCAAACCTTGTCTTAGAAGAAAGATGGGAGTTTCCTAACGTGTGGGCTTTGCCTTGTTTTGTTTTCTTAAATTTGGTTCCAGTCTTGCAGAGTACATTCAGCCTGTTTTACTGTTTTAATTTTGTAATGTTAAAGCTGTCGAACAATTGAATGGAATGCCCTTTAGGTACATGGGAAGTACTGTAGATACTTGGATAAAAAAAATTATGCCACGACATGATGGCTTCATATGAACATCATATTTGTTGTTAAAAGACCAAAAGGCACCACCAACCCCCTCCCCCAGAATGAAAAACCAAACAGAAAAAACCCAACTAACCTCTGCAATGATTTTTGTGAATTCAAACAAAAGAAAAAAAAAAAAAAAAGGAACAAGAGCTGATGGAGGAAGTGCATAATAAAAGGAAGGAATCATGAGCTTCTGAATCATCTTGAGAGACCAAGAGGTTTTAAGAAATGGTGGTCTTACAAATTCATGCTTTCTAAATCTTACTCAGTTTCAGTTTACTGTCCTGTAGCTAATGCTCTCAAAGGCAGGCCTTAGGATCTCAAGCACAGCACTTTAAAATGTGGATACCGGACTCCTGGTCTAAACCTGATATATCCAGGCAACTGAAGCTCAAACTGGCTCTTTATCTGTTGACAAAAGACTGTATAGACTGACCCTGGAAAATAAGAATTTAAATGAATTAAATGTCTGTTAGAAAAGAGGGGTGGATGGAAGCTTTGGTTACTCAAATTGCTTCCTTAAAGGTGCTGAGAAATTCCTGTCTCTTTGAAGAGGGGATAAGGAAGATGCAGTAACAGCATCCTGGTAGCTGGAACCTGCTGTCTGAGCCTGATCTGCATTTTTGCATGGCTTTTTTTTTTTTTGCACTGGTTGCCAGGGTTTACTACATAGTCAGTTATTTGAAATATTTTAAAATGAGATGAATGGAAATGGATGAATTTGAAATTAATAAAACTACTAATCAGATGTATGAGATACTTGATAACATATTAACAACTTGTTTACAAGACTGCACTGCCTTGCAGTGTTTTGTATGGGTTGGGAGGTGTCTTTGTGAATGACACTTACAAAGCAAGAGAGAGTAAAATCCATCTTCATTTATTCTCAAGGCACTGTTAATACATGCATTTTTTTCCCTTTTTTTTTCTTTCTTTTTTTTTTTTTTTCTTTTTTCCTTGTGGTCTAGCATAGGATGAAAGCAAAAGCTTGAAAGCTTTTTGTCCTTGCCAGTTGGCAGAGCTCTTCTAATAGCCTGGCCATTAAGAAGCATGTCTCCTCCTGGGCTGAGACTTCTTCAAGCATTAAAGCTAAAACTTAAGGGTTCACCTTATGTCATCTTTGAAGTGTGTCCTAAATGGCAATATTCTTATAAACAAGCAGATCTGATTACTTTACATCAATATCATCCACCAATCCATGGATTGGCCAGTATTGATTGAAACATGAGAGGCTTCTAGTTACAGGTCATTAAGCCCAGTATTTCTGGTGGATGGATTGTCCTCATCTTTAACAACTACTTAAATCCATCCTTAATAGGCAAGAAAGAACACAAGTCAGTCAAAAAGGCATGTAGCAGTGTGCTCATCACTGGGTAATTACTTTTTCATCTATAATTAGTTAAGTTTTGGTAGAAGTTAGATGAGGACTATCACTTGCTTTATGAATCTCCCATCTAGCAAGTCTTAATTGCCTTTGCTCAGTGCATATGAGGATATTTCACACAAAGGAGTAGTGCTTGTGGTTCTGGACTACTTATTTTTTTTTAATTAATAGGTAGATTAGTTAATAGGTAAAAGATGACTTTGTTATGAGGCCATCCTCAATATATAACCATTTTAGTAAAAGAAAAGATAAGAACCCATTGTAGGTCTTTGTTTATATGTTTTGGTGAGCCAGGTGAGCCAATTATTGAAAAAAAGAAAGTGAACATTTCTCATAAGTTTACAAGGATTTTAAAGGACCACCTCATCATGGATTGTCTGGAAAATGACCTGGAATGTAGAAAAGATGCATTAAAAGAACCTGTGCTACATAGCTTTGCAAAGTGGAAGAGGCATTTGACTCAGTGGAAATGGAAGAGGAGATGAGTCTTGGAAATAACTGACGAACGGGAGCAATGTCTAATACTTTCATCTTCTGCAACTTTACTGTTGATGATGAGTGCATTTTTTTTCTTTCCTGAAGCACTCCTGGTATTAACTAGTCACCTGCTAAAGTCTCAGATATTTTCAGGGCTACTTGATTTAAAATGTGTTTTCTTACCTGAAGAGTATCTGATTGCACCGTTTTTACAAGTTTGTTATTTGTTGGTAAGGTTTATATTGTAACACCATTCGCCCATCCCCTTCTCCAGCTGAGTCAACAGCTTTCTGAAACAGCACTGATGATGGCAGTAACCCCTGGAATATTAGATTGAAAAGAAGATCAAGTAGAGGGCTGTTTGCTTATAGATGTCCACAGCAGTTTACTGTCTGAAGCCCCCTTGCTCTGTGTTTGGAGGAGGCAGAGGTGATGCACAGGGAAGGCTTTAGACAGAGGATTCTGTCACTAGTTACAAATTCTTCCTATGTGAGACCTTTCACAGAAGGGAGCTCTTTATGTTCTGCTGTGGGATGTAGGATTGGTAAAACGATACTGTTGAGATACGAGTTTGAAGAAAATAAGGTTGGTTTGGTGGGTTGACCTTAGCTGGCTCCAGGTGTCTGCCAGGCTGCTTTATCACTTTTCCCCTATCAAAAGGATAGGGGTAAAACTATGACAAAAAGTTCTTGGATCAAGATAAGGACAGGGAAGTCACCTGGCAAGTACCATCATGGGCAAAACAAGACTCTACTTGGCAAAATTAATTTATTGCCAATTAAGCAGAATAGGATAATAAGAAATAAGAACAAAACTGAAAGATACCTTTCCCTCCCATACTTCCCTTCTCCCCAGGCTCAACTTTGCTCCTGACTTCTCTACTTCCTTGTCCTTGAGCAATGCAGAGGGACGGGGAATGGGGCTTGTGGTCAGCTCATAATTGTTTCTGCTACTCCATCCTTGTTATGCTGTTCCTCTGCTCCAGCACAGGGTTTTACCCACAGGTTACAGTCCTTCCTAAACTGCAGCAGTGTGAGCCCTGTCCCATGGGTGCAGTCCTTCAGAAACGGGCTGCTCCAGTATAGGTGCCACTGTGGGGTAACAGGTCCTGCAAGAAAACCTGCTCCAGCATGGACGTCTCTCCATGGGGTCACAGGTCCTACCAGGAGCCTGCTCCAGTGTGGGCTTACCATGGGCAGCAGCTTCTTCTAGAGCATACCTACCTGCTGCAGGGTCCTCTATGGACTGCAGGTGGGGATCTACTCCATATTAACCTCCATGGGCTGTAGGGGCGCAGCCTGTCTCACCATGGTCTTGACCACAGCCTGCAGGGGAATGTCTGCTCTGGTGCCTTGAGCACCTCCTCCCCCTCCTTCTTCACTGGCTGCAGAGTTGCTGCTCTCACATATTCTCACTCTTCTCTCTGACTGCAGTTGTTGTTTTCCCCCTTGTTAAATATGTACTCACAGAGATGCTACCAGTCACCAAGTGGCTCAGCCTTGGCCAGTGGTGGGTCTGTCTTGGAGACGGATGGCATTGGCTCTGTCAGACAGAGTGGTGTCTGACCACCCTGCAGCCACCTTGCTACCCAACTCTTCCCATGTGAACCTAATACAGTTTGAAATCACTTACTGTTATGTGCTTATGGTTTTATATTTTGCTTTTCAGAGGGCAGATGATTTCAGGTGAAGACTGTGAATTTATTCAAAGATTTGAACAGAAAAGAAATCCAGAAGAAAAACAGGAGTTGTTACAAACAGAAGGCAATCAAGTAACTTTCTTTTAATAATCTATCTTTTGAGGAGGAGGATGGAAGTAAACTCTTGTACCAGCTCTATCTTAATGTTGGTTGTACACTCTTCAGATGTTATGGAAGAAGTATTAAGCTGCTTATATTTTTTTTTTTTCTCCATATAGATTGGACATTATTTTAAAAACCTATTAAATAATTATTAAATGTGATCTGACTTTGAAGAACTTTGTGGGACAAGTTAGCTCAAGCCTTTCCTCATCGCAGACTTAATCATGCACAGTTATATTTGAGTCACTTTGTTTTGAGCTGCCTCCCTGGATTTATATTGTGTGACTGCTCTGGCATGGACCATAATTTGCATAGTGGCAAAAGCATATATGGTGAGCAGTATATGCCACTATATAATTATAGTGTAGCAGCTCAAGAATTCCATTTTTCTTTCAGTCTTAGTTGAATGGGGTGAAGGAAGGAAGTGTAAAAGTAGTGGTGTGACTGTTCCTGAAATTGTAGAATTGTTCAGGAGGCAGAAAACAGCTCAAATATGAGCAAAGATTTGTCTACAAGGTACAGGCAATGAACAGGTAAGAGTGACCTGACTTCCCTCCCTCCATTCACATTGATCAAACAGTCTTATACTGTGTCTAAATTGGTTGCTGTCTTGTCAGCTTACTGGCTGATTCTCCTTTTTTTTTTTTTTTAAAATTAGTCTCTCAGCAGAGCACGTTGCTGACTTTCACTAGTGAATACTTATTTCATTTGAAAGCCATAAAACAATTTGGAAAGAGGTAATGATCCGTGTGACAGAAACTTTTCTTTGTAATGTAATGTCAGATGTGTTCATCTCTTACTGCAATGGAGTAAGATGTTGGATTGTTCAATGCTTATGGAAGGCTTAAGTGTGAATTAATGAGGTCGCATTTTATATTATCAAAAGGAATGAAGATAATTTCTAATGTTAATTATAATGTCTTTCTTATTTTTCCAGTGTGCTAAAACATTTATAAACTTGATGACTCATATCTCCAAGGAACAGACGGTTCAGTACATTCTGACTATGGTTGATGATATGCTGCAAGTAGGTCAATAACCTGTTGTATTTTTAAGGCTTTAAATGCATGCTTGAATGTTTCCTTCACCTAAATCATGTATCTTCAGGTGTTTGTCATACTGCATTTAAAATAGTCTTTTAAATTTTCAGATCTTGTCTTCATAAGTTAAATGTTAAGACTAAAGGTATATGGGTAACTTAGTCTTGTGTAAATAGGTTCATATTCTGGAAGTAAAACATACCTGTACGAGTATTTTGTCTCTCAGTCATATTTGATGCAGAACTTGGATGTTAAGGGATGATTTGTGACCTCCCCCTTTCCCGTTGTGTAGATAGGATATGAATTCTAAGTTGAAACTGTTGAAGATTTTCTTGCAAAGGTGTGTGTTTGGCCACCCTCAGCGAGAAGGTGTAGTTTGTGCAGCTTCAGGTGTCCAACTTAAGTTAGACTGGTTTAGGACAGCATGTTCTGAAATTCTCTATGGTTTATTTATAAAACAGGAATGTTTGATTCAATAAAATATGTAGCTTTTTGTAACTATGGGATACAGTGACTTATAAGAGTGGGCTCTTAAATTTGGTGTCAGGACTGCTCTGCTGGCCTGGACAAGTCAAGAGGGGGTTTTATTCAGATGATCATACTTGTGCATTTCTTTGCTCTCTAATGGGCTAAGAGAAAGTGGTTGAAGTAATGATTTAACAGGATGGGTTGAGTTGTGCAACTTTTTCTCCTGGTGTTGACAAGAAATACCTGGCTGTCTGACGGTTTCTCTTCTGCTGTTCTGTTACAGTTAATGTAAGGATACAGTGAAATGTGTCTGGTGATAACTTAGCTGTTGAGGGCGTTACCCTGGGAGGTGACCATGTGAATTCTACTTCCAGCAATACATATAACATGGGCAATATTGTGTATTTTCCAGTGCCTGTCTGCACATTAGAACCCTGAGTGCCCTGACTGCTAAAATAATACTGGGCAGTGGCATTTATTCATGCCCATCTGCAGTTTGTAACTTTGATACTTTTTCTCAGTTGTGACCCAAATAACAAGAGACAGCAAGAGGGACCCTCAGTGTCATTCCTTGATTAGAACACTGAATTGGGAGTACCTTGCTTTGGTTTATGCCTTTGATGACAAACTTTGTCTTAGTGTGTGAGAACTCTGTTTATTATGGCTATTTTTGTAAGGAATGGGTCTCCTTTTCTGTGTTAAATGCATCTATAGCCAAAGAAGTAATCGCTTCATTGGCCCTTCTTTGGAGCTTACTGTGGGTGTTGGGGCTTGTTTTGCTCATGTGCTGTGACATTAGCACACAGCCTATAGCTACTATATGTAATAGGCTGATCCTGTGCTGTGGAATTAAGTAAAGGCTTTCACTGGCCCGCTCTCAACAATTGCATTATTTCTAGGTGGTCACAGAAAGTAGTTTTGAGTAATCTCTAATTTGCCTAATTGGTTCTGTCACAGGTCTCTAGATGAACACGTTTTCTTGACTTTATGGTTGTGCACTGACCTGCCTATATTTAGGGCCTTACCCGGCCACACAAGTGGCATGTGTGGAGTTCTTAAATGTTAAACATGATGACTTTAAATTGTCCAGACTTTACAGTGAGACAGAATGGAGATGTTGGTGCACAGTAGATGTTCACTTTTGTTTGAAACTGGATGCCTTTTTCACTTCAGAATTTCTGCTTCAGTTTCTGAAAGGCTGCACTGCTTTGTGTACCTTCATTATCCAGGGATGTCTTGAGGAGGGGGCATTTGTGTGTAGAATGTCTGCCTGGCATCATCCCAGGGTTTCCTAACTCCATGCAAGGCTGAAACAGGACTTCTATTTCTTTTTGGTTGTGCTCAGCAGGTAGAATATGCTCAGTCATGCCTTATGAACCCTTGGTTGCACGTTTTCAAGGTGTAAGAGTCTTTCCAGCGAGCAGCATATTGGCCATAGACTCTGACTGTGAGTTTAGTGCAGGGTCTCTGCAGACTGCAGGGACAGAAGAATCCACAGCAGTGGATATGAAATCTTCTGTCTTCGCCCAAGTAGTCATAATTCAGCACATGCAAAAGATTTTAAGCAAGAAATTGTTCAAGGATTGAACAGTTGCCTCTCAGGGTACCGCTGACTTTCAGTAAAATCATTTTGAGGAAGGATGGTTACTGCGGTTCCATAAGACAGTATTTGAAAGCTACCTTTGATAGCTGAAACTTGAGAAACTATCATAGGTAATGTTATCCAGCTTTTGTCTGTGCTGTTAATGGCTAACTGTGGTTCTTCCATTATCTTTCTGTGCTTTTCTTGTGAGGTTGTAAATATCCTATCAGCTGTGTACTGAGCACACCTGGGCATTCAGGATTATTCCAGCAGTTCTAATTACAGATTTAATCATCATTCTAAGAAAGATTTCTTTTGGAGGTTGTCAGAAGTAAAATTAATGTGGTGATTGCCTTAGAAGAATATGACTGTACTGCTTATTTCTGAGTGTTAGCATACTGGAATTCCTGAGGAAATATTTCTAACGCTTTTCATGTGATAATTACTTGGAACAGTTTCTCTGGATTAGTGGCCCTGTCACACTGCACAGTCTGTTACTTGTGAAATCTTTAAGACCCTGTGCTGTAGTTGGTGCAGGTAGCAGTATCACCCAAGTCAGCTTCATTATGCTTCTTCAGAAATGACAGATGCTAAATTATTCAACTGTTGACATGAGACCTTCAGGATTTCCATTTAATCAGTGTAGTCAGAAGCTGCCTCAGAAGGTGCAGCACTACATACTTCGGAGCTGAGAGCAGTTTTCCACTCCTTCCCCTCGCCTTAACGGTGGTTAACCAGATTAGTTTTCTGATTGACAGCATGTTGAAGTTGTTTCAGCTTTTCTGCTTCCAGACCTGTCTGTCTCCTCCTTACTTATGCTGTAAACTGAACTCATTGATCTAGTTATTTTGGATCTTTTTAGCTAGACTGTGTAGTATATGTGTAGATGCTAACAGCGAGTTATTTGATCGACCCGCCACTTCTCATCAAGCTGGCCCTCACAGAGTGGAGGCTCTCTAAAAAGGCACTGCATTCCACAGATCTTATTTTAAAATTTATTTATTTCATAGTTTGAACAAAAAAAAAATTGAGAGGGTTTTTAAGTGTTCTTTTGACACATGCCATATAGAATGTTAATCACTGTAAGGGTTATGACTGTCAGATGACTAGTGGCATCTGAGGTGTCACTTCCCCATGAGGACAGCGATTTCCAGCCAGTGTGGTGCAGTACCTGATCGTTTCAGTGAAGGGTTAGTTTCAGCTCTGATGCTTGGTAAGATGCCAGTGTTTAGACCGTGGATACTTCCAGGTCATCTTATGCATAATGGATCATATTCCAGCAAGCAGGCTTGCCTAGCAGATTCTTGGTCCATAAAATTAGTAATAGAGTGCTGAACTGGTGGAGGAAAGCCCTTCAGCCAGAGGAGTGTGAAAATTAAATTAATTTGGTAGTGGAGACTGAAATACTGTTCTCATGAGTTTCCCAATTACAGTGTTTCAAACAGTTTTACCTTCCTTGGTTGGAGTTACAGACTTTGTTGTAATAGCTCGACTTCAATGGGAGACTCCTCTTTAGAATGAAAGCTTGCTGTCCACTGGGCTAGAAATTAGAAGGAAATGCTGGGGAAAAGCAAGAATCCAGATGTTTGATTTTTCTGGAAGACTGTCTATATTGTAGGCTGCTAAGAAATAGCAGAGCTTCTCTTTCTCCTTCAGGTTTGCATGGCCTCTTCTCTAGTCTGCTTTAAGGAGAACCATAATAGCTGCTTTTCATGGTGGTTTTTAGGTGAAACACTTGAAGAAACTGTGTGCAGTACTTGTTCTGGTACTTGTGGTCTCTTACTCAGCCTAGAAGCCCTGGAGAATAGACTTCTGGTGACTATGTCCTCTCCTAGGTATGTAGGTTGCTTGAGAAAACAGTTCAACCAGTTGCAGCCTCATCTGGGAGATAAGAGCTCTCCCCTCATTGAGGGGAATGGAGAGGCAGGACTAGCTTATGTCTCCGAAATTCCACTTGTAGCACACGCAGCCACGTTGAACAATAGCCTTTTGTGTGGAAGTAGCAATATGTGAAAAACTTTGTATGGACTTTATTCAAGCATAATTGCTTGGGTGAGGAGAAGTGTTCCTCTGGCATTATCTAGCGAGTTTCTCATTTCTCTCCTTTTGCTTGCTTTGACAAAAGGATGTATCCAATTCTACCCAAGCAGATGTTGGAGTACTGAGATATAAGTAGGGTTTCAAAGTTTGCTTCCCCCTATCCCAAATCTTTAGCCTTGATGTTGGAATACTGAAAGGAACTATATCCACAAGTAACTGCCAAAATGAATAATTTCCATGGGCTGTTAGACTGTCAGGGTACACTCTGATAATGTATGCCAGCAGAATGAGGAGCAAATACCTGCTTTATGTTGAATGCTTTTACAAGACTCTCATCATTTCCCTTCTCACCATTGTTACAGGAAAATCACCAGCGTGTTTGTATCTTCTTTGATTATGCAAAACGGGGTAAAAACACTGCCTGGTCCTATTTTCTACCAATGTTGAATCGACAGGATCTTTTCACTGTTCACATGGTAAGTTTTGAATGAACCTGTCTCTGAAGGAAAATGCTGGTTTTATTTTTCTTTAGAGGAATTTGGAGTTTGAAGCTCAACTACTGCCTGGCCTTGAAGGTTTTTGTCTCGCAGTCTAGATGAGTCATTCTTAACACAAGCTTCACTTGACCACAGTTTAGAAAGAAAGGTTACAGTGTTTATTGACACTGTTTTTTCTGGGTGATTTGAGCAGGTTTTAAAGGCTCAGAAGAGCAAGGATTTTTAAATTATTTAAGCACAGTAGGACATAACTGGAAAAATAACTTTTGTCACAACTGCTATGCTGTACAAATACTAGAATTTAAATTCTCATACTGTGAAAAGGAAATAGCTTTACCTTGATGAACCTTATTCTCTCATATGCCCACATTACTATAATACCACTTGAAATCTGTTAAAAGTCAGATAGGTAGACCATGGCTGACAGGAAAGGAGGTTGTAAGGAAGTGGGGTTCGGTCTTTTTTCCCAAGTACCAGGCGATAGAACAAGAGGGAACGGCCTCACATTGCACCAGGGGAGGTTTACATTGGATATTTGGGAAAATTGTTAAACCGAGGAGGTCACCATCCCTGGTGGTATCTAAAGACAGGTCGGCACAGTGCTTACAGATACAGTTTAGTGATGGTTTTTGTCAATATTAGGTGGATAATTGGAGTAGATGATCTGAAAGGTCCTTTCCAAGCCAGGTAATTCTATGATTCTCTGAAATTTCCCACCTATTTGCTTGCACAGGCCCCCCACAGTGGGACTGGGGAGAGAACTGGGAAGCCAGAAGCGAGAATACTCATGGGTCAAGATAAAGAGAGTTTTAATAAGTAAAGGGGGGCCAGAGAGAGGAGGGTAAAAACCCAAACTGCCCCCCCGCCCCCCAAGAAGTTATGCAAAAGCAATCACACAACACCAGTAAAGTGATGGTAGCTAATATATCTCTTTGGTCAAGCTGTCCTGGCTGTGTTCCTCCCAACCTCTTCTCCCTTCTGCCTCCTCCAACCTATTCACTGTAAGTGTAGAGTGAGAAACAGAAGTCCTTGATGTTGTGCAAGCACATCTCAGCAACAGCTAACCATATCTGGTTTTTGGTCACCAGTCAGCTCTATGGTATCATATGGGCTGCTACAAAGAAAACGGCCACACCTTGAGTGTTGCNGGTTGCCCAGGGAAGTGGTGGAGTCACCATTGCTCAATGTGTTTAAGAGTAGATTAGATGTGGTGTTGAGGGATCTGGTGTGGGGGAGAACTTGTAGAGTAGGGCTGATGGTTGGACTTGATGATCCCAAGGGTCTCTTCCAACCTGAATGATTCTGTGATTCTATGAAATGAAGTCCATTTTAGCCAAACCCAGTATAACTACATGGATTGTGTGGTATCTGCTGTGCTTTGGGCCACTGAGTGCTGCTGGTATATATGAAGTAACTTTTCTGGAATTCTTAATATTCTGTTATCTGTGGTGAGAAACCCCATTTCATATCAGCTTTTTTTTGTTTGTTTGCCTTGTGTAGGTAAAAGTATGGTTGTATTACAGTAAATGCCTAATGGAGGCCATCGTTTTTACCAATAAAACTTGTATTGTGGCTTGAAGAGGGAGAAAAGTGCATGGCTATGAATTGATCTTCGCTGTGTGTGTTTATGCTGGTGTGGTGTGGTAGAATCAAACCGGGGCTACCTTATGCCGTGGTGGCAGTACCGGGGCAAGGAGTTCTGGGCAAGTCATGCTGTTTGCCCTTAGCTGTGGCCTGTGCAACTGTGTGTCACCTGAATGGTGAGCTGGCCTGTTTTCAAGAAAAATGTCAGGCTTGATTGTGCTGTGGGTTTGGTGATTGTTTTTTTAATTTGACCAATTCATTGCAGGCCCATGGAATCGGGTTTTACATGGTGTGGCTGAGGGAGGAGGCTGTTGGGGAAGTTTTTGGTTGGTGTGTGTGTGGTGTCCTGCAAAATTGCAGGCTAAGCAAACTCAGACAATATTGAGTTGTCAAGTGTAATTTGTAGACCCTGGCAGTGCAATCTAGTTAATCTCCTTGGAATGGTGCCTCTCCTCTGTCTGGTATGGAAATTTCTATGTTCAGTATTTCTCTGCTGACAGATGTGTTATTTGGATATTGTTTTCTTTAGGTACCACAAAAATATATATAAATAACTCTACAAGTCACAGAGAACCTCATGTGATAAGAATCCACTTTAAAACACCAAGTTTGCTCCCTTATTATGCCTTTCAGTACTCTCTGCATTTATTTATTTTTTTTAAAGCATATGAGTGTTTTCAAAACCTAGTTTTAGGTTTGTGGTGGTGTTTTGTTTTTTCTTTTTTCTTTTCTCTTCATTATTATGCAAACTGGGAGACTTTTGATGCCACATCATTGCATCTGCATAGACAGATTAAAAATACTTGTCCAGGCTCAAATCTGGCACGACATGAATGGTCTCTCAGGGGCCTGGCAGCAGTTTTAACTCAGGATCATGGTAAAGTAGAGATCTAATATCTCATGATTTAAAGCTGAAGGAATTCTATAGTGCTACTTGGCTGGATTCAGAAGTGGTTTTGATGCGTTTCAGATTGTTGTTCCAGGCTCTTGTAATCCCTCTAGAGCTCGGTGGTGGTGCTGCACATTTGGATGCAGTGTAGTGAAGGGGTGCCTGGAATAGTCTCCTCACTCCGTCACGGAGCTGTACGCAGGGAAATGAACCCCTCCTTCAGTAGTTTTTTGGTTAGACTCCCTCTTTATATATACCCTGGCTCATATCTTTCTGCAAATAAGAGGTAGACTGCAATGCACTTAACTTCAAACGTTATTTGGAAAGGCTGGCAGAGAAGTATGGTCTGCTACTCCTGGTCTAGCAGGAGGTGACCCTGCTCACACCAAGGGGGAGTTGGAACTCGATGATCTTTAGGTCCCTTCCAACCCGAACCATTCTATGAAGTATACTTGCATATGTTCTTGTGTCACAAGCATCACAAATTCTTTACCCAAATATGTTTTTACTCCTTAATTTAATTCTTAAATTCTACCTTCCCTTTTGGTTTTCTGTGCTCCTTTTTCTGGGTTTCTCTCTTCTTGAAGATGACTTGTTTCAGTTGAAGTACAAAAAACTTTAATACATTGAAGTAATTTGTGTTGGCATATGTTGTAGTTGCTTAAAACAAGCCTGCTCATGCATGTGTTAGGCCATTAAGTGTCTTACTGTTGATGGATTTCTGACTGTAATGGTGTCCTACAGCAGTAGCCCATTGATAGCTCCCCTCCACCCATTGCCCCGTTCTTTGTTGGTGCCTTGTGAACTTCATCAGCTACAGGAATCTGATAACAGTATGAAAATACACCAGTTTCTAGGAAGTAGAAGTAGCAGAAAGCTGAAGAAATGAAGTTTCTAGGCATGAAGAGTCCCCTGCATAGAAAACAGGCAGATTTTTCTAAGGAGCCATCTTTTACCTCAACTTGGTTTCCAGAGATTTTAAGACTTCACACGGAATTCTGAAATTCTGAACCTTGCATTTGAAAAACCTGTTTGTTGCATTTTTTTTTTTTTCCAGGCAGCAAGAATTATTGCCAAACTGGCTGCCTGGGGGAGAGAACTTATGGAAGGCAGTGACCTGAATTACTATTTCAACTGGATTAAAACTCAGCTCAGTTCACAGGTAAAAAGCTACTTCTGTTTAAACATTACACTGACTTTGGAAACTTTTCAAGAATATGAATATGCAGATGTGGAAACAAGAGGTATGTTTTAATTTTAAAGAAAGAAAACTAAAACTTTACTTTGTAATTTTTAAAGCTAAATATCCTTTATTCAAACACATAGTTTTTAACTTAATATTTTATAGTTTCTACTCTAGTCCTTAAAATGTAAATTAAAAAAAAATAAGGCCTTTTGCTTTTTCTGTGAACATTGTATTTTCTTTTGGACACTGAGAAAACTTGTGATGACAGTTTTGTCTCCTTGGATTCTCTGCTGTTTCTCTTGGATCCTCCTCTGTTTCTCGGAGCTTTTTGCTAGAAATAAAAATCACATGGCAGTGGATATCAAAGCTTTTTTCCAGATTACTGTAGCACAAAGTATTTATTTTTAGTCCTGTCTCTTGAAATTAAATAAGAGCTGACTTATTTGGACAGTTTTTTATGGCATTAACTCAGTATGACCTGCTTGCTGCTGGCTTGTCTATGAAAGATGAATTGTTCTCCTTTGGAGATTTGCCTTTAAATCCTTATCAAAGCCTAGTGATTTTTCATTTTCTAAGATAGTGGTGCAGCAAAGTGGGTTCTGGAAAGCAAAGAATCATTCAGTAGATTTAGTAATGGTATATTTTCCATAGTTTTCTGAACTGGGTTTATTAAAAAGGATTTTTTTTTGTCTTTAAAAGAAGAATCTTAAAGTCAGAATTTCCTTCAGAGGGATTCAAGAGAACAGTTCTCAAATTCTAAGATGAAGCTGGATAAAAGTCTTGAGTAAATACTCACTTACAATAAATAAAGAAATAATGTTAAATCTTGATATACCAGGATTGGCTCCAAGCATGTTTTTTAGACATGAGGGTGTGTGTGTGTGCAATAAATACAATATATTAAAATAAATACATTAACCAGGAAAAGATGCTAATAGATTCTTAGTATTTTCTTTCTATGACTAGGAAGATCGAAGAATTAAAAGAAACTTGGTAAGAACTATTCTGTAAGGGTGAAGGACAACTGATTTGAGACTTTTTCTTTCCCCCCCCTAGAAACTACGTGGTTCTGTGGAAGCAGGAGCAGTCTCCACAAGCGATGTGAGTATGTCTTTGAAATCTGTCAGTTTGCTGGTTTGGACAGGCGATACCCACTCCTTGGACTGAGGTGCAGAGCTGTTCTGGGGTCAGTGATAGAAAGCACTTGGAACCAGAGCTGTATGACAGCACAGTGCCAGGTGATGGCGCCAAGAAACAAAAGTATTTTTAAAACACTGATTTCACAGAAAACCCTGACAGTGGAAAGTACCAGTTTTACAAATTGGGTTTGGTCAAAACCGTAGACGTATCTAGCATTCTCTTTGTTAAAACTTGAGACAAACAATATGCAATTAATTTCATATTTGAACAATATTCTCTGTTTAGCATGGAACTGTTGGATTTGTAGAAGTAACCTGAGATTGCCCCTCAGTCTCTGTAGCGTGAAATGACAAGAGTGTTTTCAAAGCTGTAAGGTTTTCCTATTTGAATAGCTCGAATTCAGGAAAAATGGATTATCCTTTCTGCATCAGTATCACCTGTGCCTAATTTTGTGCTGCTGTGGTGGCTGTTGAGCTCAGAGATGAGCTGTGGCAGAATAGTAAACGGATGTTATCATCTCAACTGGATTTTCTATTTTGTTGTGGCACAATGGGGTGGTGTATCATAACTTTTGAATGTGGAGTAGAAATCTGTTATGGTTATGTAACATGGCATTACTTGCACAATGCTTTCCTATTCAGAGCTCTTCTCCATTTATGTTTTGCTTCTCACCTTCTCTTGTGAGATTTTTTTTTTATTGTAAGTAGAGGGATAGAAGGCATTATAAGACTGAGCCTGTTTAACCTGGAAGTGATGCTGAAGAAATGTGTGTTGAAGTATTCCAGTAAAGCCTGGATTAGAAAACTGAACTTCCACTCTTACCCTCTAACTCTTCTTGTAAGATGGGATGTGTTCTTCTTTCCGCCCAGAGTTCCCAGTATGTACAGTGCGTTGCTGGATGTCTGCAGCTGATGCTCAGGGTCAATGAATATCGCTTTGCGTGGGTGGAAGCAGATGGAGTAAATTGGTGAGCATTTATTTCAATTTATATGGATAGATGCACACTTACAACAGCGTGTTCCCCAGTGACCTCTTCTGGAATATAACTCTTTTGCAAAAGACAACTGTTCTATCTGAGTACAAAACCTATTTGTTTTCAAACATTAACACAGTCAAATATACAACTAAAGCTTGCAGATATAAGTACCAATGTTGAGGCTTTAATGCCACTTTACTTTTTGTGGGGAACTGCTTAAATAAATATCCGAAGGGCAATACAGCTATTTGTCTTCAGCTGAAGATACTCTGGTTTTTATTTAATAGATCAAGGACTAACAAACTGTGTTTCTGCTTATATTCCTTGTTGTTTAGTTTGGAGTTATTCAGTCTGAAAATATTAGTGAAAGGAGAAGCAGGTTTTAGAGCTAAGCTCAATTATTTTTTTTTTTCCACATAGGGCTTCAAGTAGGTCACTCTTTTATTGAGATTCCTTTCATAAGTAACTCTGCATGAGGTTAGAATGTTGTCACTCATCGTCTTTAAAAAATGCTTTTCTCTGGTAGTTTTTCTGCCCCGTGTGCCTCTGGTGGGCATGGGAGCTATATGATTTGTGCTTTAAGAAAAGATACCCCTGTACCCTGAAAGGAAGAAAAGTCAGCTGCCAGTGAAGTGAAAGTTCAAAAGGTGTTCATGTGTGTCAAGATCACACTATTGAAACAAACTTTTTCACCAAGGAAGCTTTGTGATAGACTGCTAGAACATTACAATAAGCCTGCATTTCAACAAGTTTGAATTTGTCTTAGTTTTGATAGCAATGATCTTGAAAGTAGATATATCTTTTTTTTTAATTGCATTATCTTTTGTGATTTTATTTCTTCCCTAGAACTCCTTTCTATGGCACGTGTTAGACGTGTACGCTGTTTTCTGAGAACTCCCTTGTTTAATAATAACTACTTCAGCTAATTTCAGACACTTCTGTGGAGAGGTGAAATTAAGGAAATGAGGTCAATTTGTGCAGATTTTGTTCTGTTTACTACTCTTATGACAAAGAGTAGTAATGACAAATAATGACAAATAATGTTCTAAGCATGCCAGTAGAAAAAGAGTCTCGGTGAGCCTGAAGATGGATACAGTCCATGGGAAACACTGCTTTATGGCTGTAAGGCTAAGGAGAAAGTACCTACATCTTTAAAAGATGGCTCTCCGAAGAGCCTGATTTTCCATGGTGCAGGATACTCTGTTGTTTACTCATCCTCAGCAGCTCTTTCCAATAAGTTTTTGTTAACAGCTTCTTTTAATGTTTCAGGCTAGATAAATGCAATCAATGCAGTCATTATATAATGTATGCTATATTAATTTTTCAGTATCATGGGTGTCTTGAGCAACAAATGTGGTTTCCAGCTTCAGTATCAGATGATTTTCTGTGTGTGGCTGCTGGCATTTAGTCCTCAAATGTGTGAATATCTCCGCCGGTATAATATTGTTCCAGTACTGTCAGATATTCTTCAGGAATCTGTCAAAGAGAAAGTAACTAGAATCATCCTTGCAGCGTTTCGGGTAAGTGTCTGTTGACTGCAATCACACTGTGCTTCTCTCTCAAATGAGTAGGTCTTAAATATTGCTGGTGCACAGCTGTTTCTACCAGACCGTATCAGTAAACTGGAATGAAAGCTTAATTCTCCTATTTCTTTTGTCCTTTTGTGAGCTGAGTTTTGCTGCAGGTAATAGCCATACTACTACAAATAATAGAAGTCTGCTATTCAATGTCTTCTTAAAATAAGGTTGGCTGAGAAAAGCTATGTTAGCACTGGTACTCATGATTTCCCTTCTTTAGTTCAAGATTCTCTTTTCTGCTGCTACTAGTGGAAAATGCTATATAGATTTTTGCCTTACAAAGCTTTAATTAAAAAAATACCCTATTAGATATGCATATGTTTGCCCAACTGACTGATGTAGAAATCATTTTTATCTACTAGTCCCAAAATCTTTTCTTGGTGGCTGTGTCAAGGTGAATGAGAGTATCCATGTAAAGGTGATTAGCTGACTTACTGTGTCACCTGAAGACCACTGGTCCTATTTAAGTTAATTTGGGATAACTGAGCACCAAGGTTTGATGTTTCATTGTGAGAAACCAGTTTGTGTTCATGGATGCTAATTGTGCACGTGCATGTAGTTTTGTATGCAGCTTGTTAAGTGTCCTGCATGTAACAACTTCTAATCCTGTTTTTAAAACAGGATTTGTATTCTGAGTGGGAGTAATAGATTTTAGAAACAGAGGAGACAAAAATGAAGCCAAGTTCTTTTGATAAGTAAAGGCTAAGAAAGAATAAGATGGTTCTGTTACAGCCTTGGGGGAAATTAACTTAGCTGTTTTCTTTCTCTAACAGTAATGAGTAATGTTGGCATGAAAATGGAGTTATAAACTGTCAGCCAGGAAAAAATAGATTAGAAACTAGATGTCAGAACTGTGAGTTCTAAAGCAAAAAGGTAGCAAAGGCAAAATGCCCCTTCTTCTGTGTGAGAGGCCACCATATCACTTCATAGGAAAAATGACGTAAATCTGTGAATTGCATAAGGGACAAGGCTTGGTGATTCCCCAGATCATCCTTACTGCTGGTTTGCTACTGGAGGTATGCCTTGAGTCTTACAACTTGCTTTGGTTTCTGATTTACCTCTGGCAAATTAATTGCCTGCATTCTGAAGTACGTAACTGCAATGTAATTTTTTTTTCCATAAAGTAGCAGGTATTTGGTACTTCTGTCTACTTTGAATCAATTCATTTCTCTCTTTACCTATTAACAAGTTTTTTCATTGTTTTTCATACTTCTGTCTTTTTTGTCTGTTTCTTGCCTATAACTCATTTTGTACCTTATTTTTTTTTATCTCTGAGTAGTTTACTGATACATTCTGTGCAATCATTTACTGATGTAGTCTGTGTAATCCTAGGTTTCTGTTGGTACTTTACTAACGGATCTTTTCAATTTCACTATGAAAAGCTTGAGTATCTCACAGTGGTGTGGAACAGGTAATAAGAACAGGAGTTGCTTCCTCATCTACCTGCTTCTTCAACTTGTTGAGTTTTGTCTTTTGCTCTTATTAGAACTCTTAACTCTGAAGTAATTTAGCTTTACTTTCTGTACATTATCTTTGACTTCTCGGTTCTCTCTCTGAAAAAGAAAGAGTTTGGTTTGTTTTTTTTTCAGATTAAAGCTAATTGTAGCCTGCATCGCCACAGGCTTGGGGCAGTGTGGCTGGAGCTGCCTGGCAGAAAAGGACCTGGGGGTGCTGGTCGATAGGAGGCTGAACATGAGCCAGCAGTGTGCCCAGGTGGCCAAGAAGGCCAAGGGCATCCTGGCTTGCATAAAAATAGTGTGACCAGCAGAAGTAGGGAGGTGATTGTCCCCCTGTACTCAGCACTGGTGAGGCCGCACCTTGAGTATTGTGTCCAGTTCTGGGCACCTCAGCACAAGAGAGATATCGAGGTGCTGGAGCGAGTACAGAGGAGGGCAACGAAACTGGTGAGAGGCCTGGAGAATAAGGCTTATGAGGAATGATTGAGGGAGTTGGGATTGTTTAGTTTGAGGAAGAGGAGGCTGAGGGGAGACCTCATCACTCTCAACAACTGCTTGAAAGGGCATTGTAGAGAGGTTGGTGCAGGTCTCTTCTCACGGGCAATGAGCGACAGGACAAGAGGGAATGGCTGCAAGCTGCAGCAGGGTAGGGTTAGGCTGGACATTAGGAAAAAATTTTTCCCAGAGAGAGTGGTCAGTCAGTGGAATCAGGTGCCCAGGGAGGTGGTGTAGTCACCCTCCCTGACTGTGTTTAAGAGTAGATTAGATGTGGTGTTGAGGGATCTGGTGTAGGGGAGAACTTGTGGAGTAGGGCTGATGGTTGGACTTGATGATCCCAGGGGTCTCTTCCAACCTAAATGATTCTATGATTCTATAGTAGGATGTGGCTATTAAAAGCAGTCATATGTCCTGTTTTCAGTATGCAAGTTTTAATGTTTATTTGCAGTTTCTGCCTCGCTAGTATGATATCTGCTGTCTCAGAAACCTTAAACGTAGTGGTTCTGTGACATGAGTGAGGTATGCAGTCAAATTCCTTCTATATGGTTTCCTTCCTTATTTATGGTAGATGTTAATGCTTATTTTGATGAACACGTGTTCTGTTTAAGGACTTTGTCTTTTATATGGAATTCATGTTTTCAGCTTTATCAAAAAGTGCAGGTGGCCAGTTCTGATTGAATAACATAATTAGAAGCTGATGAAATTGAATAGAAACATAATGAATAAATGATATTGGAATTTGACTGTTACATTCTGTGCTTATGGTTCCAGTCTTACCAACAAGCTTCTGTTTGAATAAAAATGTCTAGTTGGACTGTTCCCAAATTCAAAGGAAGCTGATCTAATCCGGGGGGTAACTCTTGAGTATGAAAGATGATTTCAGGATGTTTGGGGGGTTTTGTTTGGTTTTTATTTTTTAAGGCTTTCCTGCTTTGTGCTATTACTGCACAGAAAGTTAAAATGAAAATCCCAGATAAAAGTAGGTTTTTATGTCGGAGTCTCCAGATGTTGACATAAGTCTGCTCCTTTTCTTTGAATAGTCTTTGTAGTAAGTCTGATTAGACATGGAAAATGATCAAAGCAGGTGAATTAATACTTTTTTTAGTATTGAAGGTATCATACCATCTAGGAGGAAAAAGGTCTAAGTGACCTAAACTTGAATACAGTGCTCGTTGTTGCATTACTTCTACTTCACAAGACACAGTATTTTTATTTTTATTTTTATTTTTATTTTTATTTTTATTTTTATTTTTATTTTTGTAGTAAGGTTAATCATAGGCTATTTGTCAATTTGTGCTACTAAATATAGGTGTAAAACCACTGTGTGGTTTTTCTTTTTTATCATAGAATGGTTAGAATTGGAAGGGACCTTAAAGATCATCAAGTTCCAACCCCCCTGCCATGGGCAGGGACACCTTCCACTAGAGCAGGTTACTCAAAGTCCCATCCAGCCTGGCCTTAACCACTTCCAGGGATGGTACTGCATTCTTTTTTGGAGAGATTGTTTCAGGAAGTGGTCAATTCTGTCACTTACTAAATCAAAAAGTGACACTAAGAATTTCTTAAAATACCACTTTCTTTCAAAGTACTCCGTTCTTAAAACAAAAAAAAATGTTTTCCTTCCCTAGAATTTGTTAGAGAAATCTACTGAGAGAGAAACTCGCCAAGAATATGCTCTTGCCATGATTCAGTGTAAAGTTTTAAAGCAGCTGGAGAATTTGGATCAACAGAAATATGATGATGAAGACATAAGTGAAGATATAAAGTTTCTACTGGACAAGCTTGGTGAGAGTGTGCAGGACCTTAGGTATGCTTCAAAAAATGCAATTTTATCAACATGGGTAAAATTCTTGTCTTTTTAAAGGCTAAATAACATACAGAACTATGATACACAAATGCTTGTTGATAAGGTAGAGAACACAGAGGTTTTTCCTATTCTAAGTGAGTATTTAAAGGCTGAGTAGAAAATAAATCTTCACTTTTGGGTGTGTGATCTTTGTAACTGGTAAACTACTGCAGGACTTCAGAGGGATCTTACGGGAGTTCCAGTCTAAGCTGAAAACTTCCTGATTAGAATAGATTTTGCTGTCCAGATTAACTTGAGTTTTTGCTAGTGATTTCCTGGTTCTTGCTCTTGTGCATAAATTAAATTGCATATTGTAATTCATGTCAAAGCTTTAATTGGGTGAAAAGCAAGGACTGGGATCCTTGGTTGGGGAAGTTAAAATCTGGAAAACAGGCAAAGCAGCCAGTTAAATTTCCAAATGTACTTTTGTAGCTTGAGTTTTTCCTCTATTTTTTTTTTTTTTTTTTAATTCTTCCCCTTCTTCAAGAGTTGTGTTTTGGGGTGGATAGAAGGGGTATCGTGTTCTGTTGAGCTCTGAGGCAGGGAACAGTTCTCATTCTCTGCAGAGATCTGACTTCCAGTTGTGTTGTAGCAAGTTGTGCTCCAGCTTTGTTCTGCTGGGAACAGACTTGGGCATGTGGTTCAAACTCTGCACATAGACACTTAGCCAATATTTCATTTAGGTGTTTTGTGTTGCAGCTCCTTTGATGAGTACAGTTCTGAGCTCAAGTCAGGCAGACTGGAGTGGAGTCCTGTACACAAGTCTGAGAAGTTTTGGCGGGAGAATGCTGTAAGACTAAATGAGAAGAATTATGAACTACTCAAGTAAGTTTTCAAGTCTTGAATCACGTGATTCTTAAATATTTTCTGTGTTTAAGTGGACCTGTATAGAATCATAGAATGGTTAGCATTGGAAGGGACATTCAAGATTGAGTTCCAACACTCTGCCATGGGCAGGGACACCTCCCACTAGAGCAGGTTGCTCAAAGCCCTGTCCAGGGTGGCCTTGAACACTTCCAGGGATGGGGCATCCACAGCTTTTCTGGGCAACCTGTTCCAGTGTCTCACCACCCTCACAGGAAAGAATTTCTTCCTGATATCTAATCTAAATCTCCCCTCTTTCAGATTAAAAGTATTAGCCCTTGTCCTATCGCTCCGCTCCCTGTTAAAGAGTCCCTCCCCATCTCTCCTGTAGGCCTCTTTAGGTACTCGAAGGCTGTTATAAGGTTTCCCCTGAGCCTTCTCTTCTCCA
>VZTM01036012.1:0-27961 GCA_013400555.1 Jacana jacana
AGCAGCGGCGAGATATGAAAGAGGAGGAAAATGAACACACGGAATATTTTAACTAACAGAAAAGTTTCTTGTACTGCAGACAGATGATGAAAGAGAGACAGCGAGGAATTATTAGGACAGAAGATAAGGAAACAGCGGAGATAGGAAATAATTATTTTGTATCTGTCTTTATAAATGAAAATGAAGGGCATTAACTTAAATAGGATTTAGATTTTCAGGGACAGAAGGGGATGAATTAGGAAGTGTTCAGATAGCGGCAGAAACCATTATTAAAGGTCGGGGGCTCTTGAAACCGACGCCGGGGCTGAGGCTGCGCAGGAGCATCCCGGGGACGTCCCGCAACGGGCCACCTTGGGGACTGCCCTCCCTGGGGGGTGACCCCTGCTGGTGGCCAGCCTGGGGCACTGGGGGGTGTGGAGTGCCCCCGGAGCTGATGGGCCACCCGAGTCACCCGGGGAGGGGTGGAGAGGTATTCGTGGTGTTGGAGCTTGGTAAAAACAAGCTGTAGGTCAGTCACCTCGTCGTGGCCAAGCATCCAGCTGGTAGGGCTGCTCTACCCCAAGAGGGGGCCGTGTTCTCCCTCAAGCCCCTCGCCCACCGTTCCCCAGCAGTGCTGGAGTTTAGGGTAAGGCCAATTAGGAATGCTTTCTAATATTGCTGGGGGAGGGTGGAAAAATCTCACCAGCCCCAGCAAGAACTTCCAGTGGGTGTGTTTTCATTCCCCTCGTGCCCGTAGAACAACTGTCAGCAAGTCGGGTGTTCTCATTCCGTTCTGAAGCCAACCAGCCCTGGGTCCCATTATGCTTCCTGGGCACTTAGAAGAGGGCTTCCAAAATTCCTTGTGCTTTTGCCCCCTGGGGCAGGGCCTGACCATGGGGGCTGTGTGCTCTCTGCTGCCTAAAAACTCCGTGGGAAGCCTTCAAGTTGGGACGTTGACCCCCAGCAGCCACTTGTGACAATCCCCGCCGCTCCTCCAGCTCAGCCTCATATGCACTTTTGCCTCTTACCCTGATCAAAATAGGCTTTAAATGAGCCAAATAACAGTCATTTCTCTTAACCTCGGACCCTTACGAGCGCTCCTCTCCTGTGTTGCTGGGATGTGCTCATCTTCTCCAGTAAACGGGTTTGGGTATGATGCCGTCGTCTGCGCAGGGTGAGATCCCTTTCTGCTGGCCCATGGGGGCTTAATGTGGTCCTGCCAGTGGGTCTGCCCCCTCTTTCCCCCACTGGAGAAGTGGGGGGCTGGATTTGGCGTGGCTTTGGGCTGACTTTAGGCTTGGAAGGCCCTGGGTACCCAAGTGATGATCCCCGGGTCTGGCGTGGCTGGAGAGCCGTGGGGTGCATGGGGAAGGGGTTTGCTGCCTGTTTGAGCCCCTGTGGTGATGGACCGAGCCCCCTGCCCCCCAATCTTCCTGTCACCCCCCCGCAGGCAGAGCTGGCGGAGTTTCCCCCGTGTCTCCCACCTAAAAGCAGAGCAGGATCAACCTCCCAAGTGGGCGAGTGGCTTATTTATAACCCTCCCCCGGAGCTGGGAGTTTGTTTAATTTTCTGGTTCTGGATAAATTTGTGAACAACCCACTGCCCCGCTTATAAACCCGAGGCCACAGCGGGCCACGGTGCATTCCAGCTACTGGGGTGCTGTGTGATGTACAGCATCCATCTGGGACCTCACCAGCTCCCTGGGAGCCACGGTTACGCCTCCCCCATCACAGCTTCACAAAAGGTTTAGCACCTCTTATTTCTGTCCCGTTGCGTGTTTTGGTGCCACCTGAGGCGTTCAGACACCCCCCCCCAGGGCAGGAGGCATGTCCCCCACTGCCTCTCTGGCATCCAGGTCTCCCTGTGAGCGATGGCAGAAGGTCTGTGTGGGATGGGGACGCTGCTGCCGCTGTCACTGAGCAGAGGGGGGCAGGCAGTGGAGGGGAGGGATGCTGGGGAAGAGGGAGGTGACATTGTGGAGTGAAAGGCAGCGGCGGTTTCGGCCCACCAGCAAGCAAACCACTCAGGGGTTTTAAACAGACACCGTTGGGAAGAGGGCTCTTTGTTTTCAAGAGATGTCCATTATGCTGTTGATTGATAAAATCTGGCACAGAGCAAAGCCTGGAATCTGCATGAGGGAGGGAGGCTGAGCTTGTCCTGTAAACTACCCCCACGGAGCTCGGGTTTCCTCCTCGGCTCTCCTGCCAGCAAGAAGAGGTCTATTCACCTGGCAAAGTGGAAAACCAAGATTGAAATGAGATTTACAGCACGGTTGTGGGAAACAATCAAAGCGAGAGGCTGCCGTTTCAAGCCACTAACTCGGGCAGAAGAGGAGGTGGCTGCCGTGGGCAGGAGGGCTGGGGACAGCGTGGCTGTGGGATGTGGGGAGCGGGTACATACCATGAGGATCGATACCCAGCGAGGAGCTTCAGGCGAAGGGAGGGCTGAGGTGTGGGACTGTGGGGAACATCGGGAGAGCAGCTGAAATACCTTGGTAAGGTACCTGCAGCTGCCCCATGACTCCTGTAAGACCTAAAAATCGGGTCAGAAACGAGCTCTTGGCTGGAGGGACCCTTGCTCCAGGACAGTGTGATGTGTCTGCTCAGGCTTTGTAGAGGAGCTGGTTTGAAATGCAACCCCAGCCGCCGCCACGGCAGCAGAGCGCTGCGGAGAGCAGACCTGCCTGCGTGGTGTAAGGACAATTTATACCCTGAATAAGCTTCCCGGGCACAGCCACGGGCTCGCTGCTGCTTGGCATGCAGCAGCCAGAGCAAGCCATGCACCCTCCTAATGGAGCAAAGTAAATTCCATCAGCTCCAGAGGCCGGACCTGGGGAGGGGCCGCTCCCACCTCCCCGTAAGCCCACCCGCAATATCACCGCTTCATGTCATGCAAAACAAAAGGTGTAATTTAAAATACCATCCTTCAGGTGCGGTGAGCAGCACCGGGTTGTCAAAGCCGGGATTTCTTTAAGCCACTGGAGCAGGATAAAGTGGTAATGAAGAGTCGTTTGACAGCAGAGAAGCTGGAAACGTGGCTGTGAAAGCAATACGCGGGTTTCCAGTTCATCATCCTTTAGCTGACTCCGGTTTTCCCTTCCTCACGTGCGGCTACTCGCCGCAGAAGGCTTGGGAAGGGGACTGGCTGGGCGAGCTGCAGGCACGGGCAGTAAGAAAGGGCATTCCAGCAGCAGTGGAAGGAGAAGCCTGTGCTGGGTGGGCTGCAGCTCTGCCGGGCTCGTCGAGCTCCTCCTGCGCATCACTCCCTCCTCGGCTGCTTTTCTATCAGTCGTAGGGCTGGAAAGCAAAGGTGCTTTTCTCCAGTACCCGGCTGTGCTGGCAGGGCAGCCCCTACAGAATGGGCTTCTGGTACCCCGGCCGGAGGGTGGGCACTGCATCCTGCACGCCAAGCCAGCCTCCCTGTGGAGAAATCCCGCTTCCCGGCTAGCACAGAGGATTCCTGACTTCCACCGCCTTCCCCTGCAGTCTGGAAGAAGTGGCTGACAAGACCTATTATTTTCCCAGTTATCCAAACTGTCCGCATCTTAACAGCTTCCTACTTCAGCCGAGACAGTCTGAAAAGTTTAATATCATTTCAAATCAGAGCGCCGATAAAACTTGACATTATTAATATGGTGTCAAGGGGTTTTCCAACTGCTTAGGGAAAAACAACGTGTCCCATTAAACCGAGCTCCCTGCATTGTGAAATATTAAGTGACTTCTCAACGACTGCCAGCTGGAGCTATTAGTTTTCCTTTGGTGCCGTGGGTGTGGAGGGGAGGCTGGTGGAGAGCCTTTTATGAAGACATTAGCTGGATCCATGCAGTCGGGAAGGCTTTTGCCTTCCGAGGGAAGCAACGATGAATTATTAAAGGCGGGAAATCCATTTGCTGGGATGCGCTTTCTGCCCCCACTTCACTGCACTTGCTGCACTGGGGAGTCTGGGTCACCTACTGGGAGCTGGAGCCGAGATTTTAATAAGTCGAACCTGCTTCTGAATCTCCTCCTGCCTCTTCCAGCAGGAGCTGGAAAACAAGGGAGCGTCGCCAGCTTTATCTCCCGGGCTCCGACTCAGGGCTGGACCCTGGGCGGTCGCTCCGGGCGCTGCCGCCGGGCATTGCCTCCTGGCCCTCCTGCACCTTGGCCTCCAAGGCCTGCTTTGGGGCTGCCTGATAATTTTTCCACAGGGGCTTCCCCCGGGAAAGCGGCTGGATTTGCTTTTCTGGCCGGGGCTGGGGCTGGAGCGGCTTGGAGGAGGCGGGGGGCTGGATGCTGCCGCCGTCTCTCCTTCGCCTCCCGGTCACCGCGGGCGGGAAATCGCTTCCTCTCTTTGTCCGGACTAAGCACGTTCCGCTCAGAAAAGGTGAAGCAGGTTTTTATAGTCGGTGGCTCGGTTATTTTCCTTAGAACGCCTTTGGTAACACACCCAAAGGGACTGAGCAGGTTTGCAGTGTGCAGAAGGCTTTGCGGAGCACATTAAAGGCTGATCTATCCGGGATGTTTACAATGGGCATGTGCTGGTGCACGTTCCGCAGCACACCTCTGATGCTGCTCTTGGCTCTGCCTCCCGCTCCGCTTTCCCTGCTCCTGCACTAGCTGTGGCTTTGATGTCTCACAGGGGAAGTGTTAAGTATTTAATTTAACTTTCCTGAAGCTCTTTGACGACGCAAAGAGCGCTGTGTGGAAAGCCGGGTTTCAGGGAAAGCTGGGAGAACATCGAGGCAGTGATGCCCCCCTTTTATCTCCCAGAGAGTTCCCACATCTGAGCAGGAAGCCCTCCAACCCCACAGGGCTTCTAGCCAGACACGCTGTTGCCTTCGGGCCAGAGCTATTTTTGGCTCTTTTGGCCAACAAACCCGTAAAACCCCATTCTCGCAATAGGCTGCACTGGGACCGCTTTATTATTCCAGCAGTTAATTCTGCTGGGCTGGGAAATTCCCGAGGGCAGCACTGTCCCGTGCACGGGGCCAGGATACATCCCAGAGCATCCCTTGGAGCATCCCCCCCTGCGTTCAGGGACCCTCCAGCCAGGAGAGCGGGGCTCCCGCTCCTGGAGAAGCCCGGCTCCTGGAAGGAGGAGGCAGTAGTTATGTAGCCCTTGAAGGAGGAGGAAGCCCAGCGCTGCCTCTTCCCTGCTGCACAACCTTCCTTCACCTTCTTTCTTTTAATGTCTTAATCAAGTGGCTGATAAGAGAAGCGATCCATGAAAAGGACGGGTATCTTGACAAGGCACAGAAGCTTGTGGCAGCACTTTCCCCACAGATCAGCATCCTCCACGAGAGGGAGAGACAAAAAAGGCAGATTTTTGTACCCTTAAGCTTCCACCACTGCAGTTCAAAAGACCAATCTTTACAGAAAATAAATTTAAAGGAGAATTTTTGATGTATATGATGGTCTCTTGTGGTCGACAGGAGTGCTGCTGGCAGTGTATGGAGCTATGCAAAGCCAGGGTTGGGATTACTTAAAAGTGTCTGTAGTGCTTTGATTAACCAGTGTGTATTTTATTTTTTATATGGCACAATCACAGCCCGGCACTGATAATATCTCGCCATCATTGTCCGATGGGCGAGACTCCCCGTCTTCCTGCAGCAGGAGGCTGCTTTTTCGGGCACTTCTTAAGCAATTTGCTCTCTGCATATGGAATGCCTGGTTTTAAGGGAGGGCACCGAGTTGCAGGCTCGGGTGTCTCTGTCATTTGAAGGGGGGAGCGCAGGAAGGGAAGGCTCTGTCTCGTGGTGAGCATGGCCATGGCGCCGGCCTGGGGGATACAGGCTGGACCCAGAGCCTGGTGGCAGGTCTGGAGCAGCCGCAGCAGGAGCGATGCTGAGAACCCCTGGGGCTGTTATGTCGGTGGGATTCTCCACCAGCTTCAGCAGGAAAGGCGGGTGAAGCACCGTGGGGTCTCCTGGCTGCTGGAGTTCTCCTCGTTGCCCTTCTCGTCAGCTGCCTCATTCGGCTGCTTCCTGGGCTGAAGGCTCGTGGGGCGGCGGCGAGGCACGGGGGTAATAACAGCAGAGCTGGGGCTGCTGGAAGGGGAAGTTGGGCAGCTGGAGGGGAAGCAAAGGAGCTGAGCTGGCTCTGCACGCAGGGCTGGGCTGCTGCCTCCCGCTTGGACCACCCCACTGGACCAGCAGGTCGCCCCTGCCCAGGGCCAGGGGCACAGAGCAGAGGTGGTGTGAGCCCCGCGTCTGCAGTGACGAGTCTGTCCCTGCCCCAAAGGTCCTTATGGCCCCGGTGGCAGCAGCCAAAACTGCAGCAGGGGCTGCACCTTCAACTGAAACCAGAGCCAGGCTGCTCCCTTCTGCTCTCGTCCTGGGACGGGATTCATTTCGCTTCTGGCCTCCCTGCTGCGTGCAAGACCAGTTCCTGAGCAGGGACTGGGCTGCTGTGGGGTTAATCCCTGTGATCTATGCATTCCATAGGATGCAAAGAGGCTCGGGCTCTCCCCCCCCCGCCGCAGCTCTGCTGCCTCTGCAGCGCTGATGGCCCTAATGGCTTGTTCTTGCCAGTTGGCTGAGCAGACAGGACTCCTGGGGTAGACGCAGAGCCCGAGATGAGCTACATCAAGGTGTCTGATTTTTCCCCTGCAGGCTTACCTCCACCTTCCCCCAGAAAGAGGAGGAAATAAACCACAGGAAGGTTATTTAGCCCATTCCCGGGGACCAGGGAGCGCTCGGCATCGCTTTGGCTTCGCCAGAGGAAAGGGCCCCTCCTGTTTCCACGTGTTGAATTCACACACAGGGCATGATGGTGGTAACAAAGGGTGCAGAACAGCCTTGGACCAGCGTCCCTGGAGCTGTCCTGGGTGAGAGCTTGCCCGTGGGGGCTGCGGGGAGGAGCAGGATGTGGGGTCGGACGCGGAGGGGGAAGGGATGCTCAGCCCCTTTGATAATTTCCCTCCTTTCATAACGTTCCCACTTTAAATAGCAATGAAGGCAGAGAGTAAATTTCACATCCAAAGGTGGGTGTCTGCTCCTGAATAGGGTGGATTGAAGGTCAGTGTTTCAAGAGCACGCCGGATTTGGGTTTCAAAAGTTGCCAGCCATCGCTGCAGTCAGGCTGTTCTAAAGGGCCCAGCGTGATGACATTCACAACCAGATTTTTCAAAACCAGCGTAGCACTTCAGATGCTGAACTCCTGAAAATCTAGTCATTTAATTTGTTAAATGAGAGCGAAGGTCTCTTCAGATAATCTCCCAGTCATTGTACGAGTTGAGCTCTTCTGCAGGAGAAGCAGCCTGTTTCCTGACTGAAGCTCCTCTCGGGTTGGAAACACGTTAGCCTGGAGTCACTTTAAAGTACTTTTGAAAGGTGGAGAGCAACCTAAAGAGGGCAAAATGCCACCTAACATCAATTAGCTGGGATTTGCATGGCTTGTCACTTGGATTGGGAGATGCCTGGGCTGTGGCAGTGATGTCTGCGCTCCTCGGAGGTGTCCTGCTGGAGCTAAGCGTGGTGTTCCCGTGTGCGTGTCCCCGCCGGAGCTGGAGTGGGGAAGGGGACTGGAGAAGGCTGCAGGAGTGAGCCATGGGTCCCCGAGGGCAGATAAAAACACTTCTGTGACAGTTCACTCCCAAGATTTCAGGCACATCTTTTCCTTAAGAGACTCTGCTGGGGGCTGAGCACCGCCTGGGGAGGCACAACTCTGCCTCCAGCCACAGGCTGTGTGCCAGGAGGGCAAAGCACTCCCTCTGCCCGTCCCGCTCTGTGCCCGTGGCACAGCAGCACTGGGAGCCCTGTGCAGGATGCTGGGGTTCCCACCCTGACTCCTTCTTTGGGATCAGACCCCAGTGTCTGTCCTGCTCTGTGCCCGTGGGACGGCAGCACCGGGAGCCCTGTGCAGGATGCTGGGGTTCCCACCCTGACTCCTTCTTTGGGATCAGACCCCAGTGTCTGTTTGTCCTGCTCCACACTCGTGGGATGGCAGCACCGGGAGCCCTGTGCAGGATGCTGGGGTTCTCACCCTGACTCCTTCTTTGGGATCAGACCCCAGCCCTCCATCCTGGCTGGGGCTTGAAGGTTGTAATTTCTGGTGTTGGGCAGTTTTCCCACCTGGGGTGAAAGAGCTGCTGGTGGGTCCCTGGCCCCTCTCCCCATGCCCTGGTTTGCTCTGGGTGCAGGATGGGGGTGGGACCGCGGTGCCAGGCTGTCACCTCTGTGGGGACACAGCAATTTGAGAGGCTGCTTCTGCGAACACCACAGGGAAGGGGTGTGCAAATACGGACTGAGGGGCTAAACCCCTTGCTGACCTCTCACTGCGGGGTAACAGCTTCTCTCCCATAATAATCTCCCGCAATTAATAGTCAATTGCTCCTTAATTAATGAAGCAGTAACAGTGGAAGAGGACACTGTCACAGGCTGATGGTCTCCCGCAGCCATTACACCCTAGCTGCCCCACTGAATTCCAGTGAAGGGCTGGGTTATGCCCGTTTGGAGTGGGGGAAGCGCTGCCCTGGACCCAGGCTGCCGCCGGGCACTGCCAGCACTGGCCCCCCCGGACGGGCAGGGCAGGGGAGAGACAGGGGTGTGAAACGGGCAGGTAATTGTGGTGAAGGTTAAGAGCACAGAACAAATGGCATCTTTAAATAATCTCCCCCCAAGGCCTTGAGCAGCCGCCTGGCAGGGCTGCAGCCGCCAGGGGAGGGATGCTGGGAGCCGCCTCTCCGGTGAGAGGGGTTTGGAGGAGCCTTTTTCTGCAGGGGTGGGGGCTCTCTGGGAAGTCTCCCCGTGCTGTACGACCCCCCCAGGCTGAGTGCTGTGCCCTGTCCTTCCCCTGGCACAGGCTGGTGCAGTAGAGGTGACAAAGCCTGCGAACGCCGCTTTCCTTCTCGGGTGTTTGGGTTTGTATTTTTTTTTTTTTTTTCAAAAAGTCCCATTTTTCTGTCTTGTCAGGTCTATTTAAGCATTTAATGAGGTGAGATAGTACCAATAAATTTAACACAGCACAATAACTCCGATGCGGGCCACAGCCTAATAAACTTCCATCCTTGGGCCAGGAGGGCGATTGAAGCCGGTGGGAGATTGCATCTGGTGTGATTGCTGCGCTCAGACCTTCCCGAGGTTGACCAAGGACTTTGAAGGCGCCGCCGGAGACCTGAGGGTGCTCACTGGGACGGGCTGGAGCCGGCTTCCCAAGGGCACAGGACCCGTCCTGCCCATTCCCAGCCCTGCTTTGTCCCGTTACCCCTCATTTCGCTGCCCCCTCGGAGGGTCCCGCTGCACCCAGCCTCAGATGAAACGCTAGGAGGTTTCTGCAGAGCGTGGAGAGAGTTGTAGCTTGGCTGGTTTGTGCGTCTCCTGAAGGAGTAACATGACAGATTTCTTGCTTTCCCCCCCCTCTCGCTGCTTGCAAATCTGTTTGCAAGCAGCTTGCTTTCTCGGAGGAGGACTTGGAACCATCAGCTGGCTCCTGCATCCCGCTTAAATGAAGCATCCCTTCCTCTGACTGCCTTTGGCAAGGCCTTCCCTCTTGATCTGAATGGTGGGGTTTGGGTGGAGAGCAGCGGGGAAAGCTGAGCTTGAAGCTGTTTCGTACGGGGCCATCTGCAAGTTGAAGGGTGGCTCTGGCCCTTGGCACGTGTGTTTGTGGCCGAGGCAAAGTTCTGTCGAAGTCAGAGACAATTGTCTCTGTTCCTGTCTCGGGGTCTCCATTGCCTCTGCAGTCTGATGGAGGTCAGTGGGGCTGGAGCCAACGATCAGCTGAATTACCCCCCTTTTCCTGGGTCCTGCACATTACAGCTGTGTGCAGTGGGGCATTACAGGGAGACTGTGGTTCTCCCTCTATCTTCCTAAGGCAGTGTAAGTCATCCAGAGCTCACACCCTCCTGGGATGTGGGGGGAGAGGGGAGAAGAGCACCCATGCTGTTTGTTGGCGATGTCTGGGGCTCCTTTACGTGGATCCCACACAAATTCCCTGTGGTTTTCCTCTCTGCACCTCCCCAGTGCCAGCCCACACTAACCCCCCCCATCACATTCTAGAACCAGCCAGCCCCAAAGGGAATTACCCCAAAAGGGGAGGGGGCAGAGAGGAGAAAGCACATGGCAGTGCCATTATCCAGCCTCGTGGAGGAGGTGGGATTCGGAGCCCCGGAGCTCACCTTCAGCAGCACGGCTCCTGTCGGGGGTTTCTTGTTTTCCCTCCTGCTCTGCGCCCAGGGACGCGCCGTGAGTAGTTTATTACAGCTTGCTCTGGAGTTGTGCTGCAGTACAGGAGAAATAATGCAATCACGCCTCGGCTCCATATGGCCTCGGAGGCTGAGCAGCAGAACAACCTCTCGCTTTGTTTGCCTCCCCGGCGCCGGGGGCTGCTGCGGGGATGGCTGGTCCTGGGCTCCCACCCCGGCCCCCCCACATTGCACACACACACACCCCCCCCCCCACAGCCTCCATCGCTGGAGAGACAGTGCCAGGCTTGGAAAACAGCCACCCTGCAGCTAAATATTTGTGTTTGTGTGAGCGGGCTCTGTATCACAGAGCGCCGGGGCGATGCTGCAGCCTCTCTGGCCTGGGGGTCAGAGCATCCCGCCCTGGGGGTACAGAGGCTGCTGGGCTCCAGCATCCCACTGCAGAAAACAAACCTGTCTCTGCCCCTGGCCACCAACGCCGTGCCCTTTGGGGCTGTTCTTACCCTGCACTCTCAGCCAAGGCAGTGGGAAATCAGGGGCTGGCACCGGGCTCTAGAGAGGAGCAGGGTGGAGATGGCTGTCGAGGGTCTCTGAGCCCTCTCAGGGTGGGATTCAGCAGCAGGACAGGCCACAGAGATGCAGTGGAGGGTTTGGGGGTGAGCTCTGTCCGGAGCATCCAGGTGTGGATGCGAAGCTTGGGTTCACTTGTGGGAGCGAGAGTCCAGGCGAGTCCAGGGGTCCCTTGGCTGCTCAGACCAGGGGCGCTGCTTTTTCAGCTAAAACAGGAGGTTTTGGACAAAGGCTCGAGAGGTGCGAGTCCCGTCAGGTGAGAAGTGAGTCACTGCACAGAAACGCCCCCACTGCCGGGCTGTGGAGGTCGTGACCTCTACTAAATTCTTCCAGCTTCTGGCTCTTGGAGCTCCATGAAAGGGACCCCGGGGGAGAAGGAAAACATTCCAGGTGCCCCCGGTGCCTGCTCGGAGCCGCGGCAGCGCCTGCTTCCAATTACCGCCGGGAGGTTGCGTGCGGGGGACGATCCCACCCAGCGCCCCGGGGTCTGAATTCCCTCCCTGCCGCGGAGTGAGCCTCTCAGCCGGCATCCACACTCCTGGAAAAACACAAAAATCCGGCTCTGCCTTTCATCAGGAAGATAAACTCTGCCCCGCGGAGCAGGCGAGCGGAGGGAGAGGGAGCAGGGAGTGCTGCAGACACTGGCCCCTCTGTGGGGGGCTGGAGGGGGGGACACAGACACGGGGGGCATCACGCAGGCAGGGATGGGTGCAGGGAGCCTTCCTGTGTATAGGAAATGGGAGAGAATGGCTCCACGGGTTGCTCAAGGCTACCCAGCTCCACGCACAGCCGGTTCCTCCAGAGGATAGAGCAGTAAATGGGGAGTGTTGAGTGTCCCTCACGCTGTTCCAATCCCCCGCTGTTGGACACTGGTGGTGTGTTAGAGAGGCTGGTGGTGGTTAGAGAGGCCTTGGGAGAAGAGCTGGAAACCCCGGGAAGGCTTTTGCCCAGGGATGGAAGGCGGCAGGAGGGAGCTGGGCAGAGGGACAGGACCCACCAGTCCCACCGCAGGGACCTGATCGTGCGCTTTTCCAAGGGGCTGAGGCTTGGAAAACACTCATGGCATGTGTGCCAGGGCACCTTTTCTTCCTCCTGAAGGGGCTCCTGTTTGCTTTCCGTGGTGCTTCCAAGCAGGAGGGTGTCGAGGAGAGCCCACCTCCAGTCAGAGAGAGGACAAAGCGCTGCTGGATGGAGCCGGGGGTTCGATGACCCTCCTCGGGGCAGGGGAGCTCCAGGAGGGCGTCAGACTCCATGTTCCACCCAGAGCTGGCCCTCAAGGCCTGGCTTAACAGGAGAAAGAAGTTGCTGGCGACTTCAGGAGCCTAAATATACAGCTCCCGCACCCCCAGCAACCTGTGGGATGGTCAGGAGCCTCCAGCGGTGGTTTCCCTGTGAGGCAACCGGACAACATGCATGCAGTGACCATTCAGTGTCTGACTGCGAAGCAGGGAGACAGGAGGCTGATGGCAGGAGTGGTACCTGGCCCAGGGAAGGGGGCAGGCTGGGGGTGCCAGCCCCCTCCTTGCCCCACACAAGGATGAGCGTGTCTCTACAGCCCGTCAGAGGCGGCGGCAGCAGAGACCCTTGGCTGCCTGACAGCCCCAGTGTGGTAGGAATGCCATATGTTTCTGGCTCTAGCCCTCTGTGGAATGCCCCACTTTCTCCATGTTTTGATTTAGTTATTTTTTTCGACTCAGGCTGGAGCAGCTCTTCCCATCAGCCCCGAGGCTGGGGGGGGGGCGGCAGGGGGGGAGCCCGCTCCTCCCTGGGCTTCTGTTGCTGCAGCAAATGAGGCAGCATCTGGGCCTTTCCCCTTTCCCCTTTCCCCTTTCCCCTTTCCCCCCACAACTTCCTCGGGTGACGACATAAATTCGCAATGGCGTTGTCCAGAAGCTCCCCGCCAACCCGGCGCTGCCTGGCATCCCTAACGAGCTTATCAAAGGGTTTCTTTGCAGGGAGATCTGAGCCCTCCAGGTTTTCACTCGTAGCAGGTGAAGGCAGAGCGTGCCAGAGCCTGATTGAAATGTGCGAGGTCAACAAAATAGAGCAGAGAGTGCACAATAATTGGGGAAGAAGCAGCCGCCTCGCTTTCTGCATGTGTTCCTGTGATCCCTCCACTTTAATCTCCCATTTCCAAAGGGAAGCCTGGCTTGCATACTTGATTCCAGTGCTCATTGGCCCAGGAGGCCTCTTTTTGGGTTTTTGGCTGGAGAGGGAGAAACCCCCAAACCCCAACCACTGCTGACTGTATTGTCCCCCTTTCTCGTGCAGCCGAAGCGGGAGAGATCTGGAGCGGGGCTGGGGGGAGAGGAGCAGTTCCCATTTTGCATTTTCAAGGCTTTGGGCTGCTCCTGCAGTTTCAGCCTTCTTTTTTCCTGCCGAGGAGCTGGTACTTGCTGCGGGTCTGGGGATGAGGAAGGGGGCTGTGTGCTCTTTTGGAAGTTATAAATACCTGGAAGGATGAGGCGTTGGGGCTGCAGTAACTGGGCCCCACCGGGCAAACCCTGTTTGCTAGCACGGATTCTTGCCTTGTCTTGGGAGAATGTGCACTTCTGGGGATCTCTGGCCTTTCTCAGAAATTTGGGGAAGAGGTAGGGAGAGTGTTATTTTAAGCACGGGTTTTCCCCACAGGCTAGAACACTTGGTTGGAAACGCTGCCTTGCCTAACATCTGTGCAGGTTAAAGCCTTCCTCTGCCTTTGAGTGTGCGTTTGGGGGGTTTCCCTGCTCTTCGGCAGCCTGTCTCTGAAAGGGGAATAGATTGGAAAAAACCAACCCCAAACCCGAAAAGACAAACCAGGGAAGGGGGAAGAAATCTGTCCCCTTTTCCCTCCTTCCCATCTGTTGTTTAATCACCAGCTGTTTGTCCTTAAGCTTGGATTACAACCTCTCCACCAGCCTCTCTGCTCCCCCTCCCTCTGCAGCGGGGCCTCGGGTGGAAAGATGCCATCTTTCGGGCGGAAACCTTCCTTTCTTCTCCCTCTCTGCTCCCGCTGGAGACCTCTGTGGTGGAGATGCTCGGGGGGGGGGCATGCATCCATGCTTCTGGCCCCGGGATGCGGGTGTTTGGGGTCACTGTCTGTCCTTTTTGCGGTGAGAGGGACAAGCCACCAGCCCCTGTGGGGGTGGTAAATAGCTACACGGGGTAGTAAATACATATATGGGGTTGTAAATACTTACGCTGTGTAGTAAATACTGGCTGTTATGGCAGCCGTGGTTTACTACACACGGAGGGAGTGGATATAGGAGGCTGAGTCTCTCCCCCACAGCTGGGAGGTGATGCCCAGCCAGTAGCCAGCGTGGCTAGCGGGTGCCAGAGCAGCGTGCCCTCGCTGGGGCCAGGCTGTGGGAGCTGTGAGGGTCTGTGTCCCGGCGTCTGCCTCACGGCCGGGAGCTGCGACAGGCGGAGGAGCTGGTGGTGCGTGATGGAGTACGAAGCCAAGAGTGACGCCGGGTTTTTAGGCCGGGAGCCAGCTCTGCCTCCATCTAGAAGAGCTGCAGGAGAAGTCAGCATAAAACCCAGGGATTGCTTAACAAGCTCTTTAGTGCTTCTGAATGTGCTGAGCTCATCCAGGGAAGCCGGGGGTGCCAAGTCTTTCTCACTGACGGGCTTAATGCCGTAGGACAGGGAGCCATCAGTCAGTCGCTCCCTCTGCTTCCCAGCTTCTCCCAGCCCCATGGCCAGCCTTGGAGAGGGGGATGAGGCGCTGCTTTGCCCCATCTCCCTCTCCCAGGGGTGCTGGCTGCTGGCTGCAGTGCTTCCAGAGCACAGGGATGCGACGGCTGCATCCCTGGCATCGCCCCGTGCCTGCCCCTCTTTGCCAGCTCCGTGGTCCAGACCCCTTCCTGGTGGGTCTGGAGGAGTCAGCATTGCCTGAAAACATAGCTAACGGAGCCTAATCACCACCAAACCGGATCACTACCTCACTGCAGCCACCAACCAGATTAGGGACACCCCTCAGCAGAGGAGAGCTCCCTGTAACCCGCAGGAGGAGCCTCTCTGCTCCCCAACAAAGGAGGAGGAGGTTTCAAGAGGCGCCGTCTCCCCGGGCGTGCAGTGAGGCACGACCCAAAAGTACCCAGTGTAAACTACTCTTAGGCACCCGTGTCAATGGGGAAGGAGGAGAAAAGGAGCAGAAATCCAAGGCTGCCAAACACAGCACCCGAAATACTTGTATAGATTAGCCTGGCCTCTTTTTCCGGAGCAGGGGAAGGTCAGAGGAAAGCGGGGCAGGGGAAGCAGCCTGGCACAGAAACCTGGGAATCCACTGATTCAGCTCTGGGCTCGTACTCCTACAAAACAATCCGGGGGGGATGCTGGGATTAGGGTTTTTGGGGATGCAGCAGAGGTCTGGAGGGGTTCTGCCTGGTGAAGATGGGATAGATGGTGCTCCTGTGCCCTGTTTGGGACCCCTGGGCAGGTCTCGAAGGTGATGTTTGATCTGTCCATGTATGTACAGAGGAGGAATGGGCTTCCCTGGCTTCGGCCAAGACCAGAGAAGAGCAGTTAGAGGCAGGGACCAGGGTTAGTTCTGCTGGACCCATCATTGGTGAGCTGGTGGAGGACTTTCAGGTGGGACTGCTGTCGATATGGCCCCATCCTTATGCTGCAGGGAACCTCTGGGAAGGGGGGAAGTGCTGCATTGCCACCGGAGGCAGGCTTACAGCCTGTGCTGTGACTGCGGGGTCACCTGCCTCTCCACACTTCAGAAGTCTCTGAGGGGTGGCTCTAAAAGATGGGCTTTTCATCTGGGATTCCCTGGGAGACCCAGCAATGCAGGAGTAAGGTCAGGAAGGCCCATATGTTCGCTGGTTAATGCACCACCAGCAAATCCCAGCTTCATCAGGCGAGGGCTAATCATTTACAGGCTATAGGTTGAGATGTGTGGCTTAAAGTTCATGACCTTATGCCCTGAGTATGCCCACCGGTTTCCCGGCTGGGGGGGGGTGTCTGTGGGTCGGTTCTCATCCCCCTGTACAGCAGAGGCAGGAGATGCAGCGCGTATGGAGGCCGAGGGGTGCAGAGCCTCTCAGCCTCTTTGCCTGCCAACCATGGGTGTCGATGCCCCTCTGGGAAGACCCCCCCCCTGCTGCCAGCGTGGCCAGTCCTGAGACGCTCGAGCTCTTAAAAACTTCTGCCCTTTGGCTTCTGCACGTCTGAAAAGGGTGTCAATGAGGAGAAACCCCAGCTTTGGACTTGGAGCGGGGTTTTCAGCTCTGACCCAGGAGAAAGCCTAAAGCTTTAAACTCAAAATGCGTGCAAACCCATGCCTCTGAAGGTGCAAAGTCTGCTCCAGAAGCTCCGGGTTTTGGTGTGGGAAAGGGGGTCGCTGTGCCTCGGCAGAGCGGAGCGGTGGCATCTGAGTTTCAGCATCACTAGATGCTATCACCGTCGCTCCAGGGCATCATTCCACCATTGCCACACTGTACCGAGGGCAGCTGGTGCCTGGTGGGAGGGTCTCTGCCCCCCAGACCCCCCCCCTCCACCTCGCACAGCTCCCCTCCCTTCCCCCTCCCCTCAGCTCAGTCCCCACCTTCCCCTCGGAAGCGGCTATTGATTTTCCCGACTAATGCGCCGGGCTGCCTGGTGCACCACACACCAAACCGACCAAAGAGAACTCAATCAGCCACTGAAACAACAACCAGAACCATAAAAACCCAACCCAAGGAATCACCCAAACCCCATCTTCCCACTGCAGGCTGGGCAGACCAGTCAGGGCTTGACAGGGTTCCCGTTGACCCGCAGCACTCGGGTAGAACGAAGGGAGCCGTGCAGATCCAGGCTGGAGACACAGGCTTGGGAGAGCTCTTTCCTTACATAAAAAGGAAGATTTGGCTTTTTTTTCTTTCTTTTCACCTGTGAATGAGAAGGCAAGGCTGCTCTCCTCCACTCTGTGCTGCGTTATTCTGAGCATACCAGCTCCCAGCTCCCTCCTCCCCTAGCTAATAAGTAATCATGAGGAGCTTTGTGGCCTTGTTTATTATATCTGGCCCAGAAAATGCCTTTTCTTTTTCTTCTTTTTTTTTTCCCTTTTCTCTCCCCCTCCTCCTGCATCTCTCAGTAAAATGCTTTCTGAGATTTATTTGTTAGCCTGTAAATGCAGAGAAAATAGCTTTAATTTAATTTACTTGGCTACCGTAAGAAACGGTATCTGCAAGCAGGAATGCCAGCAGCAGCCTCTGCCCAGAGGAGGAGTGTCTGTGGCTGCTGGATGGACACATCCTGCCCGTTTTTTACACCTCTTTCCTCCCTTTCCGAAGGAAGGAACAATTTCCTTGCCCTCTGTTGCCTGTGTCCCCGGGTTGCAGGAGCTCGGTGTGCAGGGTGCTCCAGGGGTGGGTCAGATGCTTGGTGTGGCCGTGACGGACGGGCACTTCAGCCCTGAGAAGCGGACAGGAGTGAGCTGGACCTCAAGGAGGCCCACGTGGCCACTGGCCCAGCTTGCTTGGAGATGGCAGAGCCAGAGAGGACACCTTCCCCCTCCTCTTGCAGCCTGCGCTGCCGGGGATGTCATTGCCATTCTTCCTCAGTGCTGTCGGAGGCTTCCCGGTTTCTGGAAAATCCTTGGCAGACAGGGCTTGGTGCCCACCAATTGCTAGAGCAGCGTCTCCAGGGAGATGTGACTGAGGTGCAGAGTTTTATGAATGGGGAATATGGGCGGCGTATGGGAAAGGCGGGAGAGGCTCGAGCTGACGGGTGGGATGAAGGAGGTCCCTGCGTCGCTTCCAGGTCTGGGTGGGTGCCGGGTGCTGGTGGAGCCTGGCTGTAAGGGATGGAGCAGAGCCTGCAATGGCTGCCACCTAACAGAGCTGCTCTTTTCAGCTTGTGGTTTCTAAAGAGATGAGGATGGTGCCTAAAATCAGGCTCGTAGCATCCTTTCCCGGCCTCTCCAGCCAGAGGCGGGTGCTGTGCTGGCCTCCTTGGCCCCATGCCACTGGTCCCAGCAGATAAAACTGGCACGGGCAGCCCTGTCCGTCCTCCTCTGCTCATCTCCAGGAACACCATGGGGAATTGCAGCCAGGTTCCATCACATTTTAACCCCCACTCCCAGGAGCAGCCTGTGCGATAGCTGCTCACGGGGGGCATGGGACGGGGACATGTCCCGTACAGAGCAGCAGTGGCACAATCCCACTGCTTCTGGGAAGGGCAGGGCCAGTGGTGAAATGAGGGGGCTGTGCCCCTTTCTTTCCCGATTTCCAGCGCTATCCTGACCCATTCCCCCTCCCTCCCAGCTCTGGGGCTGCGGGGAGATGCTGCTCGTGGAGCTCTGCGAGGTTGGAGCGCGGCGTGGCCAGAGCCCGGAGCAGACTGGGTGGGAAGGCGGGCGAAGCCGGCAGCCTTGGTGTGTTAGCAGAGATAAATCCTGGAGAGATGAGTCACTGGCGCAGGAGGCTCGCTCTGCCCCACTTCGCCCCCGTAAACGGGGGCTGGCGCTCGCCCAGTTAATCCAGTGCGGCTGGTGCTCCCCGGCTGATGTACTGGGATACGCTGCTCCAGGCTGGCTGGCGAGGAGCCCCAAGCTGAGGGGGTGGCTGAGCAGTTTATGAGATTTGCTGGCTGCGAGTTCTTATTTTGCATCAATCTGCGAGGAGTTCCCCCCTGCCCCCCTCCTCCCCGTCCCTCCCCGCAGCCTCTCGGCTTTCCCTACCCGCCTGGGCTCAGCCTGACAGCCTCCTCGGAAGGGGCTGGCGCCCAGAGGTGGAATTTGCAAACAAATAGCTCCCACCNGGAGGGAGAGGGGAAAGGCGGCTGCGGCGCCTCGGGCTGCTTCGCACAGATCTAAGGGCTGCAGCGAGCGCCGATCCCTTCTGTGGTCATAGCCGCTTCCAAATTGATTTTGCTTGCTTTTAATCCGAAGTATCTGGGGTTCCCACGTGAGTTGTCCTCCCCGGCGCTGCTCTCAATGACCACGTTGGGATGTCGGAGCACGGGGCGGAGGGGGAAGAGGAGGAGTGAATCCCCCAGCCCCCCGGGCCGAGAAGGGGCTGCAGGCTGGGATTTATCAGGCTGATCTTCCCTGGGCTCTGCCGGGGGGGAGCTGAATGGGGGACGAGGGGGACACCACTGTTTAGTACAACGTACTGTGCAACACGTACCGTGTGTCCGGCCAGACGTCTGCCCCCTTATGACCAGTTACCCGATGGAAAATCGATGTATTCTACCCTTTCAGTCTCCTCTCTTTAAGGCTTGGGACACGGAGCTCTCGGGAGATGGAGGAAGCCCTTCTCCATCCCCTCCCGCTCCCAGGCACACAGATGCCCCAGGGGCAGCTGCTGAGCATCCGGGGAGAGAAACCCCTGGGCTCCCCGGGAGCAGAAAGTGATGAGAGGCTTCTCCTGCCGTGGGGTGCGAGTGGGCCACCATTTTTCCTAATTAGTCCTGATGTCTTGCCCATCACAGGAATAAATAGCAAGCCTTCCCTAAGGACGTGAGTCGAGGAGCACTATTTATCGTAGCTCTCAGAGGAAGCTGACAACATGACAGGTGAAATATCAGGAATAATTAAGAAAAATAAGGGCATATGTACTTTATTGCACCAACAGCAGGGATGTATTGCCAGCGACTCGTACATCCTCCTGGATGCCCCCGTCCTGACACCGGCTGTAAAGAGTGTGTGCTCTGTGCCCTCCTCCCGTGCTCGTGTGGGGCCTCTCGCCCCGGACCCGGTGCCGCTCGTGGCTCCTGGCTTTAGGGGCTGGAATGAGCCACGGGCACCCCCCCGGTGCCTTGGTGGCCAGGTCTGACCTGCAGCTGGTCCTGCCTCTGAGATAGGAACATGTTGGCTCTAAATGTCTGTCTAGGAAACACCGTGTTCCAGTGAGCTCCTTGTCCAGGGGAGAGGAAGGAAAAAACTCCCTGGATGGAAATGACCAGGTTTTAGCCTGGTTATAAATCGCTGATGTGAGGAAAGAGGCTGGGGAGCGGATCCCCCCACCCTGTGGCGTGTGGCCTGAAGGGGCTCAGCCCCTTTTTCTGCCTGGCCATGCCGGGAGGAGCTTCTCTAGGCTGTGGCCCAGGGCTTGCCCCATCCTGCTGGAATCAGTGATGGATGCTGTGCTGGGGAAGGGGAGCCGCTCTGGTGACCCTCTTTTCCGTTACAGCATTAGCCTTGGCCCCGGGGGGGCTCCTGGGTCCGGTGGGTCTAGCGCCGGGCTCGGTACCCTCCCTGGGAATGAAGTTAAAGCCGTGGCGATGGGAGATGTGTTTGCTTATGAGGCAGGACAGCTGGGGAGCTCGGGAACTGTATCTGCTCAAACAACGTGGAAATCTGATTACAGCGAGTGTCACTGGGCATCACTTAGCTCTCCCCGCGCAGCCCCGGCCTCGCCTGACAGCCCTCATACATCTCCCGGATACATCCTGCGCCGCAGTGAAACGCCTCGTCAAAAGCCCTTCCAGTCCCTCAAGTTTGGAGCTGGCTAATCATGCCTCTCGTCCCCAGCGCCGGGGCCGGCCCCATTAAGCCTCGTTAGGCCCCGGCAGCAGCGAAATGCCTCCTTTTTTGAGGCACTCGGGGAGAAAAGCCATTGTGCGTGGCGCTCCTCATCCCGTCCCCTCTTGACCGTGGGCTCCGAGCGCTCGGCGGCACTTTGGAGGAGGCTTTGTGAAAGGGACCCTTTGTCAGGGGGAGGAGGAAACCAGCAGCAAACAACTCCTGGACTGGGGAGCGCGGCTCTCGGGGCACTTATATTTAGCAGCACTTGCAGCACTGGCCCTTCAATTTACACTCACCCTTTTGTTCCTTTTAACTACCAGCCGAGGGGCTGAAAGAGAAGGATGCCAGTGAAGAACAGGCAGCTTCTCCTCCCCGAGCCGAAGGTATTTTTAACACAATGCCCGAGAACAAGGGGTTTGTTTCCTCCAACCTCCAGTCCAAGTCGGTGCTGGGAAGGGTCTCCGAAGGGAGGCCAGGCCCAGGCGCTTCCATCGGGTGCCAGAGAGGAAGCAAAACCCCCTGGCAAAGCCGAAGAGGCGAGTAGGGAAAGAGAGGTGGAAGTTCATCCTGGCTTCCTGGCCCGCCGTGACTCGCTGCGGATGGCAAGGTGCTGCGGGGGAGGCAGGCAAGCCACGGGGGTTCATTTAAAACCTGCGGGGTGGCTGGGATCCCAGCCTGGCAGCAGGAGAGGATGATGGCTGAGCTGCAGCGAGAGCCGGGGCCCTGCCAAAACCGAGACCGGGTTTTTGTTCTCCTAAATATTTATAGAGAGCTGGAGTGCCTTGTGCTGCAGCCTGTGCTCCCGGAGGCTTTGGAAGAGGAAAACATGCCCAGAGCAGGCTTAGCATCTTCTGCGAGATGCTACCTCAGAGCCTGACCTTGAGGATTTCTCACCTCCCTCCTCCTGCTTCGTGCCCTGGCCTCTCTGCCTGTCCCCCTCAGAGCCCCTGTAATACTGGGCAGGCAGGGAGGCAATGGCTAAGGGTGGCCCAGGCTCAGGCTAGAGGCTGCAGGTGAGGAGCAGGGGCTGTGAGAGGTGCCACATGCACACCTCAACCCGGGAATCGTGTTTCTGATGGAGCTCACCCGGCTCCTGGGGCACTGGTCCTCCCCTGGTGGCTCCTGGCATGCTGGTCCTCCCCCGGCGGCTCCTGGGATGCTGGTCCTCCTCCAGCGGCTCCTGGGGTGCTGGTCCTCCTCCAGCAGCTCCTGGGGTGCTGGTCCTCCTCCAGCGGCTCCTGGGGTGCTGGTCCTCCTCCGGCGGCTCCTGGGGTGCTGGTCCTGTCCCGGCGGCTCCTGGGGTGCTGGTCCTGTCCCGGCAGCTCCTGGGGTACTGGTCCTGCCCCAGCAGCTCCCAGAGCATCTCCAGGAGAAGCATCACCCGCTGGCTCTTCTTCACCACTGCTGTGCCGGGCTCTGGGCATGCTCTCCCAACTTGCCCATCCGGCCAAGAAGAAGCTTCCTTTCCCCCCTCTCCTCTACCCTTCAAATCTTTCCCTGCTTTCTCAGTAGCCGGCTGGTATCCAGCCCGACAACTCTTGGGTTTAACCCTCCAATTCCCCAATTCTCCAAGCAAATAAGCCCAGATAAAACCCAGCCCTTTGAAGGCAATTGTAATTTAATACAGCTTAAGTGGTAAACACTGAGCAGTTGCAAAGGAAATATGATCAAAGGCATTGATTTTTATTTTCTTTACGCAGCGACACAGTGTCTTTTTGAATAATTCCCAATAATGAGAAAATCTGAGCAAACTGAAACCCGTTTGCGGGCACTGTAAGCCTAAATGGTCAGATAAATAATTAGCAAGCTACTCTTTTAAGCTGCACATGTGAAAAAGCAAGAGTATCCTTGATTTGGAGCAGAAACGCTAGAGTAAGCATCTCTTTTGAGTGAAATGGGGGGGAAAAATAAAGGGAAAAAAAGAAAGGCAGAGACAAGCTGATGGCTGTGGGCAGAGAGGGCAGTGGATTGCTTCCAGTGGGAGAGCGGGACGCTGGCTGTGGAGAGCAAACAGCCTGTCAATACAACGCTATCCGCTTTCCATTGCGTGGCCGGCCCTTCTCCTCTGCTCCCGACTAATTTTAGAGCGTTAATGAGCTGCCCTGACGGAGCGTTTAGAGCCTGGAGGCTGGAGGGGGCGGGGGGGGAGCAGTTACACGTCCAGCCTGTGTTTGAAGTTGTGAGAAGCAAGAAGGTAAAGACTCTGGGGTGTCTGGCTGGGGAGAGCCTGCCCGGGCAGCGGGGGTGTTCTCCAGATGGCGGGTCCTACCCCCCTGGGCTCTGCTGGAAGGAAATGGTGTCCGTTCCAATCTGTCTTTGGGGCTGGGAGAGTGACTTTGGCTTCCAGGCTGGGAATTGGGGGGGGAGCGCAGGGTGTCGGGTGCCATCGGGTTTGTGTCACTCGCGGGAGGGTGCTCTGCCGTGTCCCTGTTGTGGGAATTTAGTGGAGATGCTGAGAATTCCATACTGGAGGGCAAGAAAGGGCGGTTTCTGGTCTCTCCCCCCCCGTTCACAAAATACCTGCTCTATTACAGCTCTTGCAAAGGCTTCCAGACTGTCCAAGCCCCGTCTCTACCCGGGAGCAGGTCCCCTGGGGGGCTTTACCCCCCTCCCTGCAGAGATGCCCGTGCTCAGCGTTCGGGTTCCTCCCCATTTCCACCCGCAGCCCGGCTCTCAGAGGTGGGGATTCCACCCAGCCCCTTGGCCACCGCTCCACATGCATAAAGCAGGGTGGCCCAAACAGCTCAGGATGCGGCCGATGACGCTGGCAGCGCCGTCGGGGCAGGTATATATAACCGGGAGCCACCGGTTATTGTCAGTGCCAGGCCCTGGGTGTCCCCCAAACACAGCCGCGCTGAGCCCGGGCCCCGCAGACGGCGATGCTGAGCCCTTCCCTTCTGCGGGGGTCGCTGTGGGAAAGGTCACTTCGAGCACGGCGCTCTCCGAGCCCCTTGATCTGCCAAAAAACCCCCAAAACTATAAAAAAAGAAAGCTCCAGCGCTGGAGGAAGGAGGGGGGGGGCGCGGGGGAGAGGAAGCGAAAATAGCTCTGGCAACACTCATTGTCTGAAGCCAACAAAGAGGCACGGAAAGGCTCCCCGTCGGTAGCCACGGCCGGGGCGCTGCCCGGCACGGCGTGGGCAAGCCGGCAGCAGGGCTGGGCTCGTGGGGAGGACCCCCAAGCCCTCCTGATGGTGAAGGGTGGGTACCGACCCCCCTGCGGGGACACCAGCCTTGTCCCACGGGCCAGGGTGACACTGGTTGCGAGTCAAGAAGGGTACGTGGTGGACAGGCAGTGTTTGGCACTGGGGGGTGCCAAGCTGAGCTCCTGCAAAGCGAAATACGGGGTGAGGGAAGCATTGGAACCTTCTCATGAACGCTGCTCATCCATGTTCTGGTCAAACAAGCAAAGAAACGAGACAGCCCTGCCCTGTGTGTGCCCAGAGACCCTGGGACTGTAACCCCTGCTCCTTACTGGAGGTTACACCCTGCACTGGGAAAAATGGGACAAGCTGAGGGGGAAAAGGGTGGGTGCTCAGGAGAAGGAGAGGATGGGTGCTCAGGAGAAATGGAGAGGGAGTTTGAGTGATGGAGACCCAGCTGCAGCGGGAGGGTATCGCCTCAGTGATCCATGGGGATCCATAAACTGACCCCCCAGCTCCTGCCTGGCCTGGGAAATGGGGACGGTGGCATCTCGGAGGTGCTCCTGGGGGTGGGAAGAGCCTGTGACAGTCACGGGTCGCCCTGCCGCTGCCATGGTGGGAACACTGGGAGCGCAGTGGGTGGGAGAAGCTGGCAACTGCCACCTCCTTGATTGCTGTCTCCCGTAATTAATCGCAGTGCGCAGCGGTAGACGCGCCGGTGGTTGAGAGGGGAAAGGGAAGACTCAGGCTCGTAACCAGATGAGTCAGGAGAGAAAAAAACGGGTTTCGTCCTGCCTGGGGGTGAGAAAACGCTGCAGGGGGACGGCAGAGGTGGCATCTCCTGGCCTGGGTACCGTGAGGGACAATAATCCCAGAGCAGAGGCGGCTCTTGTAGCAGTCATGCTCACAGGTATTTTCCTATTGCCTCACTCGGGGAGAGGAAAAAAGGCTCCCTGCTTTAGGGTGAGCAGTGGGAGCCCCTTTCCTCCAGGCTCAAGTGGGTCCCAGTGGGTGGACGGGGATAGGTTGGTGGGACGTACCCGGGGAGGCAGCACTCCGTGCTGGCAGGAGGGGACTCAGCAAAATCCCTTGGATTTATCCTCCCAATTTCCCTGGGCTCTTCTGAGCTTTGGGTGTAAGTGAGGAGAGCAAGTTCAGGCACCGGTGATCAGAGTGATGGATCTCCAGAAAAGGGAGAGGTTGGAAGGGCTGAAATTTACTGCAAAGCCTGGCCCAGGATTGACCCTCCTCCTCCTCCTCCTCCTCCTCTGGATTTTTCCGTCTTGTGCAGAAAAATGCAGCTGGTCAGCTGGATGGGTGGAAACTGCAGCTTTGTCATTACTGTGTGATGCTGAAACAATGATGTATGGCTGGTGATAGATCATGTTGGGTTTCCGGAGAGCAGGGAAGGCGAAGGCATGAGCCTAATTCATGATGCATGAACGCATTGATCTTCCTGGCGCTGAAAATACAATGTAATGAACCCCCGCTAACACATCATTTTTATGCCACTGCACCTCACTAATATCTAATGATTTCACCTTGCTCTCAGATAAAATATAATTGTATGGGAGTTCCAGCTTTGTTCTTTAATACGCGACTGGAGTTAACGAGGTGTGTTTTGCTCGGTAGCTGTCGGCAAGTTGAGACAAGCGTACGAAAGCCCCGCAATTATGGGGCTAAGATGCGTCTTTAAAACACAGGGGGTGTACCTGTGCGTGTGGGTGTACCTGTGTGTGTGTGTGCGTACCTGTGTGTGTACCTGTGTGTGTACCCCGGCGAGGAAGGATGCTCCGGGGATGCAGAGGAGCAGGGCCCAAACCCGGGCACTTCTGGGTCTCGTCCTTCCGGCCGGTGCTGGGGGAAGGAAAGTGCCTGTAAAAGCTGCTGCTTGTGGCATCTCAGCAGGAGACGGGAGGGCACAGAATCCCCCTGTGCTCAGCACTGGTGAGGCCACACCTTGAGTCTGGTGTCCAGTTCTGGGCACCTCAACACAAGAGAGATATCGAGGTGCTGGAGCAAGTACAGAGGAGGGCAACAAAGCTGGTGAGAGGCCTGGAGAATAAGGCTTATGAGGATGGATTGAGGGAGTTGGGAGTGTTTAGTCTGAGGAAGAGGAGGCTGAGGGGAGACCTCATCCCTCTCTACAACTGCTTGAAAGGGCATTGCAGAGAGGTTGGTGCTGGTCTCTTCTCACGGGCAGTGAGCGACAGAAGGAGAGGGAATGGCTGCAAGCTGCAGCAGGGTAGGGTTAGGCTGGACATGAGGAAAAAGTTTTTCACAGAGAGAGTGGTCAGTCAGTGGAATGGGCTGCCCAGGGAGGTGGTGGAGTCCCCATCCCTGACTGTGTTTAAGAGTGGATTAGATGTGGTGTTGAGGGATCTGGTGTAGGGGAGAACTTGTAGAGTGGGGCTGATGGTTGGACTGGATGATCCCAGGGGTCTCTGCCAACCTGAATGATTCTGTGATTCTATGAATCCTCTCATCACACCCAAAGTCCACCTGCCTTTTGACTGTCCCCCGCCCTGCTCTGCCCTCCCAAAGCCGGGGCAGGCGGTGTTTCTCCCCCTGCCAGGCAAAGCCTTTAGCTTAAGGAAGTCTGTTTGGGGTCCTATTTGCTGGAGCTCTCCTGAGCCCTTTGTGCTTCACTCCGCACGAGGCGCACATTGGGGTTTTCCTGCCCAGTCTTTGTCCGTCAGCAAACGCTGCCTCCATTCCCTGCTTCCCTGGGCACGTACCCCAGTCCCTGTCACCCCCTTGGTTCTGGGGGCCAGCCAGTGGCACCAGCAACGGCTGCTGCGGGGGGCCTGGTCCTTGAGGGTGGCTTTCAAGTGCTAAACAAGAGCGGGGCAGAGGAGCGGGAGCCGGGGAGTGGGAGCTGAAGGTGAAGGGGTGTGTGGAGCCTTCAAAGGCCAGCCCTGCTCTCACAAAAGGAGTCAATGGCAATCTAAGCACTCCTGACAGCGAAAGCTGAAGCAACGGTTGTACCTAATTTGAAATTCCCTCTAGGCAAAGCCAGACTTTCCCTTTCATGTGCGGTGCTTGTATCCCTTCTGGGAGCCCTTTCCTCTGAACCCAGCTCGGTTACACGCCGTGTTGACAGATGATTAAGACGCGAAGGCTCTGAAATCAGAGGAGCAGCCAAAGTTTGGCATCGTGGGCTCAGGTGTTTACCCACAGCGTTTGCAGCCTCTTGGCCCGACTTTGAGGTTGGGGACGTGCTGGCGCTTGCAGAGGAGGTGTCCCCGGCAGAGGAGGAGCTGCAGGGAACAACCAACCGGGGTCATACGAGCAAGGGAGCAGAGGGGGGAAAGGTCCTTTGCTGGCAGCAGATGATGATGCTGGCTTTGCTGGTCTCCTTAGAAGTTACCTTACATGCTCGGCTTTGTGGAGATGAGGAGCAGAAGCTTCCACAAGGATCTGGTCCCTGTCCCCAGCAAGAGAAGCTGGTTAAGGTGACTTAGAGAACCTGTGGGTCCTGCTCTGAGAAACAGTGCCTTTGCACTTTCTGGGTGTTGCCAAAACCCAAGGCTGAAGAGCTTTGCTCTCATCTGCATCATCATCATCACCATCTGTTGTTCTGAAGCCTCGTTGCCAGGGTCGGCGCTGGGGTTTTGGGTTGTTCAGGTGGGGCCGGCAACACCCACGAGGCATCTTGTTGTGGGGAAGAAACGCCTGATAATGGCATCAAAGAGGCTTTTTCAAGGTTTGTGGTCCCCCAGCAGCCTGTGTGTAAGCAAACAAAGGAGCAGAACCCACCAAAGCCTTGGCCCTGCTGCCCGTCTGGAGCGGGAGCAGCCAAGCGGCCTTGCCGTCTCCCGTGGCAGAGCTGCTCTTCCCCCGGGCACTCCTTGGGATGGCTCCTCGCCAGCCGGCCCCACAGCCTCCCCCTCTGGACTTCTGCAGGGGCTTTTTTTCCCCCCTTCTAAGAACATTGAATATATTTAAAAAAAAAAACAACAACCCACTTAAATGCTGATGTGGAACCTACAAAGAGGATGTCAGCTGCGGGAGGCGCTCCCAAGACATGATGGCTCCGTGGAAGGGTTTGACCCCGGTAATCTAATTTGCTTTACATTTAAAACGATACTTCGCTCTCTTATTATGAGGCTCTGTGTCATTGCCTCGTAAAGGCCACAATTCCTTGTCTTCCAATTGCAATAAATCCCATTCAAGCACCCTCTTGATTTGAAATTTGTCACAACAACACGCAGAGGGCACAGTCCCTGCGCTTTATGGCGCGGGTGCGTTAGAGGCTCATCGGCGGGAGAGGATGATGCAAGACTATAAAGTGATTTGTCCCCCTCCTTTCTCAAGTGGATCGGTGTTTAAAGAAAGGAGGAGGGGAAAAAAAAGGTCTAAATTATAGTGTATTCCTCACTAGCCAGCAGTGCAAAGGTTAGAGCAGCAGGGGAGCCAGGCTGGCGAGACCCTTCCCGCCTTGGCCTTACGCTGCTTTCCTGAAAAACGACCCAATATGCTCCAGCGTGTCTGGTCCTTGCTGGTGGCACCCAGTGGAGGTGACAGAAGGGCGATGGCTCTTTCCTGCCTGCACCTTCTCGGGCCCGAAGCAACAGGGAGTCAGTGGCCGATGGGCACGGCCGCTTCCCGACGGGGTGTCCCAAGGGATGCCAGAAACAAGGAGTTTGGCTAAAATCATCGGGGGGTGCGGTGGAGGCCAGCGGCTGTGGGGTGCCGGGGTGGGCAGGGGG
>VZTM01036012.1:34759-84817 GCA_013400555.1 Jacana jacana
CGGGGCTTTGCGGCGTGGCTGGGGATGGCGACGCTGGGAGCAGAGCAGGATCAGCCTCTCGGGGGTTCGCTGCTCCCTGGTGAAGGGCAGGATAAGACCCCAGCCTTCCCGCTTCGGCGCCCTTCAGGCAGGATTTCCTTAAGGCTGAGGAACTCGATGTCTCGGTTTTGGGGGTTGGTTTTATTATTGCTGTTTTCCCCTCCTTTCCGAAGGCTTCGATCTGTCAGCTCCCGCCGCCTCGGAGGAGGAGAGGAGGGCTGTGGCGGTAGCGCCTGGTGGTGGTGGCAGGGTGCTGTCGTGGCGGCTCCCGTCGGGGCTGCCACCCGAGCCGCACCGCTGCCCTGGCCGTGTCACCCCAGCCTTCGGAGCTGGTCCTGGTGGCTCTTGGGGGTGTCGCTGGGACAGCGAGGGGCAGCGCCTGCTGAAACGGAGAGGAATCCGTGTGCTTCTGCGGCGCCTTGCCCTCCGATGGCAGCGCTTTACAGTGAACCCCCCCCCGCCCCCCCGAGAAGTCTGGGGAGACCCAGGAAGGATTTTTGGCTAATCTTGGGCAGCGGGCAGCGCCGGGGAGGAACGTGGCATCTGTCTGACGGCACAGAGCGGGGCTGCCCGGCGGTTTTATCCAGAATAACTTTCCAAGGAAGCCGTTTAGGGATGGTGCCAGCAGCGGGATGCGACACAGCCGAGGGGTGGCGGCGGCGGCTGCTGCTTGTCCCCCCACTGAGACCAGAGGAGCCCCGTGTGCCGGAGGAAGACCCTCCCGAGGGCAGCCAGTGCTCCTGCTCCCGCCGGGGCTATGCTGGGCTTTGTCAGGAGGGGAGCGAGCTTGCGAGCCCGGGAGGGCTTCTGGCGGGCAGCGCCTTCGCTGGGGCCGGGCGCTGGGAGCAGGCAGGGTGGCGTTCCGCAGGGGAAGGGGCTGGGGAATAAAGGAATCCATCTGGGCTGCAGCTTGGGCTCGTTTGTCTCTGCCTGTGAGGTGGCAGAGCGCGGGTTTGGGAGCCCGGCGGGGAGAGCGAGCGCTGCCGAGGAGGGTGGGAAAGGCTGGGAAGCGACTGGGGACGGACACCGGGCACCCTTGTGCCCCCCTCCCCCCCTCGGGGCGCTCCGTGCCACGGTGGCCACCGCCTGTGCGAGGGGGGCTGGGGGAGGATGCTCTCCCGGGAGCCCCAGCCACGGCGCTGGCTTTGTTTGCCTTTCGCCGCCTGTCCTGGGCGTGCAAACACAGCAGGTTTTGTCACCACGAAGCCCTGCCCGGGTCACCCTGGGTTGAGGGGACGGCTTAGGGATGTGGGGACGTGGTCCCTGCCCCGTGGCAGGACTGGAAATGGGTCAGCCCTGTAGCCCGGCTGGGATGAAAGCGGCGTTTCCAGCCTCCCTTTGAGCGCTCCCGAGGCCGGGGTTGCTCAAAGGAGAGGGGGGAAAAAAAAAGCCAAGAGAAAAGGCTTCCTGATCAGACAGAGCAGGCAGATTTTTCTGGATGTTTCTGTTTAATCTCTAGAAAAGCTGGCATTACCGTCGTCCTTCTCAAAAGGGGCTTTGGCGACCTGTGCCTCCCGCGTCGTCTCGCCCGCATCTGGCAGCGCCGCTGGCTGGAGCGCCGGGAAGCGGGGATTTCGGGCGGCTCCCTCCCAGCCCCGCAGCCTTCCCTGCTGCTGGAATCCCTCCCGCTCCCCCAGTGCTCCCTCCCGCTCCCCCAGTGCTCCCGCCCTGCTTTAAGAGCCACAAGCGGAGCTGGACGCGCAGCCTCTGGCTGTTGGGAGAAATGGGATTTAGCTGGCTGGGGGATGGTGGGGTGGGGAAAGGAGGAACCAAAAGAAAAAGCCCCAAAAGAACAAAAAGTGGGGAAAAACAAGCGGTGTGTGTTGCTCCGGGGATCGCTGCCCGCCGGTCTCGGGGGGTGCTAAATAAAGAATCCCGGGTCGGGAAGCCTGCAATGAGGGAGGGGACCGGAGGTGGAAGGCTGTGATTAGGAGCCGTGTGGACTCGGTTTAAGTTTCCTAAATGAGTCTCTTTCCCCCGGGGCTTTAATTGCCGGCTGCAGGGAGCAGCTGCCGCTGTGGCTAGCGGGGAGCTCCACCGCAGAAGCCTTTGAAGGTCGCCCAGCGCTGGCTGGGCAGCTCCTGCTGGGGAAGGAGGGGCTTGGGGGGNGGCAGCGGCTGGAGGCAGGCTGTGTGTGGCGGCCGGGCACGCTTGGCTGCCTGGGAGCTGGCCCGCCTTGCCCAGCCATGAGCTGGCGTCCGTGGCCGCACCATGGGCTCGATTTGGATGTCCCCATTTGTCACTTGCAAGCACGGAGAGAGAGCCCTGGCCAGTAGCCAGCAAGACTTCCCAGCCTGGCCTGCGTGGGGCTGCTCTGCTTTCTCTTGGCCCCTTCTTTGATTTATTTGGCTTTTGGTGGTTTTTTTTTGCCATAACAAGCGTTTTTCTCCTTCTTCCCGTGCCCGTTTCATCTGTTGGGTTTTCTGCTTGGGGGGGTGCTCGCCTCCAGTCGTGGTGTGGCTGCGGGGGTGGGTGTTTCAGTGCGTGGGACTGGCTGAACGGGGCTCCCAGACACCCGGCTTTCGGGTCCATCCTCTTCCTCCCCCCTTCCCTGTACACCCATCCCAGCAAGGGATAAAATACAGGGTGAGGGGACAGCGGTGGCGGGTCCCTGATGGGCGCTGAGCTCCCACTGCCTGCTCACCCCCTTCCCTGCGGTGGGTGCTTTCGTGCTCCATCTAAAGCACTCGGCCGGGTAGCGCCGGGGGCTGTTATTGGCGGCTTGTTTTACGCCTAGTTATCCTAAATCGATGCTGTGCCCTGGCAGGGCCGGGCCAGGGGGGCTATTTTTACCCCGTGGTTCGGTTCCCATTGATTACCTTCTGCCGTGGTTTGAAGAGTCGAGCACTGAAACCCTCCTGACCTTACTGAATTCTCAAGGTGAGTCTATTCTGGGACCCAGACCCCTATCCAGTTGGCGGTGGAAAGGAGCAAAGTGAAGCTGAAGCCCTTCCCTTTGCTCGGGAAGGGAAAGCTTCAGCGGGCTGTGGCATAACCAGACCCACCTCTGCGGTCTGGAGTTTAGGAGTGCTTTATTTCTGTCGCGATAGCTGCTGGCAGCCTCTCGCTGTTGGCCAGTTGCTGGCACTTTCCCACGTAGGTGCCGCCTTCTGGCGGGTTCCTGATGGGTTCGGGTTGGTGTGTGGGTGCTGCCCAGACACCGTGTCCCTCCCTCCCTCCCCTCCTGTCACCAGCGGCGGCTGATGAGAGCAAGTATCGAGGAGAGCGTGGGCTCAGAGCTGGTGCATGGTGCTGAGCACTTGGTGGAACCTAGGTGTGCTTTTGGCAGCAGGGAACAGTGACGTGGGACAGTCATCTCCACCTGGGGAGCAGGCCAAGTAGCGTTTGGAGCCAAGGATGCCCACAGGGCTGGTGTCATCTCCTGGAGTTGGGCTTGGGCTGGACGAGCGCGGGGTGAGGTGGCAAATCAACACCCTGGATCTCCTTGTGCCCTTTTTTTAGCAGCGCTAGTGAGCACTCGGATCTGGATTTATAATCCCTACAAAGGTCTGCTTCCAGAGTGGAAATGTCATCGGATTCCCCAGGCCTCCAGCAGGTCTCTCGGGTGGACTTCTCTGGGGTGGCTCCGTCATCACTCACGGGCCGCTCCACGAGGCGGCAGCTTGTGAGCTGGGACCAAGGGTGCTGCAGGAACACGCCTTTTTGTCAGCGTGGTGCTGTATGTATAGATACCACCCCCTCACGGAGAGCAGGAGACCGACCTGGGACGTGGGGAACCTCGGCGAGGGCTCTGTGAGGCCACCGGGAGCCCTTGGTGTACCACCAGCCTGTGTGGCATCTCCCGGGTTCCTGTCTGCAGGACTCCAGCGCTCCCCAGTCGATGTCCCCGCTCCGAGGCGTGACAGGGAAGAAAGAAATATCAAGTGGCAAAGTGACATCCCCTCCTTCCCTCCCTCCCTCCCCTCTGCAGTAATAGAAATCGGAGTCGGAGTCTGCGGCATCAAAAGGGAGATCAGAGTAATCGGATCAAGCGTGAGGAGCTGCTTGTTGCCGCTTGTCTGTTTCTGGAGGAGGCTGCCTGGCAGCTTCCCTGGCAGAACACGCCGAGCACCAGCCCCCAGCCCAGGGGGCTCCACAAAAACCGGGCTGGATAGAGAACCTGTCGCTTCGGTGCCGGTCCCCAGGAATGGAGGTGTCTCACACCCTCCCGGCCCTTCTCCTGTGCCCAAGAAGAGGAACGCTTGTCCCTAACTGCAGAGAGAGCACTCTCACTTGGTGCCTTGTGTGGCAGCAGCACTTCTGAGATGCGGTCTGTGATGCTGGCACACCCTTGTCCTTGAGAAGGCACGGTGGCTTCATCCCACGGCCCAGGTGCAGGAGAACTTTGGGGTAAAACCTGCCCTTTGTCCGGTGGCTCTTAACATCTGGGAAAGGTGAGGGAAGAGCTGCCGCTCCTGTTGGTGGCTCAGCTCCAAAGACTTCTCCTCTCCACGCTGGGTTGTCCCTGTGCCATCTGAAGGCCCGTGGGTGTTCACCCTGGACCTTGGTGTCTGCGGTGCTCCGTAGCGTCGCAGCAGGCGCTTGCCCAGCGCCATTGGTTCCACCGCTGTGTTTGCTGGGGCACTGGCCGTGGATTAGCTTGGGTGGTCGAGGTCTGGAGAAGAAGGGCAAGTGGTGCTTCCTTTGCTGTCCTCAAGCAGAAGGCCCTGCCGAACTCCTTGCTGATGAGCTGGCTTTCTTGCAGGAGAGCTGCTCCGAGAGGTGCCAACGGCTCTTTGACAGCACTGCTTTGGAGGAGGGCTTTTGTTGCGCCCCACAGAACCATGGATGCCCTCCAGGGATGTGGGGAGGCTGATGTTGGACAAACCCCAGTTGCTTCAGCGTCCAGGAGAAAGGCAGAAACCCCATATCACTCGGTGCTGAGGTCGGCCACCCCGTTCTCCCTTGTTTCATTGTTGTGAAGACCTGAAACGTGTGTGTTTCGGAAGCTGTTGCTGTAGCTTGGCTTGTTGGGATTTGCCTTTTGAGCTGTTCTGCTGGAAAACCTGATTTGGGCTTATCTGCCCGTGCTCCTGCTGCTTGCCTCTTCCATACCTTTCTCCGCTCTGGTGAAGGTGGGCATAGGTTGTGACACGAGGAGCTCAGCAGAGGCAAGGGAGCCCCGGAGAGCTGCCCCTCCTGCTTCCCCCCCAGGCCCTCCGAAATCAGATGCTCTTTTTGGCTGCCTTGAGGACGGGCATGGCCAAGAAGGCCTGTGGATAAGGTGGCCCGGTGCCCAGCTCCCCGGTGATGCCGCCCTCCGGTATCGCTCCCCGGTGGCAGCCTGGCCGGGCTCCGGGGTGGAGAGGCGGCTGACAACCATCAGAGCCGTGACGGGCCACGTGGGCTCTGCCAGAGGGAGCTCGTGGAGGCTGGCTGGGCTTCCTCGGCGCTCTGGGGAAGAGACAAGCTGTTTTGGGATGGAAGGAAAACAAGACAAAGCCCCAGCTTGCCCCGGTGCCGGGGAGAATCCCAGGCTGGCTCGGTGGCAGCCCCAGCTCTGGAGGCAGAGGAAGGCTTTGGTCGCCCTCGTTTTGTACCGTCCTGTGTGGAGTTTGGAGGAGCCACAGGCGGTGCCTCGGGTGAAATGGGGTCGTGGTGGGGACAAGCCATCCGACCTGCTCCTGCTTCTTCCCCGAGAACTGCAGGGAAACAATTCTTTGGGTGTAAAACCGGGTGCGATTTCTGCTTTCTCGCTTCACTTCTCGCTTCTGACCTTCGCCTTCTAGCAGCTTACCCGCCGCCCCACCCGCTGCCCCCTTGGCAGAGGGTACCTCCAGCCTCACGGCCACGGCTGCTGCTCCCTCCCCATCACGGTTTAAGGACCGTTTTTCCTCCTTTTGGCTCAGCTCCTGGTCTTGGAAGCGTCTCCTCGGGGGCTCTCCTTGGTCTCAGCTTTTGGGGCCTTAATGCCAGGCGTTTGCGGCTCCGGGAGGCGCGTGGGGCATTGTCAGATGCAGTTTTGGGGGTGCTTCTTCCAGTTTTGCCTTGAGGTCGGAGAGATCTGTTGATCTGGTCCCTCTGTGAGGTGTGTGTGGGGGGTTGTCTGTGCGGAGAGCTCAGTGTTTCCCAGGGAAAACTCTGGGAATTAATCCGGGAAGGGTCTTCCAGCTGCCTCTGCCCGGGGGTCCCGTGATGGACGGGGCTGCACCTCATCCTGGCCCCCTTCCTGCCTGTGAATCCTCTCCTGAAGCAGGGAGGAGCCAAGCTCAGCCCTCGGTACATCGAGGAGGATTAGGGAGCTATTTTAAGGCTGGTCATCTGTCTCCCTTCCTGNGTGGTGGTTCGTGCAGACCAGAGGGATCGTGTGGGGGAAATGGTGTGGATGGTTCTCTGCTCCTGCTGGGTTTTGCCCCCAAATCTGTCCCTGAATTCCCTGGGGAAGTCTTGGGAAACGCAGCTCTTCCCTGCCTTAATGCAGCAGCTTTGGAGTGGCCGTCAGGGAGGCGACCCCAAGCAATGCCCATCTTTTAATAACTTACTATTTGTTTCAGTAACTTTAATAACAGCAATATTTGGGTCAGGCCAAAGAATGGAATTGCTTACAGAATTGTTTATAAAAATTACAAAGTGCTTGTTTGTAAATGTCTAGGACTAAACCTCGGTGGAAGCTGCGGGATGAACCGGCTGAAGAGTGATTTTTGTCAGTTTAATAAGCATAATAAACCAGTAAATCTTGGGGAGAAAAGGGGAAGAGGAAAAAAAGGCACCTCTGAAATTGGTCTGTTTTCATTTTCAATTGGTTCCCAGGATTTCCAGGGAGTTCCAAGGGTGGGCATTGAGGCCGGTTGTCCCCGTTTCCCTGGCGGAGGTGGGGATGGTGCAGCTCTGGGAAGGGAATGGGTGCTGGTGACACTGGGCAGGACAGGGCACCCCCCCGGGGGGGGCTGTGGTGTCACCCTGCCTTCCCTGGGGCAGCTGGGCAGCGCTGTGGGCATCCGCCTCTGCCCCCTTCTGGGTCTTGGAGCGGCTTCTCCAGCGGCGGCCGGTGCGGGTTATCAGCCTGTGGAGGAGAGCTGGCTCGTATTTACAGGATTTGCTTGTAAATATGGTAAGTGTTGATAGATAGTGTTGTCAGGAGCGCTCGGGGCGGCCGGGCTGATGGCTGCCTTTCCTCGGTGAGGACGTGCACGAGCCCTGCCCGCCAGCAGCCTCCCGGGGACGCGCGCCGAGCCAGGGGCTGCCCTGCACCTCGCTACTGGGATGCAGCCGGAGCCGGGGGGGGAATCCACCGGGGAAGGGGGTTCTGCCACCCTCCGGGGTGCCCTGCTGTAACCAAGGGGAAATAACCAGCTTCTCATTCCCCTTTGTTTTCTGGGGAAGGGGGGGGAGGCAGAGGGCAGGATGTGGAATAGCTGGCTGGGGGTGGCGTGAGTGGGAGGCAGCTGGAGGGCTACACACGGCGGGGGGGGCTCGGGGTGTTCATCGCTGCCACTGGGGTCCCAGGGGACAACCCCCCCCATTTGCCACTGCCTTTGTTTGAATTCAAAGTGGTTTTAATCCGCTCCTGAGCGGCGGCGCCTCCCGAGGGCTCTACCTGCCTCCGTCCCTTGCCTTGGAAAACGGGTATTTCTGGCAAACCTCTCTTTCCACACGCAAAAAGCTGGGATTTGGTGAAATCCTCTCTGGGGGGGTGGATTGCGGAGGGCTCCTGCAGCCTCGGGCAGGGATCCTGAGCAGCACGAGGGTGGGATGCTTCTGCCTTTGGGCCGTGGGCGTTTTGGGGGATGGATTTGAAGTTTTAAGGTGTTTTAGGGTGTTTTAAGGTGAGGGTGGTTATTGCATTAAAAAAAAAGTCACGGGTGGTGGAAGCAGGGACTGGATTCCAGGGGATGTTGGTGCTTCCCATGTGGGTCTGTGTTCCCAGCTCTGGGATAAGGATGGAAGCCCTGGACCTGTGGGTGGTGGCTCCTCCGCCGTCCCGAGCGTGTGAAGCGGCCTGGTGCGGGAGGTGCAGCCTGTCCACCAGCTGCTTATAAAGCGCTCCACACCCAATTTAGGGCACCAATAAAAAGCCTCTTTTCTACTTCTCCGTGTAATGCCGACGCTCAAAACCTTATATATCTCCCTGCGGCTCCGTCTCCGAGAGGAAAACCTGGGAGCTGCCTCCCAGCTGCCTCGCTGGGGTGGGTTTGTCTCGGCAGCCCCGTAGGTGCGAAGGGAGAAGCGGCACGTCCCCCCCACCACCTCCTCCCACCCTTGCTGCCCGGTGGGTGTATTTCTGCGTGTGGAACGGCGGAGTGGGGAGAACAGCCGAGTTGGAAAGAAGATCTGGTCCCTCCCAGGCAAAAGCTGTCCCTCTGCCGGGAGATGGAGAGGCTTCGTCTGGATGCGTGGCGGAGTTTGGCAGCTTGTTGGCCGCTCAGCCCCTCGACTCGGGAGTGTTTTGCCTTAAGGGGAAGGGGGGGAAAAAACCCCACAAGGAAAAAAAGCCTCTTCCTTTGTGGGGTCGGGAGAGAAGGGAGAAGAGGAACCCCGAGTCGTTAGTATGGGCCGGGCGAGCTTTGCGGAGTCGCACGTCCAGATGGATTACATGAGGAACTTGACATCTTGTTTAAAAACAAATCATTCATTATGTAGCAATGAATAATCAAGCATTACAGTTTCATCTCTGGAGGTTCCTTTTTTGGTTGGAATTTTGATAGTTCCGTAATTAAGAGCTGAAAGCTATTACGCTGTCTACATGTTGATCAATTGGTAATTAAAAAGTTGATGATAGATACGGTATTTCATGGGACTGGTTTGTTACCATCAGATCTCCTTAGTGTGTTTTGAATGTTGTCATTTAACTTGGCACTTAAGCATTTTTCAATATTCATGGACTATTTTACTTGAATTTTATGAAAGCCTTTAAATTGCCCACAATTTGCGTGCGGCAGGTTGAGATCCTCACCATCGCGGGGCTTTCCTGTGATCCGAGAGGTTGGGGTTCTCCCCATCGGCCCCACACCCACCTCACTCCTCGGGCTTTTATCCCATGCCTGGGCTGGGTGTGCTGGGCTGCTCTGGGCCGTGTTGACACAGCCCCTGGTTCCGCTGAGCCCCCCGCAGCCGAGGGCAGGTGGGAGACAGGGCTGGTGATACCATAAAGCAGCCCAGACCGAGGGAAAGCTGCTGGTGGTGGCCCCGGTGGAGGAAGATTCCATAGCTTCAGGAGCCTGATCCGAGACCCAGAGGGAGCCCAAGCCTGGCATAAAGCACGATTTACTGCTCTGCCACTCTCCACAGATTAAACAAACCCAACCACCGCCCCCCGAGCCACCCTCCCGTCACTTGCAAGACTTGGGGAAAAGCAAGGTCGTTTTCTTCTGGAGAATTACCCAAAAGAGACAGCAAAAAAGGCTGGTTCTGCCGTGTTTTTCAAAGGCAGGCTGAGTCCTCCTTTTTCCCACGCTGCTGCGGGGAAGGGGCGGGTTGGCCTCTCCGGGGTGGTTCTGGTGTGGATGCCGGGCTGGCACTGGGGGAGCTCGCCCGATGGCTACTGCTGGGGGTCCGGCTGCGTTGGCCACCCCGTCCTTCAGGAGCTGGCACTGGCTCACTGGGTTTGGCCTTGGAAGGAGAGATCCCTGCCAACCTCATCTACTGGAAAATACCTTCTCACCTACTGGAAAATACCTTCCCATCGCTTCAGCTGGCAGTCTGGGATGAGCTCGGAGAGGTTGGGGGAGATTCCTTGGCTGGACACCTGCAAAGATGCCTGATTTGGGTCATCCTTCACCATGCAGCTTCTTCAATGCCAAGATGGAAGGGGGAAGCCCGGAGGCTGGACCCTTCAGACGGACAAACCCTCCCCAGGTCTCACTTCTGCCCGAGTGACGTCTTCCTGCCCTCTTGGATGGACTGATCTCCAGATGGTGAGGACGCCTGTGGTGGCTGCACTCCTCCTTGGGGCCACGTGAGATGGCCGAGTCCAGCAGGAGATGGTCGAGTCCAGCAGGAGATGGTGACACCTTGTGGAAAGCCCTGGGTTTAAGGAGCGCAGCTTGGCAGGGGGACTGTTGCTTTGTGACAGCTGGTCCCAGTAACTGGTTTTTGGTGGGCAGTTTGTAGCAGGCGAATGGCACGTTGGGTGTTTCGCTGAGATTTCGGATGGTCGAAAGAATTCTTCCCGCTTCACTAATTGGTAGATAATGCTGCATACATCGATGTTGACACAAGCAAATGGATTTAAAATGATTTTGAAGCGAGCCTCATTAAGAGATGCCCCGATTCAGTCAACAGGAAATGTCACCTGATGTGTCCATGCACTCGGACCAGGCTGTGGCAGCCCGGGGGTGTCACAGGTCCCTCTTAATTACGGGCAGATGCGCTGCCACCTGCGGCTGTTGGCGAGCCCCATTACCTTCTGGAGGACATATTCCCCCAGTCACCTTCCTTAGGAGGGGGGTGAGCGTGAAAGCAGAGTCATTGGTGATCCTGGGGAGCTCCTGGTGGCCTTCGATGGCCGTCCCCAACCAGGCGATGGCGGGGAGGTGAGTAAAGCCGGTTGTGAATGCCGGTAACTGGAAGGTGTGCTCAGGACATGGTGGTGTCCAGTTGGGTATCTTGGCGTTCTGGGGGCGGGTGGTGGGTTGGGGAGAGTCTTCCAAAAGCTGCTCTTCTGTCAGCCAAGAAGAGCGTTGGCTGGGCTGCTCTGCCCTGGCAGAGCTGGGGATGAAACTCCACCTTCCAGCCCGAGCGTGCAGCTTGGCAGGGGGACTATTTCTCTGCAGCGGAGAGGGAAGGGAGCAGGAGCACTGTGAAGGGGCCGGCTCGTGTCCTTACTTTGTGCTTTGGGGCTTTTGTTGGCAACGGCCATGGGATCCTCGGAGCAGATCCTGATGAGCAGTGACAGTCCAGAAGCACCTGAATCTGTGAAGGATGTTCCTTGGCCGCCTGGCGAGGAGCGTCTGAGGTTTTGAGGATGGAAGTTTCAGAGGATGTAAAACTGTGCCAAAATAGCACTTCTTGGCTGTGAGAGAGCACGGGGAAGGTTTACCGAAGGGGATCATTCTCTGGGGAAAGCAATCGACCTCAGCTGTGGTGTGTTTGGAAGTATTCAATGGTGAAGGCGTTCCTGTGAGGTGGTTGGTTCTCAGAAGATAAGGAGCGTGGCCAAGGGTGGGCAGTGAGGCTAGGGGAACTGTGGGAGCATTTAACAAAATACTGTCAGATGGCCCACATGGCTTGGTGGGCCCGAGCCAACCAGCCAAAACTGACCAACCACCCCAAAAATGGTGCATCTTACTCTTCAAAGCGGCAACTGAGCAGTTTGGGTTTAACTTCTGAGGGAGCAGCTCTTGGCTTTCTTTCCTGGGGCTGGTCTCTGCAGACACACAGGGGATGGAAGCTGCCGGGCAGGGGCTGCGGTGGAGGAGTCCTTCACTCAAACCACCTTCCAGGCGAGGGGCGAGAGTGAGGAGCATTTTTAAAGGGGGAGAAAACCTCAAAGCCCCCTGCCAGGAGATCAGGCTTTGGCTTTCTTTGGTCACCGTGGGCTTGTCAGGGTGCTCAGGCGGTGGCCCGGGTCACTAATGCCCACCAGTAATAAATAGGAATATTATCCCTTCGGTGCGTGATCTCCCCTGTAGGCTGCATGTGGGCATCATCAAAGGGTGCTTAATGTACTGCATTGCCAGGGATACTGGGGATGTTTGTATTGTACCTGGGAAGCAATCTGCAGGATCTGCTATGAGAGACACAAAAGGTTAGCTGAAAGCAGACAAGAGCCGAGCGGCTGAATGGAACAGGAGCCGCATTGTGCGGGCTGTACCGCTCCTCGCCCTTCATTACTGCAATTATAATTATGGAACCCGAAGTATTTAATTGGCCTCGCAGACTCTCCACTCTGAATAGATGGCATTGTTGCCTTTCAAAAAAGCCCACCCTCTTATGCATTGCAAGTACGTGTCCGCGTTGCTCTCCGGTTCTCAAGAGGTCCCTTTGTTTGCAGGATGAGTGATTAACTGCATTAGGGATCTTCCCCGCGCCGTGCCAAACCCCGGGCGAGCATCTCCTCCTCTGCACGCCGTCAAGTGAGACGTTCTAAGCTTCACACCTTAAAAAACAGCAAGAGACGGCGTGGTTGGGGCCCTTAGGACAGTTTCCACAGGCATGAAACCCCCGGTGGCCGCGTTGCTCTGGGCTGGGGTCCCCTCCATGCCCGGTGCCGTCCCCGCTCCTTTTGCTGGGGGTAGGGGGGGGGGGGCAGCTCAAATGCTGTGGCTGTACCCGAGCGCTCGTGAGCCAAGCAGAGCAGTTTAATTACGAGGCAGTAATTCCTCCAGCAGGGCCCCAGTGAGCCCTTCCAAGGCCGGGGAAGCCTCTTTGTTCTCCCTTAAAGGAGGGGAAGGTGCGGAAAGGTTTGTTTTTCCGCCCTTACTGCGGCGTCCCCGCGTGCCGCTCGGGCGGCGTTTGTCGCCCTTCCCTGCTCTTTCCCTGGCTCCACAAATGGAAGGGCAGCGGGTTCCGACGTCCCCAGGCCATCGCTTCCCCCGAAATGGCTTGTTAGGGGGAGCGTTGCTTCTGAATCGCTGCTTCTTCTCGCTGGCTGATCGTGGCTGAGGGGGGGGGACACACACACGAGGGGCTGGAACCGCCGCGCACAAAGATGCTGTGTGTAACACTTGGCAGAAGGACTTGAAATTGGATTACAAGCTACTATTCCAGCAAGTAAATGTCCGTGGTGTTTTTATAGCTTATCTCTATTCATCTATGTTTGCAGGGCTTTGCTTGCCAAGCGTTAATGTAAACACTCTATTTTGAGACATCGGTCCATTTGCCTTCTGGAAATCCTTCCTTTATAAGGTGGCAGTAAACCTCTGTACATAACAACAAACCCGCCCCGCGGCTGGGGCTGCTCTCAGGCTAGTGCTGGGAGGCCAAGCATCCGATGCCACTTGCCACCTGGGTCAGCAGTTCGCTGCCCTCGGGGTCTGCATTCAGTGAGACTCTTGCTCCGGGCGCCAGGACTTGCCGTGGTGGCTCCCCAGCATCTCCTGGCTGCGGCCCTGCAGCTCTTGAGGGGCTCGTGGTCCCACGAGTGGGTTCCCACAGCGATGCTGGGCCCCCACGTGTGATTTTCCCCATCGGTTGGGCCTTCTTCTCACCCCACAGCCCTCACACTGAGGGGCTCCCGAGGCCCAGCTCCTCTCTTAATGCTCCTTTTTGTTATCTTTGAGCTTTCTGGAGCCTGAGCAGCGGGTCTGCAGACCCGTATGAACCATCACTGTTTGGTCACTGCTTGGCCGCTGTCTACAGAGCACAAGTGACAGCTCAGCCCAGGGTTCTCTTGGATTCAGCATGACAGAGGAGAAAGCTGGGGAGATACACGCATATGCACTCATTTCGTGTTATTTTTCCCCAGGGAGGCTGGAGATCTCTTATAGTTGACTTTGGAAGAGTTCAGTTGACTTTCAACACAGTTGCTTCTGACAGAGCCTCCTAGAACAAGGTTCCTAGAGCTGAGGCTCACTGCGAAGCGGATAATGGTTCAGACTCTTAAGGGGATTTAGGAAACGGCTTTGTTGTTGGTTTTGGCTGAAAAAAAACCGTGTAGAAACATCACCTGGAAACTTGGGCTGCAAAGAGAAAATGAGCAAGTCCTGGGTGTCCAGCCAAGCAGTTGATTATTTCGGTGGTATAATTTGTTGCACAATATTTCGGAATAAACTGTGCAAACTCTGGGAAACGTGGCCTGGAAAACGTGTGAGGAGTTACAGCCTTCTGTGAATGTGCAATCTGTGTCGCTCTTGGAGGGAACGTGGTGTCAAGTACTTAAGAATGTTTTGTGGTTCAGAGCCTTCTCGTGTTTATTTTGGGATGCTTTGTGATTGGGGAAGGAAGAAAAAAAAGCAGAAGCAAGTGCTCAGCATAGTTCCTTGCCTCCTTGGAGAGCACGGGCAGAAGCCAAGGAAGAGATAAAGGCGTAGCTTCCCAGTGGAGAGCTGCTGCTGCCGTGTTTGGGAACGAGATGAAAATGTGCCTTCCTAGCCTGGGGAAATCTGTGCCTAAACCCCCCTGGTTTCCATCCCCTCCCCAAGCTCCAGTCCCTTGAAAACTCGTCTACGTGTGAAAGGACCCTCCTTGCTGACGGGTCCTGCACAGGGGTGGGCTCCAGCGCTGGGAAGGGTGGCCTGGGATCACCTCTCCGGCTAACGAGGCCGGCCCCCGAGAAACTCGCCAGGAATTGGTTTGGCAGGGAAAAAAAAGAGTCTTTTCATGTCTTTTGGTGTTGCCACGGGGTCAGGGAAGGGAGGGATGGGATGAGCTTCCAGTGCAGCAGAGACGGTGGAGATGGGGAGATGGGTTGATGGTGGTGGAACAGCGGCAGGGTCAGGAGAAGCTCCTCCTGGTTTTCACGTGGGGTTCTCTCCCACTGGCCACAGGAAGGGAGGGACATGGTATGACGTTTGAGAAACTATTTTGGTGCCTTCTGAGAAAGGGGAGGGTGAGGCAAGAGCCTGGGACTGGAGGGTGCTATGGCGAGGCTCGGAGCAGAAGGCGCAGCACCGACCTCCATCCTGCTGCCCTTAATGAAGGCGTTTGTGCTGGTATACAACACCGCGCTCTTGCACCACCTTATGCCTACGGTTAAGGTGTTTATTCAGCACTGCCTCTTCGCTCTCCTTGAGGAGGAACCCGAGGAGCAGCTCTGCACTGCGTGGTTTTATGAGAAATGCGTGTGATCAGCTTCCGCTGTGACAAATGGCAACTGTCGCTTAATTTTTATCCCCAATTATGTAGCTCCAGGACCCATTTTTCAGGTGGAATGTTGGAGCCATTAAAAAGAAATAAGCAAACTACACCGTATTCCATCATTTTTGGCAGCTGCCCACTGGTCTGTAGCCTGAACGCCTGCATTTCTGGAAGGTGCTTTTCACCAGGCTCCTGGGAGGTGGCCCTTGGGAGGGTGCGTGGCTTGTCGGCCTGACTTGGAGAAGCCGCAAGAGTGGGGTGGACCTGGGCCTCCACACGGCGGGAGTGCTGGCATTCCCGGGGTCCTGGGTGCCTCGGTGGCTGGTGTGTTCTCTATGGTGGTGACTTCCAGCCTCCCAGCAAGGCCGAGTCTTCTCCGAAGCGCGGGTGGGAGCGAGGTGGCCATGCCGGTGGGATGAGAGGCGGAGCGCGCCTCTCGCTGGTTGGCAGTGCCCCGCTGGCTGCTGCACAGCTGGGATTTCAAGGCTGGCAGAGCCCTCGTTTCGTCAGGAGCATTAATGCACCGTGCAGGGGCTTAGGCATTATCAAGCTTTGCCAGTTGCTGTGAGGATTTTCCTTAGAAAGCAATAAAGATCACAGCTTTGGGGCGCCGCAGCCTCCAGCCGAGGCTCCAGCTCCAAGTGTTCTCGCCCGCTCTGGCTGGGGGACCACGGTCCTGCGTCACCTGAAGATGTGCTGTGGGCACCTTCGAGGGAAGGCAGGGTACCCGACCCAGGGAGAGGTGACAGGGTCCCCTCCTTGGGTTGGGGGGGTGGGTTTGAGCTCCACCCAAGCTGCTGGAGAAGGTTTTCCCTTTGCCGGGAGACCTGCCCTGGCTCAGGCAGAGTCCCTTTTCTTACAAAGCTGTGAATTAGCCTAAAAGCCTGTGATTTGGGAGCGCAGCGGTCCCCTGCTCGTCACATCTGCCTTTTTTCCTCAGAGCGTTCCTCAGCCGCTGTAGGAGGGAGGGGACCTCGGGTATTTCTGTTGTGAGTGACTGAGCTTTACCTTCAGCAGGCTGCTCTTCGGTGGCTCCTATATGTATTTTTACGGCCTTGCTAAGTGGCAGGAACAACCTACGAGTTTATCTGTTTCTTCAGGAGGCTGGTACGTGCAAATGCCTGTAAATCCCCAGGAAGGGGATTGCTGCTGAGCAGCCGCAGCGCCACAGGCCTGCGCGGCCGGCCGGAGGTATGCTCCTTGCTTGGCTGCTGTTGGCGTCATGGAGATGCTCCAGTTGGCCAAGGCAGCCCCTTCAGAGGGAATGCTGGAGTCCAAGGGGACTTTTTGACACACTTTGTATTTTCCCTGAAGCAGGGTGAACATTTTTGGTGCCCCGTTGTCCATCGAGCGTGTACCTCCGCATGCATCTCCCACTCTGCTTGGGCACGCGTGAGGAGAAGACAGAATACGGGGCTTGGGGTCCTTTTTGGAGCTCAGTCATTCTCCTGTGCATCTTGGTCCTCCTGGAACATGGGGAATCCTTCCTCTCCATGGGAGATCTGGTGCTGTGGTAGCTCTCCACCTCTCCTCCACCTCTTCAGGGGGAGGTTTCTAATTACCTTTTTGGTGGCGGGTGTACACCTTCCTTTCCTTCTCCTTGCTTCCCCCAGCCTGAACACAAACCCAGCATTAAATGGCCTGTGGAGAAGTGCCACAGCCTTGGAAGGGGTGAGGTGCCATTCCCTATTCGGGGTTGTATCTCGCAGCCCTGGGGTGCCAGGAAGTGGCATTTCAAGGGGAAAAAGTACTCGGAAAAGGCTCCAGGAGAAGCTGGCAGCTGTGCTGCTGCTGGCAGGGCTGGAGGAGCCAGCGTGAGAGAGGGTGGCTCGACATAGGTGCCTCCTTCCCCTGGAAGGTGACAGCGCTGCCCATGCCTGCTGTGGTCTCTGGACAGGGTCTGCTTGTCCGAAAGCTTGGGGATGCTGTTGGACCCCTTTATTCCTGTGTGGATCATGGAGTCATAGAATGGTTTGGAGCTGGAAAGGACCTTAAAGGCCACCTTATTCCACCCCTTGCCCTGGGCATGGACACCTCCCACCAGACCAGGTTGCTCCAAGCCCCCCCAACCTGGCCTTGAACCCCTCCAGGGATGGGGCGGCCACAGCTTCGCTGGGCAATCTGGGCCACGGTCTCACCACCCTCACACCAAGGAAGTTCTTCCCCAGATCCCTTCTCCGTCTCCCCTCTTTTGGTGTCAAACCCTTTCCCCTTGTCCTATGGCTCCTCTTCCTCATCAAGAGGTCCCCCCTGCCCCCAGATTTCCTGGGGAAAAGCTTTCCTGAGCCCCTTTAGGACTGGAAGGAGCTCAGAGGTCTCCCTGGAGCCTTCTCCAGGCTGAACATGGTGTTGTCAGGGAGCCTGCCTTGCGGCTGTTGGATGTTTTACATTTGTTGTCCTTCATTAGAGTGGGTGTCTTTGAAACGGGGAGGTGGGGGGGGGAGTTGGGAGGGTGGTGTAGGGTGAGCTGGGGTGGCTGAAGCCAACACCGATGTCAAAGGTCTCCTGGTTGTGGGCAGAGGGCAATGGTGCCCTGCCCCGAGGGCTGGGGAGGATCAGTGTTTGCGCAGGGCTTTGAGCGTGGCCAGCTTTATGTAAACAGCGGTTTGGACTCTTATTAATTCCTTCCCCTCTCAAGAAAACAATGGGACCTTTGCCAAAAAAATGAGCCTGTCCCTCTGCTGTGCCCGTCCTGGGCGTAATCGTGCCCCCGCTTCGTGCCGGGGGGTGTTTCTGGCAGAGAAGAGGAGCTGCCTCCACCTCCCCTCAGCGCGTGACTCCTCACAGCATCATAGATCACCCTGGGACGTTTAAAGGAGGGAGGATGAGTGTGGTTTTCAGCTCCTCTGCGCCCGTGTTCGGCAGGAGCATCTCTGGCAGGAGCCCAGGGGAGGCCTCTTACCCCCGACTCCGTTCCAGACCTTTGAGTCGTGCCCCAAAACCGGGGAGGGTGGGAGTTGTCTCTCTGCCAGTTACTTACTTAAACTTCCGAGATCTTTGCATTGGAATGACTTTACCCGCAGTGCTGGCAGGATCCTAAATCCCGGGGACTGTTCTAAGCACTGTCAATCGCAAGCCTAATCCTATTAAAATAATGGAGTGTTTTCAGGGTAAAGAATTCCTGCCTCCTCTGTCCCCAGCGCGGGGGAGAGGACACCAAGGGCAGGCGGGGGTGTCCTCTGCCCACCATTGAGCCCAGCCAGCCGCCCAATTCCCAGTCGCTGCCAAGAGCTGGGAAGTTAGGGAAGCTGGTCCTGGAGCATGGGTTCATCCTGTGCCTTCCTCGTGGAGGCAAGTGGGGTTTGTCCATGAACGGGGCTGGTGCACACCTTGGTGAGGACTGGAGACTGCTGTTATCCCCTGGGATCCGTGCTTGGCATGCAAGGAATGCCCAAGGTCACCGGAGCAGCGGCTCTCCCAGGGTGTCCTGTGACATCCCTGCACCAGGGTTGTGTATTTAACGCCAACAGGAGGCTGCTGAGCCTGTGGCAGATGGTTTTGTCTCTCCTGACCCCCACCAGCCCCCCCCCTGCTGCCTGCCATTCCCCATTTGAGATCACGGGTTGTGTGGTTTGGGCAGAGCTGGGACAACAGGCTCTCCTGGTGGTGGAGACCTCAGGACATCAAGGCACAGCCCCTGCTGCTGCTTTAGAGGAGACAGTTTCTCCAGTTTGCCTTTTGATAATCCTCAAATGCAGGCATGACCTGAATTTACAACGCGGAGAAAGGAAAGGAGAGGGGAAAAATATCTCTGAAAGCTTTTAAGGTGTCTCTGACGGCAGTAAACCAGAGAAAACAAGCACCAGCTCTTCCCTCTCCCCTTTGCTTTTGTAGGTCACTTCAGGGGAAATCTGAGCAAATCAGAGAACTTCAAAACCAACCCCCGGCCCCATCGCTTCCACCCGATACACGGAACAACCTCCTGCCGCGCAACCCACAAACCTCAGATTCTCTTTGACAGCCTCGTGTGAAAACCTTCTTTGAGCGACTTGCCACAAAGAGGACACGAGGTTCCCTTGATTTGGGAAAGCAAACACACTTATTTTTGTTTGCAGAGACTTTTCTGCGGGGCAGCGCTCCAGCAGGGGCGGCTGACCCGTGTCTTCTCCTCGCCTGGACCCAGCAGGCAGGAGGCTGGCCAGAGAGGAAAGGGTGGGTGGCACGGGTGCCCTCCTGGCCCTACGGGGTGGTGTTGTTCACCCCAGTTTTTCCCATGCAGTGTGATCTATAACTGGTGCCCGGCTCGCCTTGCAGCCCCCGCCTGCTCCGTTTCACCCCTGAGCTCAGGGGTTGCCTTGACTGGGATTGGTTTATGGTGGGAGGCAGGGGAAGAAACGGCCCCATAACTCGGCAGGGCCTGCCCTGGGAGTGATTTAGAGGGGCTGGAGGGTGGCTGAGGAGCTGTGCTGATGTGGAGCTCTCGCTGGAGCTGCTCCAGGAAAGGGCCCTGGCACCTGCCTGAGAAACCCACCGGGGAAAATACGCTGCTCGGCTCCTGGCACCGCTGCCACTGGGAGACCTGTGCACCCACTGTTGAAATACCATCCCCACGGGCTTCCAGGAGAGGAAGCAAAGGCACTTGGTCGCAGGGACGGTTGTGACGATGCTCCGCTGCTTTCAGGGTGAGAGGCGGCTCGGTGTGTTTCGCTCTCCCCTCCACACCTTTCTACAAGCAGCCAGGCTGAGGGGTCTGTAATTGGAATCATGGAACAACCCCAGAAACAGGAGGTGGGAGAGGGACCTACAAGACCATCTAGTCCAACCGCCCTCCTCTCCCCAGTGCTGCCCACTCAGCTACTAAATCAGGGCTGGAAATATGCAAGGTATGCAGCGCTGCTTCCGATGAATTATCCTCCCTAATGGCGCAAATCCGGTGGCTTTTCCTCAGGGCCATTGGGAATAAAAGAGAAAATTAGTGGTTTTCTGTTGCAGCTGGGTCCCACCAGCCCTCGGGGCAGGGGGTGGGCGATGTGGGAAAAGCCAGGGGGCGAGCACAGGGATGGAGATGCTCTGCCTCAACATCTGCATCTCCTTTGCCCAGCTCCCACCCCCTGTGCCCAGCTCCCACCTCCTTTGCCCAGCTCCCACCTCCTTTGCCCAGCTCCCACCCCTTGTGCCCAGCTCCCACCCCTTGTGCCCAGCTCCCACCCCCTTGGTCCAGCTCCCAGCTCTCACCTCCTTTGCCCAGCTCCCACCCCTTGTGTCCAGCTCCCACCTCCTCAGTCCAGCTCCCCCTTCCTTTGTCCTGGCCAAGGCAAACGGGGTTTAATGGTTAACCACCCGAACCGCAGACTCGGTGCTCGTGTCCGGGGCGATAGTCGTCAATGCCAGGAAAGGGAATCGAGCAAAATTAAGCCCAAACGTGATTAGTGACCTACTTAGAGGGTGCAGAAGGTGCCGGGGTTGCAGCTCAAGCAAACTCAAATGCTCTATTTGATGTGGGTTTGTGGTTTTTTGTTGGTGTTTTTTCCCCCCCCCCTCAATTACTAAAACGTAAGGGAAATATTGGTGGGGATTTTTAAAAACAGGGAAGCACCTTGAGAACAGGACATGTATTTTATTTTACTGTGGGAGAACTTAATCAGCTGTCAGCAGCCCAACGTGTCAGTGGTGACTCTCGAATGAGAGGGTGCAGTCTCTGCTCCCGAGGCGGTTTTCTCCCTCCCTGGGAGGCGGAGGGAGACGCGACGGATTCCTTCCGACAGGAGCAGAGTGATTCTTGGGGAATGGCTTTGCTGTTTTCCTGTGTTAATCCTGGAATCACAGAACCCTTCAGTTCCAAGCAAGCAGCCAACACAGGAGGTCGTGAAGTCAGGTGGGAAGTGCATTTCCAAGCGAGTCCCGGGTGATGGCCTTGCGGTTCCCCGTGTGATGGGCTGATTTTGTAAGCAACTCAGCTTCTATCAGCCAACTGGGTACCGTGGCAATTTACTTATTTTACAAACGTGATAAATAAAGCAAAGCACAGGCAGCAAACGAGTGGAAGGCTGCTAATTTACAGCTCCTGGCTTCTGCTGACGCGGGGTGGAAGCGTGGCGGGGATAGCAGGGAAATTGATGCGTCGGGCGAGCGCCGCGAGGAGGAGACGGCGAAGGGAAGGAGAGCAAGGCGGCTGGAAGCGTTAAAATATCTCTCTGTTGTGATGGGTTTGCAGTGATGGGAGCTGGTGAGACAGCGTGCCAGTATAAACAGCTTTGCTGGAGCAGTAGCATTAAATATAACTCTACCCAATCGCAGAAGTGTAGGGGTTGGAAGGGACCTTTGGAGATCATCTAGTCCAGCTTCCCCCTCCAAGGCTGGCTCGGGAGGGCACTGAGTGTACTCCAAACCAAGCCTCAACCTGGGTGTCCAAGACCAGCCTTTAGATCTAATCCCAGTCTTTAATGTTTGGGGTTTTTTTTCCTTCACCACCAGATGATTGGTGAAACTCTCCTGTATAGTACCCTGTTGAACTTGGGCTTCATGAGGAGCCAAGGGGACTTGGGGCTCCCTGGTGGCTTTCTCTGAACTCCTGGAATACCCCTCGAGGCGTGTTATTGTTGGTCAGGCTCTCCGAGACCTTCTCCAGGCTGTTCTCCCATGGTACTCTACCAGATGTCTTCTGCCATGGGGATGGTGGCGCTGGGGGTAGTGGGATTGGCTTCAGCTTCTTAAATGATGTGGGTGAATAGAGCTAAGCTCGTGATTTTGGGAGGAGGTAGGGGGGGAGTGGGAAGAGGAGGAACCCTGCAGTTACAAGCCAAGGGACAACCCTGAGAGACCTTTGAGGGACCCTCCCAGACGGTGCTGTCAGTTTCGGGGTAGCAGTGAAAGTGGCCCCCGACCATCGGGTGTGGGAAATTGCTGGAGCTGCAACATTGTTGCAAGATAAGTACCAACATATTCCAAAAAGATGAAGAAAATTGACCCCTGGAGTGTCCCTGTGGCCCATCAGCAGCCTCAGTGGGACAGGGACCTGCTAACAGTCACTCTTTGCTGCTTTAAATCTGCCCAAATCTCCCTCAGTCTGCAGAGAAGTGGTTGCCCCTTGGGTAACTGGAATTACCAGCTGATGGGCATTGGAAAGAGCTGGTGCCTGCTGCCTGGTGAAGGTCCAGCCGAGGCCGTGCCGCTCTTTGGCCGTGGGCAGGAGGTGCCCGTGTCCCGCTGATGTGGGTGGGAGCAGCGCTGGCCTTTTTGGGGTGTTTTCCCCTCTTAGAGTTTGGTTTGCCTTGGAAACGAGATGGCTTCTTCCCGCTGCAGCAGCAGTGCTTCTGGCTGGGATGGAAACTGGGAGTGGTGGCTCCTGGTGGGCTGGGTTTGGCCTGGCCGAGGTGATTGCCTGTGACTGGGGTTTTGCAGCCACACGGGGGGTTCCTGGCCCGTGGCTCTGCCCCAGTGGGGACTGGGTGGCTGTTCCCATTGCAGAGTGGAGTGGCTGCTCCTCAGGGTGTCCCACAGCCATGGGGCGGCTTCGTTAGTAGCAAAGTTCATCAATACAAGGCATCTTGCACCATCCATGTTTCTCCTGGGTGTGCTGACGCCTCGGGGATGGACACCATCCCTGGGGACAGATGCTCGTAAACCTGCCCTGGGACAGGAGAGGTGGGAAATGGGATTAGCACAAGGAAAGGCTGAGGGACCTGGGTCTTCTTAGTCTGGAGAAGAGAAGGCTGAGGGGGGAACTGATCAACACCTAGAAATATTTAAGGAGGATGGGGCCAGCCTTTTTTCAGTGGTGCCCAGTGACAGGACAAGAGGGAACAGGCACAAACTGGAACATAAGGAGTTCCTTCCCAACATGAAGAGGTACTTGTTCACTGTGAGGGTGGCAGAGCCCTGGCAGAGGCTGCCCAGAGAGGTGGGTGAGTCTCAGTCTCTGTCTCTGGAGACATTCAAAGCCACCTGGACATGTTTGTGTGCAACCTGCTGTGGGAGGACGTGCCCTGGCAGGGGCTTGGACTGGATGATCTCCAGAGGGTCCTTCCAACCCTGGAGCATTCTGTGATTATTCTGGCAAGACTTTAACCTATAATGTCAGGGCTGGTTTTTTTCAATGCAGATCTGACCTTCTGCTTCCCAGTCCCTTGTTAGACCTTCTGATAGAGCTTCCCAGGGCAGCAGGGAGAACTGGTGAAGGACCTCCCTCCTTGGGGGCGACTTGTGAGGAAGAGCTTTGAGTTTGGCAGCTGCAGGGAAATCGCTGGCTGCGTGCTGCTGCCGCTCCCGGGGCTGGGGCATGTGTGTTTGTGGCAGATGGAGCTATTAGTGAGCCCGGCTATCTTGAAGAATTGCTTTCCCAGGTAATCAGCTCCGCTCGTTTAGGATGTCGTTTCCCCACCTCCGCCTGTCAGCCGAGGGAGGCGGGAATGATTAATCGCTGCGGCTTGGACACTGCGCCCAGGGACTCCTCCTGCCCGCCGCCACCAGCATGGGAGCAAGCGGCGTGGGCAACGGTGCCCGGGATCTTCCCGGTGCCCACGTGGCAACCGCCCAGCTTCTCCGGCGACCTGGAGATTTGCAGTTCTCCAGGGGCCCCTGGAGCCAGGCCAAAGTTTGAAGCCCCGGCGGCCGCGGCTACTGGGAGCGCTGGGCTCCTTCCAGCGCTCTCTTGTGAGGGTGAAGCCCGGGGCGGGAGCGCCCAGGGTAAACCCTGCCCGGGCAGGGACACCCGCCACGGCTCCAGTGAATTTTGGACTAAAGGAAGTTAAAGGTTTACGACAGGGATGTTAAAAATTAGCTATTGATCCCGGCTGCCGGCTTTTCATCTGACAGGCTGGGGTTGGCTGGACAGAGTGACAAAAACGCTGCACCAGAAGCACATTTTCATTCCTCCCGGGTTAAAGGCTGAAAATGAGATTTGGGGTTTTTTCCTTTCCTACTATTCCTAAATTGCCGAGGAAGAAGGGTAATCCTTTTTTCCTGATTTTTCTCTGGCAGATCTCGGGCTCAACTCCTCTGGGGGCTGCCTCTTTTCATCCTCCTCCCCCCCCACCTTTGGAAGTCATTAGGAATATTTTGCAGGACTTAGTGCTGCCGTGTAGGGCGTAACCAGGAGGTGCAGAACAAGGCAGCCTGGCACTCGTGGCACCACAGGGCATCAGCTGTAGCTCTGCAGTATGACACGTTTGGTGGCCCCATCTGCTGAGGAACATGCAGGACCTTTTCAGCCTCGTCCCCTCCTGTAGCAGCCCCCCCGCCCTGCTTCCCCCTGGGTGTGTGTCTGGGCTCCTGGGAACCTCCAGCCACCCCAGGGAATCTCCTGGGTGTCTGATGCAGCAGGAGGGGGCCAAGGGGACTCGTGGTGCCCTCGAGGAAACGTCTGCGAAGCCTTTTGTCTTCTGCTGCAGGAGTCGGGGCAACTTCAGGCAGGAGGGAGCCAGGTTATGGTTGCAGCAAGGGGAAGTTGATCCTTGCAAAGCTGCCACCCCCAAAACCAGCCCCTGGGAACGTAGCAGGAAAAGTGCTGGGTTTAACCCGCTAGGGTTGATCTGCATCCCCAACTGGGCTGTAGAGCAACCAGTGGGCTCTGGGTGGGGAACTGACAGCAGCGTCCAACCTGAGGTGGTGACTTTTGTGGGAGATGGACATTCGGGTGCTGAATGTGTGGTGGGTTGGTCTGATCACCCTGGTAGCACCACTGCCTGTGGCCCAAACCATGCAGAACAGCCTCCTCCTCCTCCCAGCAGTACCCAAGCATCACTGCTGTGGTGTGGCTGGTCCTTCCCAGGGGCTACTGGTGGGATCATGCTGGGGTTTCCACGGCACGTGGCAGGTTGTGACACCTCTGCTCCTCGTCTGAGCTCCTCCCAGAGCCAAGCACGAGCTTTCCATGCACCTGAGCCAAGTGCAGCGTTTTGTACCTGTGAAAAACCAGGCAGAGCCAGCACTGCTGGGGGGGGTCGGACTAGATAGCTGCCAAGGTCCCTTCCAGCCTGGACCATTCTGTGAACTGGGGGTGGGATTGGCCGGGTGGGGAAGGATCTTCGCCTCTGAGCACGTGTGTGAGCTCGCCTTCCCTTCCTCGGCTTAGTCATGTCTGCCTCTGAAGACCTGGTTTGCTGGGAAGGGAACTGTCTGGGTGCAGGGGTGTTGCAGGGAGAGAGCTGCAGACAGAGGCTGGGAGAATAACCCCAGGGCGTCTGCCTGGGAGCAGGCATGTAAAAACCTTAGTTTCTGAACTCGTGGCTTCAAATGCTTCGTGTAAAAATGTTGAAGTATTTTTAATTTTTGTTCCCCCTCTCAGATTTGATCTTTTTGGGTCAGAAGGCCTTTTCTGCAGTCGGCAGGGCTCCTCTAGCACAGTTCTTTGTAACCCGTCTCTGAAGTGGCGCAGTACACGGGCAGGAAAGCGCTTGATGGGAACCTGTACAGTTTGTTCAGGCCGTCATGGGGAACGAGTGTTTTCCATCAGAAACCCCCTTGGCTTTTTGGAAGCTCAGCTCTTCAGGCTGAGGAGGTGCTTTGGTGTGTAAGGGCTGGGGGGACGGTGGCACAGCTCCTGCTGTCCCCCCCTCCGTCGTGGGGAGCTGCAGCGGGGACCGGATGCTTGGACGGGTCCTTGGGGGCAGCAAACTTCTTCCTTGACACTGGAAAGTCTTTCCTGAAGCACGGAATTAAAACCACGGGGACCTGGGGCTCTTTGGCAAGGTTTGGGTGTCAGCTTGGATCACCTGCTGTGGTTGTGGTGGATGGGTTCCTCGGCTTGCAGGTTCCCTGCTTGTCTTGCCCGAGCAGGAGCATCCCGATCCATGGACTGGGACCAGGCTGTGGCTGCGTCGGGAACAGCAGAACCGGCTCCGTTATCACTTCCTACAGGCACCAGTGGGAATTGACCCCACAATCCAAACGCAGGGAGCTGCCACTGGCAGGGGAAGAGCTCCAGAGGCTCTAAGTGTGTGACTGAAAAACCCAAATGAGTCACTGACCCTTGTTTCTAAGTGCCAGGGAACCCAGAGCCCACGTGGCCCGAGCCGGTGTCCCTCGGGAGTGACCTCACAGACCTCCTGTGCGGGGCAGGGCTTGTGTTTGGACACTGGAGGTGACTTTGAGGACCATCTATTTGTGGCCGTGGCTCCAGCCTTGCCTCGAGGCAGTCGGGTCCTGCCGGAGCCTCAGGCTGCCAAGGGGCGACACCAGCCCTTTGGGTGTAAATACCTCGGAGCTGGGAAAAGGGGGCAGTGAGAGAAGCAGAAGGCTCCTGCCCTGATTCATACACCCAGAAGGGTCAAACCACACACGGGGAATTCTGGCAGTCTGGGTTTGAGGCCTTTTCCCAGGAAACAGTGACACACTTCCAGTGGTCCTGAGCCTGCTTTTGGCCCGAACAAGGCAGGCGGGCAAGGGAAAAGGAGCAGCAGGGATGTGCCACCCCAACAATGACATGTTTTGATATTGATTATGCTCTGCAGAAACAGGGTTGTCTTTCTGGTGGGAAGCTGTAAACAAAACAGATTGGATCAATTATCTCTTTCCTTGCAACAGCCATTGCAATTAGCGAGCGTCGGAGGAGCAGAGCCTGCTCCCAGGTGGAGCCAGAGGGAGATGTGGGGACCGTCCTGGCCTTGCTTGGGGCTTGGGGAGGAAGGTCTGGAGGGTCCAGGAGGTGCGGTGCTGCTCTGGGACGGCTCCTCCCAAACCTTGGGAGAGCTTGGGATGCCCACTCTGGATGCACAGCTGGAAAACAAGGAGGATTTTGTCTGTGGAACCCTGCAGGTCCCACCGGAGCTGGAGGTCCCCTCCTCGGTGGGTTCCCGCCGTGTTCTCCCTGCTCTCCTGGCGAAATTCGGGCACGTGGCAAACTGTTTTGCTAAGTCTAGGAGTTAATGAGGTGCCAGGTTGGGAATAGAGCTGTGCTCGCAGCCCCGGAGTTGGTGGTGAAGTGTACCTTTAATGTGAAGTGACACTTGTCAAAATAAATGAGCAAGATTTTTATTGCATGTTCACTCGCTTGTAAAATTTGCTAGTCTGCAGTGGCTCTTAATCATTGATGTGAATTAGCCAGGTTCTCCTGTAGTTTAATTACCGGTATGTCATGTTTAAATTCTCCCTTGATGAACTAATGGTTAGATTATACACACGGTTTCCTCACAGGTAACGGGCGAAAGGCAGGCGCGCCGGGTGAGGGGAGACGCTGCCAAGGGCTTCATCTGCCGGAGACCAAGGTCTCGTTGCCGTTTGGGGCAGAGGGACGGGTGGGATCTGGGTCACCACCACAAGTTTGGGGCAGGATCTAGCCAGGATACGCTTTGTCCTTCTCCGGGAGCTGCCTCTCGGCAGGAGAACGGGGGAAAACCCCGCTGGCGTTGCCGTGTCCAGTGTCCCGTGGGGCCAGCTCCATCAGCAGCTTCAGCCTCTGCTTTCTGCCCACGTCGTGCTGTGTCCTTGGGTGCTTCTCCTCCGGCGTTCGCAGCCGGTTTGGTAGCACGGTTCAATTCCTGTGACAGGCGAGGCAGGGCCGCGCCGTGCTCTTCTCTACCTCTTCGTTCCCCAAGGATTCGGGAAGGAATGGGCAGAGGATTGCCCGAAGAGGCCGACTTTGGGCAGAATCTTTCCTTTCTGGGCTATTACTCGCCGCTGTTCAGTAACAGAGAGCCCTTCCCGGCCGGGCGCTGCAGGCTCATTGTCTGACTGGGTTCTGAGAGGGTGATGGAGCTCCAGCATTTGAACAATGGCAGGTGGAGCAGCAGACAGTGGTGACCCGGAGTCCTCAGCCAGGGCTGCAGGTCAGCGGTGCCTTTCCCTGCCACCACGGCTCGGGAACGGAGCTCTCCGCGGTCGGGGAGCTGGAGGTCCAGCCTGGCGGGGCTCTGGGGAGCTGCCACCCCGTCCTTCTGGTGGCAGCCATCGCCCCTCCCTCGTCCTGACCTCTGGCTGAGAGAGAAATTCTTAATTGCTGGGGAACCGGGTGAGTGAGCGGTGCCACGCGTTGTCAAGGCGACAACTCCAGCCTGCTGAACCCGCAGGGATCCTCTCGCCGAGACTGGCACGTTTCCTCCTAGTCCTACAAGCACTTGGAGACACCGAGGTTCTCCAGATGTTGTGTGCAGCTGCTGCCTTGACGGGATTGGTTTCAGCATGGCGTACCCCGATAGAGGAGAGCCGGCTCCTCTCTGCGCTGCGGGGACGTTCTCCCTTCACCTCGATAGCGCCGTTTCCCATGCAGCCAGGCTTGGTAATGACCAGGTAAGGGCGAGAGGAGGTTGTAACGGGGAAGGAAGCAACGTCTGAGAAGTGAGGAACTGAGGGTGCTTTCCATGTGGAATGATAACAGTGGATTACACGTGGCGTTGAGGGACCTGGTGCAGGGGGAGGACTTTGTAGAGCGGGGCGGGCGGTTGGACTCGACGATCCCCAGGGCCTCTTCCCACCTGAAAGAGCCACTGAAGTAGTGCAGGTGCAAGGATCGAGCGGGTGTTGCCCCTGTCTCCCTCTGGAAGATTGTCTCCCGTTTGCAGGGAGACACCTTTCTGCTGAAGGCTGGGAGGGAGCCCCGCGCGCGCCCGGCACTCTGCCCGCCCAAAGCCGCGGCGACAAATTATTGATAATTAGCCCGGCTTTTTGTTTTAGCCTGGCAAAAAAAGCCAATTTATAAAAGGCAATTTATTTTTATCTTTGGCCTCGGGAGCTCCCAGGCAGTTGTACTTATCCTTAATTGCTTTGTTTTATGGGGGAAGATTAGGCTGTAGCGCGATCGGCGGCGCGAGGAGGCAGGGGCAGCGCCGCTCCGCGTGCGCGGAGCAAGGACGAGCACTGGCGCCGAGGACGGCCTCATACTTTGCAAATCCCAGTTTTTATTAAGTTTAACAATGCCACCCTTCGCCAGCCTTCTCTAGCTAAATATAGTAATGAAATTGTAGTTGGAGCCGGGAACATCATCCAGATCTGACTTGATGCGTGTGAGATACTGCACATCACCGGAGTGCTACAGATTGTGTTAAATGGGCCTGAAATAATCTTCAGGAAAGAAAATCGGTTTCTATTCTTCTTGACACAAAGTGTTTGTCACAGATATGCATTCTTATCCCCGTCTTGTTAGGGAAATCATTATACTTGCCATTACAGCTCCTATGCAAATACGCCGGTTTGCCTTGATTGGGCTCACACCAATAAGCCCTAATTACAGGCGGAGGTGCTATTAATGCACAACAATTAAATATGTAATTACTATCTGTAATTACGGCTTGAGAGGTGCGTTGGAACAGCCCCGGCACCCTCAGGTGGGAGGGTTTGGTGCTCTGCAAGGGTGGCAGGAGGTCCAGTCCTGGATGGAGGGTGGCGGGAGGTCCAGCCCTGATGGAGGGTGGCAGGAGGTCCAGTTCTGATGGAGGGTGGCAGGAGCTCCAGCCCTGATGGAGGGTGGCCGGAGGTCCAGCCCTGGATGGAGGGTGGCAGGAGGTCCATCCGTGATGGAAGGTGTCAGAAGGTCCATCCCTGGATGGAGGGTGGCAGGAGGTCCATCCATCGATGGAGAGTGGCAGGAGGAGGGTGGTGCTGGCCCAGCTGTGGACTCTGCCAGGGACCATGGGAGCTCCTGCTCAGCCCTTTCTGCAGCTTAAAACCCCAGTGTGACTCAGAGCTTTGCTGTAGGCAATGACTTGGGCTGACCTTCCCCCCCCCAAACCACGTTGTTGGGATGTGCAGGAGCGGCTGCATCACCCGCTCCGGGGGCGGCTGGGGCTCGGTTGCTCACGGAGATCTTGGGAATGGGATCTCTTTCCCTTTTAGCGTGTGTTTGCTCTGGTGCTGCGTGGGTGGTTTTGCTGGAGCTCCTTCCCATTGAAGTGTAGGCCAGGCAACAAGAACGCCTGGGGGGTACATCTCGAGGAGGGCTAGTGTGAAGCAGATAAAACGGTAATGCTTTTTGTGCCGGGAGCATACCAATGAGGGGCTGGAGGAACCTCCTCAACCTGGCTTTTCCCTCTGCTAAAGCAGCAGCTGAGGAAGGAGGAGGAGGAGGGACACAGACCTGCCCCTCCCTACCGTCCCTGTACCCCTCAGGAGCTGAGCATCCTCGGTGCTGGGTGAACCTTGGCTTGCTCCCCATGCAGTTGGGTAACTCTCAGCCATCCTCTTCCCGCTGAAACACACGTAGCCTTTGAAGTATTACAGTTAAGGAAGCTTTTCTTTTTTTCCAGGCAGCTTTTTATATCTGCTTTAATTTCTGTTAATCTCCTCGTGCACATGGCTCCGAAGGTTTAAGCGACGGGAGGTTTTCCCTCTGCGTGACGCACGTTGCAGCGTTCTCAGTCAGCACTGGCAGAAGGAATGCAAACCCCCCCCCCAAACCCAAACCCAAGCTCAGGAGGAGAAGCACTGACCTCAAGGAACCTGCCAAAGTTCTCCTCTTGGCACAAGGTCAAAGGAGCTCGTCTAATAGATGGGGCATTGAGAGGTTTTCCGGTGCTGAGGATATCCGAGTCTTGCTCTGGGAGGGTTTGGAAGGGTCCATGCTGGATGTCACTGTCCCCGTGGTGGGAGAGGGGTTTCAGTGTCCCCAGCCAGGGAAAAGCACGTTTGGAGGTGACTGTGAGGAACGAGGTGTTGGCAGAGGCGTGCTTTTGTCACACTGTCCTTACAGGAGGGTGCCCGTAACGGGAACTCCTTGATTTCGGTGCCGAGAGGATTTCTCTGTTGGGTGATAGGGCAGGGATTCCTCCTGGGGTGGCTGCTCTCCAGTGGGGGCTGCAGCCCCTCCGAGCCGCCCTCCTGCTGGTCCCATCCCAGAGCTGGGAGCGGACTGGGATGCCCAGCGCAGAAGCGCGGCTCGCTGGCTGCAGCTGGAAGGAGGAGTCACTGTGGCAGCAAGAACTGTTTGAAGAGTAGTTAAGAGTAGTTTGGGTGGCTGCTGGGCTGGGGAGCGTTCTCCAGCTCCGTACTGAGAGGGAGGGTGGGGTAGGAGGCAGAAGGGTTGGTGTTTAAAAGGAATGCTTAGCCTCCAGTTAAATCCAGAGGGCTGCCTGGAGAAAAAGAAGATCTCGCCGCTTTTTGTCTTATCTAATAAGCAAGGAAAGCGGGTAGAGGGAATTACGTGCTGGAAGGGGGATTTTAAGAGGCAAAGAGGAAGGTGTCTCGGGCGACTAAAGGATGCAAACGACTTCCAGGCTTGAGGAGTGCAACTTTTTGCAGCACAGACACCAACCCGGCCCTGCCCTGGTGAAGCCAGAGGAGGGGAATGGGCTCCTTTGGGCTTTTGAGGGTGTGAGGATCCCTGGTCCCGGCCGGTTGGGGGGCAGACCCTCCCAGCAGCCATCGCTGGGAGGGAGGAGTGGTCCCCAAGCCCCCCCTTGCGATGGCACGGGCTGCCCCTCTCCACCTGGGCTTGTCCTGCACCTCTGCTCCCCGGCACCCAGCTCTCCAGTGAGGGACTCCCCACGATGGAGGCAGAGACTGAAGCAGAAAGCTTCCATTTTTTAAGAGAAGGCAGTAGTAAAAGCTTTACTTTCCTGTAGCAAACCGGTGCTCGTGGTCTAAGCTGGCTGCACTGGTGGAAGCCTGCAGGACCTGTCCCTTACAGCCCCCTTGTCCCCACGGGCGCTGGGCACCCCCCTTCTGTGGGGACCCTGGTGTCTGGGGAGAGGGGGCTCTCGAGGAGCAGGAGGGACTGCCCCTCCCAGCACCATCCCTTGGGTCAAGCCCACTCGAGGGATGTGTTAGAATCCCCCTTTTCGGCTGTAACACCCTCGCGGCCGTGTTCCAGCACCCCGAGCGCTGCACCCATCTCAACTCCTCCTGTGTTCAGATGGTGGCTAATTACTGAGCATCACGGGCTCATTCAGAAGTCCTTTCCTCCTCCTGCTGGAGAGCCCTAATCCTCTATTTGTGCGGCTGTCATTCCCATGGTAACAGACTGCTGTCTGAAGCAGGAGATTATTAAATACAGAATAGTACATTAAAATAACGTCGAGGTTCTGGCTTCCAGACTTTCACACGGGGGCAAACTTCACACCAAAAATAAAAAAAAGAAGAGAAAAAGGGAGCGTTTCTACAAAAAGCAATTTGCTTGGTGGGTAATGTGCTGTATTCCCAGAGCTGTTCCCGAGGAGATGTGTGTGAGCAGCAGCCGGCTCCCTCCCAGCCCCTCTCCCGCTCCTCCCGCTCTGCTCCGCGCAGAAATCCTCAGCTGATGCTGGTGTCGTCAGTCTGTTGCCATGGAAACCCTGTCACAAACGTATCGTGACCTCACGGCGGGGATGGCAAAGGAGGGGAGTGTGGGCTGAGAGACGGCATTAGAAATGATGATCAAAAGGAGGAAAACAACCCTGAGGAGATGTAACAAAGCGGGGAGAAGGAGGTGGGGCAGCAGCCTGCTTCTCCGGCAGCCCGTGTGCGTGTCCCTGGGCCACCACGCTGTGTTTGTCCCCTCTTCTTGTTGTCTCCAGCAGTGGGACCAGGGCAGCATGCCCAGAGACCCCCTCAGAGGGATGCTTTCATCCCTCCTTGGGGGGATGCTCAGAGACCCCCTCAGATGGATGCTCTCATCCCTCCTTGTGGGGATGCTCAGAGACCCCCTCAGAGGGATGCTCTCATCCCTCCTTGGGGGGATGCTCAGGGAACGCTTTGAAGGGGATGCCCTCTCCCTCCTTGAAGGGATGCTCAGAGACCCCCTCAGGGGGATGCTGTCTCCCTTCTTAGGGGGGATGCTCAGGGAACCCCTCAGAGGGTTGCTCTCTTGCTCCTCAGAAGGATGATCAGGGACCCCCTTGGAGGGATGCTCTCATCCCTCCTTGGGGGGATGCTCAGGGAACCCTTTGAAGGGGATGCCCTCTCCCTCCTTGAAGGGATGCTCAGAGACCCCCTCAGGGGGATGCTCAGAGACCCCCTCGGGGGGATGCACCTCCCAGGACAGCACCATGTCTCTGTCCCTCAGCTTCTGGAACCTCTGCTGTGCCACGTGTGGTGTTTGGGTGAGGACAGGGCAGCAGTCCTTACCCCGTGGCAGATCAGGGTGGTCTGGAAGCACAGGCATCAAGATGATGATGATTTTTTTTCAAAGATGTGTTTAGGGTCAGAGTTTCGTTACTGAAAGCCACAGCTAAGGTGTCAGAGGGTTAAGCAGGGATGAAGAGAGGATAGGTAGGGAGGAGGCTGGGTTGTCTGCATGGAGACACTCTTGGGAGTTTGTGGGAAGTTTCCCTGACCCCTTCCAGAGCCGCCAGTGAGGAGAGGGTGTTGGGAACTGGGTAGGTGTCACATCAATGCTGGGATCACAGTGGGAAAGCACCGAGGTTTGCAGCAGAGTACTTGGTCTAAACTCGTGGGAGTGGGTCTAGTGGCCGTGAGGTGACTTCCCGTGTCAAATGACATCCTTTTGGCTCAAAAAGGCTGTGGTTCCCAAGCGCCTGATGAGGCTGGTCTTCAAGGCATCCAGAGAGCTGACTTTGCTTATTTCCCAGAGCTCACCTCCAGGCGAGGGAGTGGCTGGTGGGATGAAGTGTCCATGGTGAAGTCTGTCTGGGCAAGTGGCCTGAGACCGGGTGCCATGGGGTTCTGGGGAGAGGGGGACATGGTACTGGTGGCCGCAGGAGGTGGATGGGTGGGAGGAGAGGTCAGAGTGATGGGTTATGGCTTGCTGGTTACGAGAAGTCCCACCTTAGCCTCTACGCCGGGCTGCCAAGGGGATGATTTGCTTCAGAAGAGCAGGAAGGCAGGTGGCCAGAAGGGCTTTGTGATCCGTATCGTGACACGGGTCCCTGTGCAGGGCGGGTTCCCGAGGCTCCCATGGTGGGGAATCACCCCTCGGGATCGCAGGGCCGTGGCAGGAGGTGGAGGTGGGCTTGTCCTCGGCGTTCCTTCACCCCACGCTCCTTGGGGATCCCCGACCGAGGGGGCGGGTGCCATGGAGGAAGGGTGAAAGGCAGCCGTCCTGCAGAGGAGGGAGGGAGAACTGAAGGGAAAAGGTCTGGGTTTCTGTTGGGCTTGATGCGTTCTCGGAGCTGGGTGTGTAATTGTGCTCCCTTATTGCAGCCTGGCGCAGACAGGTTACCAGCTCCTGGGCAGTGCTGTGCATTGATTTCTTTCTCGGGCTGTGAGACAATAGTCAATTTGTAAAGAAGGACTAACTTTGGTCGGCTGTCAGTTGTGGGGGGTTTGGTGTTTCTGCTGCTGTATTATTGGCAGCCTTTACATTGATTCAATTTGAAAACTGAATGAGAAATTAGCGTCTCCTCCTGTGGACACGTTTCAGCTAAATTATTAAATGAAGTGGTTGACTCTTCTGTCTGAATTAAACCAGTGGAAAAGCTATAATTAACTATTTCATTGACTGGGGAGAAGCTGCAGAGACTGATGCTGGGACGCTGACCCGATGGATTTTTCGTGCTGGGGAGGGGAGGGCGGGCGCTGCGGGGGTGGGAGGCGAGGGGGGCCCGGGCGGGGCCCGTCGCCTTTGTTCCCACGAGGGAAAACGGCCTCGTGTCCTTTCTGGGTTCAGGAGCCCTACCCTTTTGCTGCCTGAGTCTTGCATTTCAGCACATAAACCAGTGTTCCTACCCCTGCTAATTCCACGCTTACCCTTTTGTTCAGAATCGCTGGGGGATCTGGGGGGGCACGTTGTGTTCTGTCACAAGGCGGGTGGGACGGGCACGCTTGCCTTGGCCTGGCTGGGGAAGTCAACAGAGAATGTTTGGCTTTTAAATGTCCTTTTTGGGTTTTTTTCCCCCCCCTTTCAAGGCAGCCCTTGATGCTGGGGACGTGCAGAGGGTCCTTGCTGTCATGGAACCCCTGCCAGCAGCGCAGGGGGGATGGGGGGAGCCCCGACTTTCGTTCTGCAGCCTCAAATCCTGAAGGTTTTCTACAACACTAGGTCTGCCCAGCGCATTCCTGTGTCCCTCTCTTGTACGTGGCAGCTCCGAGCCTTCCATTCGGATGCAGCACGTTAGGAAGGATGGATGGTGGAACGCCCTTCAGCAGCCCTGTCCCCAAAGCAGAAGGGAACACAGGGACCCTGGGAGAAGGATTCCATTACGCTGGCACATAACCAGAGCAAGAGCTGGGTGACAAAAGGAGCTCGTAGGGCAGTGGGATCTAGCTGTGGGTTTATAGAGTTTTGAGGTAAAAACATTCTTCTCATCAACCCCTCCCTTCCACAACCTTCCCTACGAGCCGCTTGCTGGCTCGGTGTGGTTTGTGGGGTCGTACCTGTAAGTTCCTGTAGACAGTGGGGATTTGTGCTGTTTCCCCTGTGTTCAATCAGAAGCAGCAGTTTATGGCACACCTAATTCATGAAAGCCAGTTTGAGCGTCTTCTTTGTCGGGAATGGCTTCTGTGCTGGCACCTTCCAGCTGGGTGATGTCCCAGCTTTTGTGGTGGTGGCAGAGCAGGGGGGACGTGTCCTGTGGTCTCTGCTCCCCCCGTGCTCCGCTGAGCAGGCCGGTAAACGCAGCACCAGAGAGACTGGGGTGGGGGTAAATGCTTGGTTTGGCTCAAAAAAGCCAACTCTGCTTGTACTTCTGTCTCTGAACGTTCTTTTCCTAAAGCAAGGTGGTGTTGGCAGCAGGGACTGGAAGGTGGAGCCAGTGTCCAGCATCCGGGGTGCAGGAAATCAGGGGAGCTGGAAACTTGTCTGAACCCCGGGATAATCCCAATATTCGCTCTGGGGTGGGTGTCTGGAATGCTTTACTGTGAGTGGAGCTGGGAGGCTGGGTTTGCTGCTTATGCCCAGGGAGCAGCAAAAGAGAGAAACAACTCCTGTTTGGGATGTACAAGCCTGTAAAGGCCGGGCTTTCAAAGGTAAAGAGGGGAGAGGCTGCTGTGTTTATTGCTTCCTTGTAGAATTAATCATTCCTGCCAAAGACAAATGTTAACGAGAAGCCGTGCGTTGTGCCGTTGTGCCGCAGCGGGAGACCCGGGGGAGCGAGAGCAGGACCCGCCAGCGTGGGCTCCCCTCCTGCAGCCGCAGTCTGGGGGTGCAGGGACAGCCCCTGGTCTCCAGTGGGATGTTTTCCTGCTCCCCATCTAGCCCCAGTGCGCTTTCCCTCCCAGTCCAGCGCTGGGCAATGAGGGGAGCAGAGTGAGGCCTGCGCTTTGATCTGCTTTCCCCGCTCCTGCTGTGATTTGGAGGAGGGAAAGTATTAACCATTGCTTCCACCCAGAGCTGGCGTGGCCTTCCCGACTCAGCATGGTCATTTGGGGGGTGGCGTTGGGTCCTTTTATTCCACTGGTGCCAAACTGGCAGAATACTGAACCCCCAAACCCCACCCGGGCCAAACGCCCGTCTTGAGGAGACTGGATTTCCCGGTAATGCAGCCCTCGGAGGGGGTTCCGCCGCAGCGAAGGGTTAATGTGTTTGTCCTTCTTCCTTGGGGGTCTTTTAATTGGAGAGGAAGGATTTTCCTTGCCAAACTCTTGCTGCTTACCCTGTGTGTCCAGCTGTTTGGTCCTGGGTTTGGCAGGTGACAATCCCGACCTGGTGCAGGACGGGGCTGCCCTGGCCGTTAATTCCCCACGGGCTCCCAGTGACCGACGGCCGAACGTCCAGCCCGGCTGCGTGTCCGTGTCCCTGCCACCCTCCTTTGGGTGCTGGGGCTTTCCCGAGGCAGCAGTAGCACTCTCATCTCTTTGAAGGAGAAGGTTTTCCATCCAGCCATGTGGGTTTTCAGTATGGCTTTCTTCCCCCCCCGGTGTTTTGGTCGTTGCTGCTGTGCCAGGCGCAGAGCTGGTGAGGTTGGGAGGGAGCCCTCCCAGTCCGGTCCCACAGCTTGAAAGCGACTTTTTGGGCTCGGTAGAGATGGTAAATTGGTTGATTTTGCAGGAGTAGGAACTAGCAAAACTCCTGTGTTTGTTTCGTCCACGGCTTGTAACTTTTTCTTTCTTTCTTTCTCCCAGTTCGGAGGCCAGCCAATGTTCACGATGGCTTTTGCCTTCATTGCCCCAGTCTCTGTATTTAATGCCATTCCCGGTGGGATTTAGGCGGGTTTGGGCGTGTGGACACTTCTGCTGTCGAGCCCTGGCCCGTGCCTCGAGCCAGGTCCCAGCCCTTCCCTTCTGGTTCCTGGAGGGGGTCGGAAAGTTGTGTAGGTCAGCGCGGAATCATCACGCTTGCAAGGGAAAAAATTGAAACTGACTTCAAAGGACAACTCTGACATGGTCAATTAATAATTAAAACAGTTTTTTAATGAGCTATGCAATTACCTGTGTGTCCCTGGAGACGATAGTTTATGGTATTATTGCTCAGTGCCCTTTCTTTAGTCATGGCAGATGACATCTGTAATTTAAAGCTGGCGAGACATTAAAGTGACAGAACTTTCATTAACCTTGTCTAAAGTTTGTTAATGACAAATGTCTCATAAAAAAAGAAGCTATTGTCAAAACAGCAGCTTAGCAAAGAGAGAAGCCTCTAATCCTGCAGCCTGGGGGGGGTTCTTTTCCACTCCCCAGCCGGTGACCCCCCTGTTGTCCCGAGGGCAAAGGGGATGGAGGAGACGCTTGTTTCCTTCTTCCTTCCAAAATCTTTGACTCCAGCCTTTCCAGTTTGGGCTACGGGGTGGTTTCATGGACGCTCTCCCTGCCTGTTTTTGGGCTGGAGTTTTGTATGTGAGTCACAGGAACCCCCCGAAACCCTCCCAGCCCCGGTTCCTCCCCAGGGTCCGGTTTCCCCAGGTGTGGGGAGCGGAGAGGCTGGTGCATGGTGCCCCCCCACCCCCAGTGGTGCGGGACGCGTGGGCTGCCACGCCATGTGTGTGGCTGCTTTTAGTTTATCCACTTGGCTGCTCCAGTTTGCCCAGTTCGGTGGGTTTTGGGGCTGGTGTCTGCAGAGCTGCAGGGGTTCCGTCCCGCCTTCAGGTGCTTGGAAGATGCTCCCAATAAATACCCCCTCAGCATGGACTGGGGGGGTCCAAGAACCTCCACTCCCCTCAAGGCACCGTCCCTGAGGCAGGGCTGCCCGTGCCAGGCGCTGAGGAGGTAATTTGGGTTCCGCCCGAGCCTAGATTAGAGGGAGAAATTATCTGCTGGGATCAAGAGCAAGTGTGTAGAGGGGGGATCAGCCCCGGGGAGGGCTGGGGGGAGAGATGCACAAGCGAAGAGATTGCTCTGGAAAGGGATAAGTCAGATCTGAACATCTGGGTACTGAATGCCAGGCAGCCTGGAAATGGGGTTTTGGCAGCAGATACCACAGCCAAAAAAGCACTTTGCTGGGTGTTCTCGCAGTCTCTGGCTCGGAACAGGTAGGAAGCGCCTTGTTAAATTATTTATTGCCTTCAGATGAGCTTGGAGGAGTTGATAGCGGCACACCACGGCCTCAGACTTTGTTAAACCAGATTAAGGTCTGCCTCTGATCCTGGGGAGACCGAAAGGCCGATTGACTGGGGTATTGGGGAAGCGCCTTTCGTGCAGAACACCTCAGCGTCCTCCACAGCCCATGGGACCCCTCCGCTCCCCACCGGGGAGAAAAGCTGTTTCCCTTTTGAAGTGAGCAGTAAGGAACAGAAATGTCTGTGTGAGGGTAAGGCTGGACTTCGTGCCTCCGCTTGTCCTGGCAAATAGGACTTGCAGGAGCCTCTAATAAAAAGAACAAAAGCAAGAGCGTTTCGTTTGCCCTGGTGAGAGGATTTTACTTACTGGCCCCCCTGGCTGTTAAAATTAGTGTGTGTATATATATACATACACAGATATAGAGGTATATGGGGGGGTGTGCTCCCTCCTCCTGTGGCAGCAGTGTCGGGACTGGGGATGCCGGAGCAGGAGTCCTTCCCAGTCCCAGCATCTCCTGCTTCTTTTCCCCGTGGGGACTTCCCAGTTGGACTCTGGCTGGTGCCAGACTGATCCTGAAGCTCACTGGTGTGGGGAAGGAGGAGAGCATGAGGACCGTAGGAGAGCACTGGGAGCAGATGTAGGCTCTTCTCCCTCTGTTCCTTTCCATTTCACCTGAGGGGCTGAGGGTGCCGGGGGCTGTTTACAGCCGGGATCGTGCGGCTGGTGGTCCCAGCAGGGCAGGGGGGGAAACCCGCTTCCCCAGCCTCTGCCTTCCTCCCAGTGAGGGCAGCCAGCCTTTCTGGCTGATGTAGTGGCTCTGTGGAGAGGGAGGTGCTGGGAAGGGACGGGGAGTAGCTGTTAGGTGTGTTGATCTGAGCGAGACGTAACGCCTGTTCCCCGGGTAAATGCCAAATTTTAGGTTTTTTGGCCTACAGATTGCTAAAAGGGGCTGTGTGAGCGTGTTTGCAGGTGTTTTCAAGAGCTGGCTGTAGGTGCTGTCTTTCGGGGAGCCGTTGCCGCTGCGGCGTGCGGAGCAGCAGGCGTGGGGGCAGCAGCAGACCCCACCACGCTGCTGCCTCCGGCATCAATAGCCCCTTGTGCTCTACTCTCCTCTGGCCCTGGGGAAAACGACACTTCTAGGGGGGCTCCAGGCGTCTGGTTTGTCACCAGCTGTGGTGTGTGGCTGTCAAGGTGCGGGGAGGAGGAGGAGGAGGAGGAGGAAGCGAGACCCGGGCACGTGCCCCCAGGTTGCCAACGGGATTACTTCATACCACAAACATCATGTTCACCATAAATTGGGAGGTTTGCTGAGGGGTTCTCTGTCTCTCTCTCTCCCCCTGGGTGCTGCTGGTCCAGAGAACACCTTGCCCCGGTGCCGGACCCCGGAGCCCCTTCCCTTCCTCACAGTGCCGCAGCGCTTGCAGGGTCCCACCTTGCACAGCTTACTGGGGTGCAATGGGCTGGGGATACTCCTGCTGTATTGTGTACTGGTATCATCATCAGGAATGTCTCTTGAGCGTTACTAAGGGTTGTTATTTTGTCCTGTTCTACGAAATCTCTTTATATATTTCAACCCTTGGGTTTCCTTCTTTTTGCCCCTGATTCCCCTTCCTGGGTGGGGAGGGGTCCTGGGGTGAGAGAATAATTATCTCACCCCGTTTATTTATGTTTTTATTACAATATTAGTAACAAATAATGTGGTTCTGGTGATCCATGGATGTTTGGCCCCAGCGTCCCCGTGGGTGACAGTTGTCACCTGGCGGTTTGGAAGCGAGGAGGTGCAGAGGGTGGTAGATTCCCTCCACGGGGGTTCCTCAGCTCTGGTTTTAGGTAAAACTGTGCTGAGATGAAGGTGAGCTTTTGCTCTGCGAGGTGCCTGGTCTGGGACCAGCAAACCCACCCTGTTCCCGATGGGCTGCTTCCCAAAATATTAATTATATATCTAAAATATATTTTATATAAATAAATGTGTATATTTATATTAGAATGACCCAAACCATGAATATAGAAATGTAAAATGCCCCTTCTTTAACTGCTTGGTCCCTGCAAAGCCCCTCCCTGCTGGGGTCCAGCCCAGTGGAACCTGCAGGGTCTCTGTCGTGATGGATCCTCCTCCCCGTGGCCGCCGCCTTTGGGCGTTTGAAGAGCTCTCATTCCCTTCTGCCCTGTCCCCTGAGCCAGCTCAGCCTGCTGGGGTTCTGCCTTTGCAGGGGGCTGACGATAAGTGGCGGCGAGGGGCGAAGGAGTGGTGGGCACGGCGGGGCTTGGCAGGGCGCTGGGAGGCTCGTTAGGTGCCTGCTTTTAATTGGGGCTGGCCTGGCATGGTTTTCCTGCGGGCGGTTCGGCTCTTGCCAGTTTGAGGAAGGCTAAAACGGGAACAAATTTGGTCTTAAAGATAGCAAAATAACTGGTGCGTGGCTAACTTGTGATTGTCACAGCTCTGGGTGTTTTATAACCACAAAAATATCAAAGGCTGTACAGTTCAAGACTTATGATGTTGGGGGGAAGCGAGGTTAAACAGCATCCCGCACCTTTCACTCCACATCTCATTATTCATCGCTAATAGAAGCCCGGACCATCTGTCTGCGCCGAGCGGTGGGATGTGACAGGCATCAGAGATGGTGCAAAGCTTCCTCCCCTTCCCAGATCTTAATTCCCGGCGTGTTCTGCTCTTCCTCCTGCCACTCCCCGGCTCTCGGGGCCGCGGGGGCCGCCGCGGTGGCTTCACGACACTCTTGGGGCTACCAAGAGCTGGGCACGCTGCTTGCCTTCCTCTTCTGTCCTGTAGGCTTGTGAACGGCCATGGATCATCCATCATGGCCATGGATCATCCCTCGTGGCCATGGATCATCCATCCTGGCCATGGATCTTTGCCGCCCATTAGAAACACGCTGTGGGCAGCCAAGGGTGTATTCTCAGTGGTAGCCAGCAGGCAGGGTGGATTTGCCCCCTGGAGGCGCTTCACCCCCTGGTGCCGGGTGTTTGCCTGAGGCTTTGGGATGGGAATAACCTTCCCTGAGAGCTTGCTGGGCTCCCTGCCCCTCTTCTAGCCCCTGCCTCTGTCCGTCCATCCCAGGGCGTGTGTCCACCCGAACCAGCCGCCCCGGGGAGCTGGAGCAGAGGATTTTCCTCTGCCGCATCCCGGGCACGCTGCCTCTTTGTTTTCCTCCCCTTTTGCTGTGGAAATACGTAGAATATCAAATGCCCACCTTCCCCAGAGGGAAAGAAGCGCTGCAGGATTTGTTTTTTCCCCTCTTTCATGCTGTCTTTCTGCAGTGCAGAGCAGAAATCTCTGCCGCCTTCCCCCAGCGCAAGCGATGCCGGGGAAAGATCTCACAAAGGTCTTCTTCCCGCACAGTTACCAGGCTCGGGAATTCCAGCAGGAATGGGAAAACCACGCAGAAAGCCATCCCTTCTGTTGAGGTCCTGCTGGTGGTGCTGGTGGCAGCGTTTGGTTCTTGGGAAGGTCGGGGCCCGTTTAAACACCAGGTAATCCCAGGCAGGAGCGCGGCGGGGCGGGCGCCGAGGCCGGCTCCTTAAGTAGGGGATGATGGATTCCTGCAGAATCCCTTTTTCTCCCTTTCTGAAGGCGTTTTAGGGAGAGAGGCTTCCTAAGGGGATTGAGGTCATCGCTCTTTCCTTTCTGTCGGAGCCGGTGAATTGCCTGGCAGCCGCTTTATCTTCCCAATGACACGGTGTTCAGTCAAGGGGGTTCTGCTGACGGGGGCAGCCGCGCCGCAGTTCGGGAGCGTCAGCAGAACGGGAGATTGAAACACCACCCCGGCCTGGACGATGCAGTCACGGGATGTAAAGAGTTTTCTACAGCAGAGGCACCGGGTTCTGAAGCATTTGGACCCGCTGCAGAGTTTTAGGTTGGATGGCAATGGGGCACCCGGATTCATTTTATAGAGGTTTCCCCCGTTTTTGCCAGCCGGGCGCCGTTCGCGTTGGGTTTCCCCGTTATCAATAATGGGGGGAGCAGCCCGAGCAGGGCTGGCAAAAACTGCTCTGTCTGGGCTTCAGTCCCCAGGAATTTATTGCCTGACTCTGCACCGTGATTATTTAGAATCATAGAATCGTTTAGGTTGGAAGAGACCCTTGGGATAATCCAGTCCAACCATCAGCCCTACTCTACCAGTTCTCCCCTACACCAGATCCCTCAACACCACATCCAGTCTACTCTTAAACACAGTCAGGGATGGGGACTCCACCACCTCCCTGGGCAGCCCATTCCACTGACTGACCATTCTCTCTGTGAAAACCTTTTTCCTCATGTCCAGCCTAACCCTACCCTGCTGCAGCTTGCAGCCATTCCCTCTCCTTCTATCGCTCATTGCCCGTGAGAAGAGACCAGCACCAACCTCCCTACAATGCCCTTTCAAGCAGTTGTAGAGAGGGATGAGGTCTCCCCTCAGCCTCCTCTTCCTCAAACTAAACAACCCCAACTCCCTCAATCCATCCTCATAAGCCTTGTTCTCCAGGCCTCTCACCAGCTCCGTGTCCCTCCTCTGCACTCGCTCCAGCACCTCGATATCTCTCTTGTGCTGAGGTGCCCAGAACTGGACACCAGACTCAAGGTGTGGCCTCACCAGTGCTGAGCACATTTGTCTGTGTCCCTGTTAAAGATGCACCTTTGAGAGATCCCATCCCAAGGTGCAGAACCCACCGTTTTCTTCTGCTGATGAATTTGCAGCAGAACCAGTGGTTTTGTTACGGGGAGCTGATTTGAAGGCCACTCCTCTGGAAAGTCAAAGACTAAGGAGCGTTGAATATTTGTTATGTTGTTGAAGGGTAAGGTCTCGGGTGCGTGGTGAAACGGCAGTGGCTTCCCTTGAGCTAACGTGTGCCACCGAGACGCTTCATTTTGGGCTGAGAAATCTCCCCGATCACCCTTTCCTGGGTGGCTCCTGCTGGGTCCTTCTTCCCCCGGCTTTCACCAAGGGGAGAGCAACCTGGGTTGTGCTTCCCCAACACCGCTTGTGTCAGGATAAAGGTCTTTAATTTCTTAATAACCCTTGATGACCCTTTTGCTCTGCCCTGCCGTTCCGGCTGGGAATCGCCTGCGACACCTTCATTTACCTGGAGGTTCTGCCAAGCGGCAGGAGGAGGAGGAGGAGGTCCCATCCAGTGGGGAAGGGCTCGCTCCCGAGGAGGACCCTGGCTTGGGGGGGGGGATCATTCCATCAGATGAAGTTCTGGGGTGGGCTCTGGGGTGGGATTGGAAGTGCTGGAGCGGTTTTAATTTGGTTGCGCTCGTGGAAGGTTTGGGGGAGAGAGAAGGTTTGATAGGACAAGGAAGGAGTTGACTGAGTTGCCATCTGCAACGAGTCTGGGTTGGCAGTGCATGCCTTGGGGCAGTATATTTGGCCACTGAGCTGGAAAATTGTTATCGTTCGTGGAAGGGCTATTTTTAGGCAGGAACATCTGTGGAAGACCATTTCCTCAAACTTTCGCTGTCTTTTGACAAGTCGGCCAGATGTGACTCACTTGAGCAGATTGGATGGGGAGGGAAAAACAAAGTGTTGTGTTTACCAGAAATGCAAACATGACCTTTGTGGGCTGAAGGCAGCCTTTATTCCCGTCCCGTGGAGGAGGCAGTAAGAGAAGACCCATTTTCATCATCGGGATGAAACAGGGCAGTGTGGTGGGGCCGTGCCCCCGCAGGAGCCGTGCTGATCAGACTTGGGCAGACATCCCATTTTCTCTCCCATTTCCGAACTGGAAGGGGAGGCGGCTGACAGCCACGTCCCTGGGGTCACCCCGGGTGTCACCTTCTGTGAGAAGGACCTGCTCGAGCCGGGGCTTCGGCTCTGCCGTGGGAAACAGGTCTGGCCTCGGCAGGGGGTCCCAGCTTTGCCCCAGCTCCCACCCTGGCAGCAGGCTCGGGGTCACCGGGAACCCCTCGCTCGAATGGGACGCAGGGTTTGGTTTTGTGGCCGTGTCACGGGCGGTTTGCTGTGGAGAGCCTCCCCTCCTCAGGAGGTGAAGGGCGAGGAAGCTGCCGAGCATCACTGCCCTGCTGTGAATGGCCAGGGCATCTTCCTTCTCGCTGGCCACTCGGGCACCTCCGGTCTACAGGCTGTCCCCCGTTCTGAGGGGCCTTAATGTCACTTAGGGAAGCTGGCACGTGGCTGAGGGGCGTTAGTGTCACTTAGGGAAGCTGGCACGTGGCCAGGGACCTGCTGCTCCGAAGGAAGGGAAGGTTTGGGGGCAGTTTTCCCGGTCCCGCTGTCGGCTTTGAACCGTTGCGGGGAGCCACGGGGTGGGCCGTGGCAGCCCAAGGGTGGGCTGTACTAACCCCAGGGTGGGCTGTACTAACCCCAGGGTGGGCTGTACTGCACGGGGGAGCTTGCTGAATTAAAGCCATCTTATCCTTGAACACGGCTTCGCCGAAGCAGATAAGCCCTGGGAAAATATTACCTGCCGGGCTTCAGCCGGGCTCCTCGAAGAGGAGTCAGACCTTGACATTTGGTGCCTCTGCACCAGGTTCTGGCTGAAATTCAGTTGTTTACTACTGCAGTCGGGAGCAGATTTGTTAGACAGGGCTAATTACATGTGCATGTTCCAAAATCATTTGAAAACTGTAACATTTGTTGCTTTTCAAACACTTTAAAATATGCAAATATTTCAGGCGAGGAAGGGAACTGTTTGTGCAAGGATCCACAAACGGCGTCGAAGCAAAAGGGGGTTTCAGAGGTGCCTGAGGCACCCAGATCCATTGCAGCCCTGAAGAGAGGGGGGCAGAGGATGGGGAGGGTCTCTTTGCCGCAGAGGTGCCTCATCCCACCTGAAAAACCAGCGTTCATTGACGGTCCTGAGCAGGGATTTGCCTCTCAGGAGGTGACCAAGAGCTGTTTACAGTGAGGAATGAGGTGGGGGATGGTGGGTTTCTCGGGGTGGTCCAGCGGGAGGGGGGGGGGTTGTGCCGTCACATCTGGGCAGGGAGGCGAGGTGGCACCCACCTTTGGCAGAATTCCTCAAATCTCAGGGCATTTCGGAGGTCTGAGGGTTTCTACTCACTAAGCAGTGTCTCCTGCCGGCGGGAGCGGGCAGCCTGCCTCCCTCTCCCGGGGAGAGCCTGCGGGGCCGGGGCTTCTGTGTGTTCTGCTGGAGGTCCACGTGCCTGGAGAAGAACCCAATTCCATCTGGCAGGGCCTGGATCCAAAGCGGTTCCTTTTGGAGGCGGGAGGGAATTTTCTGAGGAGCTGGTACAGCTGGAGCCAGCGATGCCTCCCGTATTTGAAGCAATCTGGGTAGTTTTATTAAAAGCCTCCTTATTCTGTTTGTTTCCTTGCTGGAAGCCGTGTCTATCTGCCAACCTTTCCAAAATGTCATGATGTAATTATTTCAACAGGCAGTCTGTGCTCCTTTGTTTGGGGGATATTAACCTTTCCAAACAAAAGGAATGTTAATATACATTGGAGACGCAGCTAATGGGATTTCATTTTTCTTATTAGAACAGACTTGAGTCCTCTTTTTAAATTATTGTGAAAGAATTCAACAAGTCAAGTAATTGCCTTCAGCTAATCCTTGATAGCGAACGTGAAGGCACATCCAGATCGTTGTGTCTGGATGGGAAAAAGCCAGGTGCTTTCCCTGCTTTTCCTCTGCTGTGGCTGCAGAGGGTGGCAGGGTGCTGGGAATCCAGGGGGGCCCCCCCCCCCCGAGGGAAATGGTCCTTAGGAATGAGCTGTGCTCTGACGGGCTGCCAAACCCGCAGTGAGCTCTGCAAAGCCTCTTCGGGGCCTGTTTCTGTGTCATTGCCTATCCAGTTCGTGGCTGTATTGGGGTCCTCCACGTTCCAGCTGAATTCGTGGGCTTCTCCCTCTGGATGGGAGAAGCTGGATTCGTGGGCTTATCCCTCTGGATGGAGCCACTCCATCGGCGGAGGGGCTGGGCGGGCTGGTTTGGGGTCCGGGACCCCGGAGCGGAGGGAGGTGCCCGTTGTGTCCGGGCTGCGGATGTGGCTGCCTCGAGGAGCCTTTGCATCATGTTTTAAAGAGCCTGGCTCGAGCCAGCTGCGTTAGTGAAAGGTTTAGATACGTGGAAGTCTCTCCTTCGAGCAGTTTGCCGCTTCCCAAGGCGCCGTTTGGCTGGCGGGGTTGTTTTCCCTGCAGACGCTGCTGCTTTTAGGAACTGATGCTGCATTTAACTGTCCTCCTCCTCTGCCCGGGGCACGTCGCCAGGTGAATGTCCCCAGCTCTGAAGGATTCCTCTCTCAATCTTGATTCAGAAGGAGTGTTTGTTTCCAAGCAGCACTCTGATCACCTGCCTTTACCGGCGGCCAACCTGATGCGTTTCCAGCCTCAGCCCCTCTGCTGGAGCTGCAGCTGAGCCAGGCTTGCTGTCCACAGACACATAACAGCCTTTGCTATAACCCCTCGGTGCAGGGGAGGAGCATAAGGTTGGTTGCCCCTCTGCAAGATCCCTTGTGCCTGATGTACATGCTAAAACTTGAGTATTGGGTTTTCTTCGCCCTAGATAAAATGCCACCCTTTCCATCTAAGGCACTGGGAACAATGGTGGGCGCCGGGACACACATCGGGGGGGTCCTGAGCTCCCTCATCCCCACAGAATTTCCCCCAGCACAACCCTGGGTAAAGCTNCACGGGGCCGCCATCTCCCACATCCCACCCGGCATCACGGCCCTGGAGGCGCCTCAGCCCGCCCCACGCAGCCGACTGCACCGCGGGGACAGACGGAGAGAACGCAAACTCAAGGGGGACCGCTGCCTCAGGCGGTGGGCCCTTAGCCGCACCGCAGCCCCCTTCCTCCCTCTCTCCTTCCCTCCCTCCCTCAGATTCGTGAGGAATCTCTGGGAAGCGTTCCCCTCCCTCTGGCTGCTTCCGAACTAATTGAACTAAATACAGGAATTGATAATTTATCTGGCGTCTGTAGGAGGAAAACGAGTTTAAAATTTGATTAGCAAATGACAGGTTTCAGCCTGGTAATTTGCAGCCTTTATTAACAAACTTGTAAAACTTATCGATAACACTAGGAGCCTCTTTGTTTGGGCAACTTTATTGCAGCTGGTGTCGGTGCTGCAGGAGGAGGAGTGCCAGTGCTCTTATCTGGAGTGAAGCTCATTAAGGCTCTCGGCTCCATTTCACTTCCACGCGGCTCCGCTCCCTCCTCAAATGCCGCCGCTGACTCAGGAGCCCGTCGTCATTCCCGGTCCCTCTGCCGAGTCCCCCGGGATTTCTCCCCGAGATGATTCTCGGTGCTCACACCACGACTCCAGGCCTGCCCACGGGTTTTAGGTGGGGGTTTGGGGCCTCCACCGGGCGGCGGGATGAGACACGCTGCGGCGAAAATAGTCCCCGTAGGTAGTAGGCTGCCGGCCAAAGTCGGGAGAAGCTGCAGAGCAAAGTCTTCCCGAGTTCACTTGGGAAATGCGAGTTTACTGGGACCCGGTGAGCTTTCCTGGGGCTGCAGGGCTTGGGGAGCAGCATGGATTGTCCCCTGCAGACCGTCCAGGGAGGTGAGAAAACCAGCCCTCCGCAGGCGGCAAAGGCGCTGGGAGAGGCAGGGCTGCATCCCGGGTGTGGGGAGGATCCCAGCAAGGAAAAGCCGTGCTGGGAGCCGTTGGCAGGGACTGGGAGGCTGTGGGAGGCTGTCACTCCGCCTGGGCCGTGCAGGGAGAGGGGTTCATTATGCAAAGGCGCCGTTTCCAGTGGCATGGCGCTCGCCTGGGACGGTGCCGCGAGAAGTTGTGCTGCTTCTGTAGATAAACACGAGGCCGCCCGCTTTCAACTTCTCATTCCTTAACCTTGTCTCACTCCTTGCTGAGCGCTGACACTTTCAAGGCAGATGAAAATCGGGCTAAATTTAGCAGCGAGCGAAGCCCCCTGCTCCCCCCCCCTCCCCGCCCGTCTCCCTTTGATTGGTTTTGCCCTTGGTTTCTGCTTCAGATGTGAAGTTTCGCACAGTGATGCTGACAAGAAGCCTCATTTTCGGATGCGGCGAGCCCACGGCAGAAGTGGTGGCCCCGTGGCTAGCCCGGGGGATGGCTTGGGAAGCCACCTCACACCAGTGGCTCATCGTGGCGTGGTGGGACCACAGCATCCCCAGCGGGGAGAGGTCACCCTCTGCTTTGGGTCTTTATCCATCTGAGCCACCCATCTCCCGCCTTGTTCGTTAGTGGGGTGTTGGGAAGGTGCCAGATGGAGACGGGACCCTTGAGGTCACCTTGGGTCCTGTCCGGATGTGAATCTGGGGACAAATGGTTCCCCCCTCCTCAGCCCCCCTCTCTGTCATCTGGGGGGACTTCTGGTGGGGTTCTGCTTTAGAGAGGTGGGGTGGGACAGAGCCGCTCTCGGGAGCTCTGGTACTTGGGAATTGAGAGCATGAGTCTCGTTGTTACAGTGTGGGCAGGCTGTGGGCGTGCTGGTCCCGCTGCTCCTCCAAGAGGTCTCAGCTCCTCCCCGGCTCATTTAGTCCCACGGTTGGCCGTTTGAGCAGAGATTAATTGTTCTGCTGTGTTGTGATGGCTGTTCAAACCTGAGCCCTCGGGGGAAGGGATTTCTTTAAGGCAGCTGAGCCTCGAGATTTCATTTCAACTCTGGGCTTTCCATTTGGACAAGCAAATCAGTTGACTCTTGCTAGTTGTGATCTCTGCGCCAGGTAAGGAGATCACAGGTGCTTCAGCTGCTCCTGGCCGTGGGTGATGTGGAGTGGGATCCCAACCTCCCCTGCAAAGGGGAGCTCCACTCTTCTGAGATCATAGAATCGCAGAATGGTTTGGGTTGGAAGGGACCTTAAGGATCATCTGCTTCCAACCCCCCTGCCCTGGGCAGGGACACCTCCCACTGGACCAAGTTGCTCCAAGCCCCCTCCAACCTGGCCTTGAACCCCTCCAGGAAGCTTTTGGCTTTTTAAAACACTCGCAACCTACCTGTGCTCTTTGCTTTGAAACAAAGCAAAGACTGTGTTTCAGAGTGGATGAGATGTGGTGTTGAGGGATCTGGTGTAGGGGAGAACTTGTAGAGTAGGGCTGATGGTTGGACTCCATGATCCCAAGGGTCTCTTCCAACCTAAATGATTCTGTGAAATGCAGTCCTTCAAATCAACTCTTGCACTGCCCCAGCCCGAAGCTCGTTTCCTTGTTAGTGTCTGGAGGAAACCTGTGACTCCCCTACACGCTCCAGCGCAGTCGGTGGCTCTTCAAGCTGCTGCAGCGATAGCGTTCCTGAAGGGAAGCGTAGCCCTGGCTCTCCGGTATGATCAGCTGGCACTGGTTTTTAGGTCCTCTATTAACTTGGTTCCCGAGTAATCTAATTAAAGCAGCCTCCTGTGATGGCGGGGTGGAAGCTGCACACGCAGCTCTTTTGCGTGGCGGCCGCCGCTCTCAAGGTAAGTTACAGCTATTTCCTTTCTGACTTATCTCTGGAATGAGGGTGGTGACAAATGGCTGCTGTGATTTCTTCCCCCGGTAGATGGATCTGAAGTGAGGATATTACACGGGGCTCTCGCCCAATTCATAAATCTCTGGATTGGGAACATTGAGTTAGGGATTGAAACGTCCCGCCTGACAGGAAGACAGAGGACTGTTTTCTGATCTTGGGGGTGCCATAAAAGCCAAACTGGGCTGACAGGCTTGATGTCGGGGTCTGGGTGGGAGGAGGAGGAGGAGCACGTCGCTCCAGATGTGGTGTTGTGGTGTTCCTGCGAGGGGTATGGGCTGGGGGGGGACGTGGAGGGCAGAGGGACGGGGAAGGAGCCGGCTCGGTTGAGATGCAGAGGTGACGCCGGTGGCTCCCTGACGGCATCTGCAGCGCTTCCCTACTTGCGTGTGTAAGAGGGGAGGAAAGTTTGGCTGCAGATTTTGCCAGCTCCAGAGAAAATATTTTGATAGGAGCCCATGAGTCATGGGAGATAAAAGGGAAGGAAGCCCGAGTGCTGGAGCAGCGTCTGGCTTCCCCTGCAGCCCAGGAGGCGGCTGAGCCTGAGACTGGGCACGATGGTTGAGAAGGAGCTGGGTGGGCTCTGGGGTGTCTGAGCCCCCCGACCTGGGGAGATGGGGCTCCACAGGGTTCCCCTTCCTCTTCCCAAGGAGTGTCTGCCATGCGTCCTGCCATACTGCCTGGGGCAATGTCAAGCATCTCGGTCCTGGGGGATGCCCCTCAGAGGGACCAAGGCTCCTGGGGGGGATGCTCCTCTGAGGGACCAAGG
>VZTM01036012.1:85058-129603 GCA_013400555.1 Jacana jacana
CTTGCTAGTTGTGATCTCTGCGCCAGGTAAGGAGATCACAGGTGCTTCAGCTGCTCCTGGCCGTGGGTGATGTGCAGAGTGGGATCCCAACCTCCCCTGCAAAGGGGAGCTCCACTCTTCTGAGATCATAGAATCGCAGAATGGTTTGGGTTGGAAGGGACCTTAAGGATCATCTGCTTCCAACCCCCCTGCCCTGGGCAGGGACACCTCCCACCGGACCAAGTTGCTCCAAGCCCCCTCCAACCTGGCCTTGAACCCCTCCAGGAAGCTTTTGGCTTTTTAAAACACTCGCAACCTACCTGTGCTCTTTGCTTTGAAACAAAGCAAAGACTGTGTTTCAGAGTGGATGAGATGTGGTGTTGAGGGATCTGGTGTAGGGGAGAACTTGTAGAGTAGGGCTGATGGTTGGACTCCATGATCCCAAGGGTCTCTTCCAACCTAAATGATTCTGTGAAATGCAGTCCTTAAATTAACTCTTGCACTGCCCCAGCCCGAAGCTCGTTTCCTTGTTAGTGTCTGGAGGAAACCTGTGACTCCCCTACACGCTCCAGCGCAGTCGGTGGCTCTTCAAGCTGCTGCAGCGATAGCGTTCCTGAAGGGAAGCGTAGCCCTGGCTCTCCGGTATGATCAGCTGGCACTGGTTTTTAGGTCCTCTATTAACTTGGTTCCCGAGTAATCTAATTAAAGCAGCCTCCTGTGATGGCGGGGTGGAAGCTGCACACGCAGCTCTTTTGCGTGGCGGCCGCCGCTCTCAAGGTAAGTTACAGCTATTTCCTTTCTGACTTATCTCTGGAATGAGGGTGGTGACAAATGGCTGCTGTGATTTCTTCCCCCGGTAGATGGATCTGAAGTGAGGATATTACACGGGGCTCTCGCCCAATTCATAAATCTCTCGATTGGGAACATTGAGTTAGGGATTGAAACGTCCCGCCTGACAGGAAGACAGAGGACTGTTTTCTGATCTTGGGGGTGCCATAAAAGCCAAACTGGGCTGACAGGCTTGATGTCGGGGTCTGGGTGGGAGGAGGAGGAGGAGCACGTCGCTCCAGATGTGGTGTTGTGGTGTTCCTGCGAGGGGTATGGGCTGGGGGGGGACGTGGAGGGCAGAGGGACGGGGAAGGAGCCGGCTCGGTTGAGATGCAGAGGTGACGCCGGTGGCTCCCTGACGGCATCTGCAGCGCTTCCCTACTTGCGTGTGTAAGAGGGGAGGAAAGTTTGGCTGCAGATTTTGCCAGCTCCAGAGAAAATATTTTGATAGGAGCCCATGAGTCATGGGAGATAAAAGGGAGGAAGCCCGAGTGCTGGAGCAGCGTCTGGCTTCCCCTGCAGCCCAGGAGGCGGCTGAGCCTGAGACTGGGCACGATGGTTGAGAAGGAGCTGGGTGGGCTCTGGGGTGTCTGAGCCCCCCGACCTGGGGAGATGGGGCTCCACAGGGTTCCCCTTCCTCTTCCCAAGGAGTGTCTGCCATGCGTCCTGCCATACTGCCTGGGGCAATGTCAAGCATCTCGGTCCTGGGGGATGCCCCTCAGAGGGACCAAGGCTCCTGGGGGGGGATGCTCCTCAGAGGGACCAAGGCTCCTGGGGGATGCCCCTTAGAGGGACCAAGGCTCCTGGGGGGGATGCTCCTCTGAGGGACCAAGGCTCCTGGGGGGGATGCCCCTCAGAGGGACCAAGGCTTCTGGGGGGGATGCCCCTCAGAGGGACCAAGGCTTCTGGGGGGGATGCCCCTCAGAGGGACCAAGGTTCCTGGGGGATGCCCCTCTGCTGTGGCCTTGGGAGGCAGAGCAGTGTCACCAGTGGAGGCCTTGGCTGATCATAGTGCTTGTGTGCTACTCTTGTCTTACTTTGAAAGGGCAGAAAGCCCAGATAATGCAGAATAATGCCAGTGAGCTGCCTTTATTTGGCTCTTTGAAATGATCAGCTGCTGCTGAGCAGCGGCTTCCCCTTCAGAGCCCGTGTTCCAGCTTGCTGTGTGTGACCACCCCAGCGAGGCGGGCAGGACTGTGGGCTCCTGCCAGCTGCACGGAGGAGAGGTTTTCTACATTTCATTTTACTTCTCACCCCCAGGGAGGGTGGGCTTCTCTTGAACCCCTGGAGGGCGAGCCAGCCTGCGTGCTTGCAGGGCATTTCTGAAGTTTGCCCGTTGTGCAGCGCTCCCTCCGTGACTGCCTGCCGAAACTGGGGCGTGACTTGGTGGTTTTGGTCATCTTCCAAAAGATGGGGGGGAATGTGTGTGTGTGTGTGTGTGTGCGGGAGAGCCGCAGCGACACCGTGTTCTGGGGCTGCCTGAAAAGAAGGGGAATGACCTGACCTGGCAGTACTTGCTTGGGAATGTTGAGCAGAGACGGGGAAAGGGTCCTCTGGGCAGACGGGGAGGCTGGGCAGCGCCAGAGCTCTCTTCCAGTTTCAATTCTCTGTGTATTAGTTTTTAAAGTGTAGTAATTTGCTCTGCATCTTTCATTTGTCGGATACCAGGTTCAGAAAAAGATTGTATTTATCTTTTTTTTTCCTTTTTCCTGTGCTTCTGGGTGGTTGCCATCGCCAGAAGCAGCGGCCTGGCTCGTGAGAGGGCTGCGGGGAGAGCAGAGCACGAGGGGCTTGTAGGGACTGTTTGTTCAGTATAATTGCGGCTTTAAACAACTGCAGCGGCCACAAAGCTGTGAAACATTTGCAGGCAAGAGCATGCTTTTAATATTCATCTTCTTTAAGTGTCACCGAGTGACATCTGAGACTAACTGGGCAGCGACGGGTGCCAGGCGAAACAGGGAGCGGGGAGTCTCGCTGGCTAATTTGTATTCTCGATGTAGACCTTAAATTAGTTGGAGATCTTAAAATGGGTTTTTAAATGCCAGGCACATAAGAGGCAGAATCGATATTAATATTAATAGGCTTAAAAAGATGTTTAGCCAAATACTTGTATAATTTAATTTTCTTCATAATCAAGTCCGAAAGGTGACGGGGGGGGGGGCTGGGAGACCCCCCTCGGGCAGCGACTCCACTTGCCTTGACGTGCGGAGCCTTCCCCCGGGCGACCCAATGCCCCTGGCCTGCACTCCTTGGCTCCCTTCCTGCTGTCACACCTGGGCTGTCACCCATTCCTTGGTACACTGGGGTTCCTCTAGGGGCACAGGCATCCATCCCGCTGGGCTGGGGGACGGAGCTCTCCCCGTGGCTCTCCCCATGGCTCTCCCCGTGGCTCCACGGCTCGGAGCCACGTGCCCCTTGGGGTGGCCGCAGCCCACGGATGGCTGCCTTGGTGCCCCTTTTAATGAGGCGGGGAGCAATTAGCGCAGCTCACCCCAGCTAAGGAGGGGGAAGGGGGGGTTGGCATCCTTGGGAGCTGGCGGTCCCGTGGCGGGGAGCGTTTCTCCAAGCAGAGAAGGACGCGGGAGGCGTCAGAGCGGTGTATCCTGCGGATATAAATAAAACCAGGACAGTTGCGGGAGGAGGAGGAGGAGGAGGAGAAGGGAGAAGCTGCAATATTAATGAAGATATAAAGCAGTGCACCTACGCTGAGAGCAGTCTGATGTTCTCGCTCATCTATTCATGTCGAGCCGGCTGGAGTTTTAAATTTTAAAGCCTGGGTGGAGAAGAGGGGCGAGGGGAAGCGGCTCGTCAGAGCGCCATGGCTGCACTCGCAGCCGGCTTGATGGCTCCACGGGGGACGAAGCCTTTGGCACCCGGGCTTTGGCAATGCCTGTGTGTCCCAGCCCTGGCTGCAAAGCGTCCCTCTGATGTCCCTGAGCACTGCTGCCCTGAGGCCGAGGATGGGGCTGGAGGATGGGACATCCTCGCTGCCACGAGCCCCTCCAGGCTGGGGGCGAGGGCAGGACCTCCCTAAGGAGAGGGGCAGGAGATGTTGTCCATCCATTGGGTCGGGGCAGGAAGGGCGCGCTGGCTCTTCTCCAGCGGCTGCTGCAGGTACCTCTCAGCTCTGGTCCTGCACGTCCTCCTCTTGTCAGCAAGGAGTTTGCCTCCACCTACAGGAAGCAGAAAGCAAGATAAAAAACCCCCCGTAATGGCACGACACCATCTGCTAGTCCTCATCTTTCGGAGAAGCTCCCTAAAGCATCCAGCTCATCACTCTCCGTGGCTGCGTAAAGCACTCGGACGCGCTCCCGAGAGGTGCTTTGGCAGCCCCGGGACTTCCTACCTATCAGGCAGGCTTTAAATCGCCTTTTCTTGGAACCCAGGCCTGGAAAAGGCAAGGTGCAAAGGCTGACAGGCTAGTCATTGAGTTTGGGCTGGCGTTGGCGAGGGGCTCCGCTGGGTTTTGTGGTTGAAAGACAAAGCCGGTGTTTCCGAGGAGAGCAGTGAGGGTGCTGGAAGGGTTTGGCAAACAGCGGGGCCTGGCTCAGCCCATGCAGGGAAAAGAGGGCTGGGGTGGGTTGTTCTCATCTGCCGGCCTGGGCTGGGGCACCAGGGCAGCGACTGTGCTGGAAACCCCTTTTCACCCAGGAACGGTGGCAGAAGGGGAAGAGGGGCCGGGAACACGTACCCGGGAACGCGATGGCACCGGCCGCTGCCATCCCACGCGGAGTCAGTCGCGTTTCGAACTCACGGCTCTTTCCCTGTTCTCTGCACGTGGAGGCAGAAGAACAAGGAAGGAAACAGCCGCCGCCTCCGCGGTGTCGCCGGGGGACGCTCTCAGTTCCCGTCCCGTTCCCTACAGGCTCCCTCGTGACTCAGTGGCCCTTCGGGCACACACGGTGCCAGTGGCGGGGTAGCCCCTCGATATCGCAGATCTCTCTTTGGGCTGACCCTGTCAGGAGGGCTGGAGGGACCTAGCAAGCCCAAGTGCTCAGCAACTTTCAAACCGTGGTGGCCCACCACCAGCACCGCATCCTGGGCAAAGGCTTCCATCAGGGATGTGTGGGTAGCCACGCTCCCTGGTCCTGCTGTGCCAGGTCTTTGGGCTGATGTTCTCTGGATGCTGGCAGCCTGAGCACGGAGGGGTGGGGATGGCAAGGAGGGGGGTGCCCACTGTAGCCCCAGCACTGTCACACTCCTGCCGAAGGAATGAGGGACATCTCTGGCGTCACCATCCATCCGCTCCGGCTGTCTGTCCAACAGCCACACCATCAGTTCAGTGTCACTGGTGTCACCCAGCTGGAATCGGGGTTTCTGGAGCGTGTTTGAGGGATGTTTGGGCAAAAAGAATTCCAACCTGGCAGTTTTGTATACAGGGTACCCGAGAGCAAAGCTGCGTGATGACCTTTATCTTGATGAGCTGGGAGAATTAAGGAGTTCTGTATTTTAGTGTAATTAGGCAATAAGGCATAACAGATGGCGCTTTTCTGGGTGATTATTGGATGTCTTTGGTTTGACTGAGAAGCGCAGTAACACCGTGGTCGTGAGCGTGTTGTGATTTGAGCTGTTCGAGACCTCTGAGACGATGTGTCTGTGGCGAGGGGTCCATTGGGCTGACACCCGCCCGCCTGCCCCTCACACCTTCCTGCAGCCTTTCCCCAGGAGGGTGCCCATGCCTTTGCTCCTCTTTGGCCACCGTCTGGGGGTGACATCCACCACGGGGTTTGGGACTGGGGCTCAGGACACGGAGGAGCGCCCAGTTCCTGGCAGGTTGATTTGCTGTTTGGTTTCCCTCTGACTACACGTGGTGGCTTGGGCTGGGCTGGCCACTAAACCGAGAGCATGGCACGAAGTGCTCCGTGCTGGGTGTTTCTCTCCACATTCCCTGCTTCCACAGTTACTCCAGGGGGGGCAGAAAGCAGTGGAAGCGAGGAAGAGCGTGGAATGGATGGAGGAAGCCTGGCTGGGCTGCAGCACTCGGGGCAGGGTGATGGGCAGTGAGCTCCAGTTGAGGTTTCTCCCACTGGTGTGTCGGAACTGGCCCCTTTTCCTGCCCCCAAGGCCACCAGAGATGGGAGTTGCTGGCAGCCTGGCCCTGAACTCGCACTTTGCCTGTATTTTAGATCACTGACTAATACGCCTCGATTTTTCTCATTAATGGAGTATTCGAAATGATCAGAATGAAATAGATCCACTTACTGGCGGTGAAGTTGTTGTAAGGATGATGTATGAGGAGTTTCCAGCTTGGCCCCGCTCCTGTCAGAGAGACTCTCCCGTTTGTCTCAGTCCCCTGCTCCTACGAGGGGATCCCACATTCCTACTTAAAATTGGGGAAATCAGCCGTGCCAGTAGAAAACTGTGGGGTTCGAAGGGCCTTTGGCCCTCCTTGACCTTTCAGCTGGTTTAACGAGCCCTTTCCTCCTTAGCCCTTGTCCTGGGCTGGTCTCTGTCCCCCAGCACACATGGGGAGCCCCCCCGAACCCCTCTTCCCAGCCTCCTCCCAGTTTGGGTGCACGTTTCGGGACTGCACAGTGCAATTACAGCAAGTGCCTGGTTGGAGATGGGCTGGCTTTTTGCCACTCTGGGAGACAATATCCCACTTAAATAGCCTGGATCGGGCTGGGAAGAGTAATTGCTGCCATGAAATAGTTTGGCAATTACGGCTGTAATTAAGGGCAGTTTGTTAATGAAGGCGCTGGGGTGACTAATGGCCGTGGGGCGCTGCGTCCGGCGGTGTGACACCCGGTGTGGGGACCGGGGACGCGGGGAGGCAGCCGTCACGCTCGCAGGATGGCTGCCACCCGTGATGGAGTGCCATCATTAGCCATCTGCCCGCTGGGAGCCGGGCGGGCGAGGAAGAATAAACCCAAAACCCGAGGGGGGAGCGCTCCTGCCTGTGGCTGCGGGGGGTCCCCTCTCCCAGCCTGTGATGGGGAGATGCAGGTGCCCAAACGTGGCTGCTCCATCCCCAGCTGCAGCCTCCAGATCCGTTTCTCAGGAACACGGGCTGATTCCAACTCTGTCCTTGTAGCTCAGTGGCCTTTTCCATCCAGAAGGCAAACCATTGCAGGTTTTCCCTTCGTAGAGGTTAAACCCAAAGCAGAAGGAAATGTTGGTGTGGTTCAGTGGAGTGGAGACCAGTGCTGACCCTGTGGTGTGTTTGTAGAATCCTCAAATCATTCAGATCAGAAGAGACCCTTGGGATCATGGAGTCCACCCATCAGCCCCACTCTACAAAGCTCTCCCCTACACCAGATCCCCCAACACCACATCTCATGGACTCTGAAACACAGTCAGGGATGGAGACTCCACCCCCTCCCTGGGCAGCCCAGTCCAGGCTCTGACCACTCTTGCTGGGAAGAATTCTTGCCTCATGTCCAGCCTGACCCTACCCTGCTGCAGCTTGAAGCCATTCCTTCTCCTTCTATCACTAATTACTCATGAGAAGAGACCAGCACCGGCCTCTCTACAGTGTCCTTTCAAGGAGCTGTGGAGAGCAGTGAGGTCTCCCCTCAGCCTCCTCTTCCTCCAGCCGATCAGTCCCAGCTCCTTCCATCGCTCTCCACGAGATGTATTCTCTCTCTGTTGTACTGAGCAGTGTGGAAAGTCACTTAGTGTGTTGAGGGGCAAGGGTGGACCTAATGGAGCTCCTCAGAGCTCTGGTGGGAAGGCAGCCGGCGATGGAGGGTTCTCCAGGGTCTGGGGGTGGGATACAGTGAATACAACCCTCCCGATGCCCACACTGGCCTCATCAGCCACGTGGCTTGTGGAAGCCTCCAGAGTTCTTCCTGCCTGACCCAATACCTGGGCTCCCTGGGAGATCTGAGGTGTTTGTTTGGCCACCAGGAGGGGGACTGGGGGGTCCCCTCCTGTCCCGCCCTCGGGGCTGTCCCCGGTCCCTCCGCCTGGTGGGTATGAATGCAGGGAAGCCGCTGTCTGCCCGCATCCCGGGCTTCTCAGAGGTTTGCCCGTCTCCATAATGAAGATGGATCGGGTTTATCCTGGTTGCCAGTGGCTCTATCAAAATAGCGCTAATTATGGCGGCTGCACGTGCTGCCACCTTCTCCCTCGGAGCTGGAGAGCACGTTCTGTGCCGCTCACCAGAGAGAGAGCTCAGGCAACTCTCACCCCTTCTATTTCTGGAACAGTAGTTAGGAAAGGAGAAGGAAATTGATTTTGGTGTCAGAAAGGACATTTCTGACAGGAGCACACTTTGAAATGATTCAAGGCATCTGTTTCTGTTGCAGACACCCAGCGCTGCTAAGAGCTGTACCTAAATTAAACCGTTTGAGATGTCAGCTCCGGGTACCAGCCCCATTTACATCCCGGTAGCAGGGCTGGAATTTTTATCCTTTAATGAACTTTCTCACTCCGTTTCTGAGCAGAGCCTCTCCCACGGTGGCTACGTCTGCCCTGCGCGTAGGTCTCCGGGTGCGGTGTCCAACGGGGCAGGGTGTGGAGGCTCGGGGAGGGGGGCTGCCTGGATGGTGACCAGCTTCGGAAAGGCCGCACAATGGCCTTTGTGGCCGCAGGTTAGGCGTTGGGATAGCAGAGCGTGCCGGCCTTCCTCAAGGTGGCCTCGCCCGTCCTCCCCGCTCCGCCGGAGGGTCTGCAGAGAGCCGCTGTTTCAAGGTGAACGTTGAATTAAGATGAAAGGCTTGGGGAGGGATCCGATGGTTTATTGCCGGAGCCTTGGCGCGCAGCCTGGCTGACCTTGGGCGCGGGCCTTTCTGAGGCCCAGCGGGGTCTCTTGTGCTCCATTGTGGCCTTTCTGTGCGCAGAACAAGCCGCTTCTGTGGCTACCGGCTCTGCCACGGAGCAGGGGGTACGGGCTGGGTGCTGGGGGAGGCAGGGGCTTGATTTTTCCCTTCCACAGGCGTCGTGCAGTGGGCGCTGACGGGGCCAGCGAGGTATTTGAGGACGTAGGTACCTTCTCTTTTGTCTAAGCTCCCCAAAACAGCTCCAGGCAGGAGAGGGGTCCGAGGAAGCGCCGGCTGCGGTTGCCCCTCACAAGGCTGGAAGTTCCATGTGTGGTTGCTGCGGTGCCCTCCACATTCCCAGCTCTGATGCTCCTCTGCCAGACTCTCCAGAAAGGGTAGTAAAGCCGACCCCATCCCCATGAAATGAGCTTTTCCTGCTCCGTATGCTCGAGTCACAGCCCGGGCGCTTGAAGCCCAGCCTTTGGGTTCCTGTTGGAAATCCCAGGTGTAACCCTAAAACAGGGCACTGGTGCCCACTTCTACCCTTTCAGGCCTGTCGGGAGGATTGGGCTAAGGCAGTGCAGGTATTCCTTTGCCCGAAGCAAATTCTCACTCGGCTCGAGTCGTCTGCTTGAAGGGGAGAATAAATATGAGAGTGCTAACACGAGGAGCGTGCTTAAGAGGTCGCGGGTGACGTGTCATTATCATTTGTATTAGTTTATATTGGCTGAAAGGATGAAAGGGGAAACAAGAATATTGACTCACGTTACTTAATATTGAATTAGTGTCCCTTTGCAAAGGGCTCCTGGCTTAAGTCGTAGCCATAAATAGTTCCCCTTCCAACAGGGAAGGGGCTGTGTGAGCGCGGGGATGCGTCGGTCCCTACAGCCGCCTCTTTCCTCCTCCCACCGCCACGCCGAGGACCTCGAGGGGCTGTAGCCCAAGGGGAGTTTATTTAAGCTTGGACATCAAACAGTGGCTTACCTTTTATCATATTATATCATCAATCATTGATCCACTCCTTGTGAATATTTCAGCAAAGAGGTGCCCACAAAGGCTGGCGCTGGCAGGTCCTGCGCCCGCTCTGCCTTTCTCCTCCCGGACAGTGGATTGGGCCAAGTCTCACCCTGTCCCACCATGGGTGTCATAGAATGGCTTGGGTTGCAAGGGACCTGAAAGACCACCCAGTGCCACCCCCTGCCCTGGGCGGGGACACCTCCCACCAGACCAGGTTGCTCCAAGCTCCCTCCAGCCTGGCCTTGAACTCCTCCAGGGATGGGGCAGCCACAGGTTCTCTGGCCAACCTGGGCCAGGCTCTCACCACCCTCACAGCAAAGAAGTTCTTCCCCAGGTCCCATCTCCATCTCCCGTCTTTGAGTATCAAACCCTTCCCCCTTGTCCTAGGGCTCCTCTCCCTCATCAAGAGTGCCTCCCAGCTTTCCTGGAGCACCTTGAAGGACTGGAAGGGGCTCTGAGGTCTCCCCAGAGCCTTTTCTTCTCCAGTCTGAACCCCCCAACTCTCTCAATGTGTCCCCAGAGCAGAGGGCCTCCAGCCCTCCCAGCATCTGGGTGGCCTCCTCTAGCCCCGTTCCAGCAGCTCGGACCACCGAGGTCTCAGACCAAAGGCAGGTGGCCGTGCTGTGTCCCCGCAGACGCGTCTCCACACTCACAAGGGATCCTCAGCTGCCTGTCAGGCTGTGATCACTCCCCCTGAAATACGGCATCACTTTGTCTCCGAGAAGGGAGAGATAAGACGGTCCAACCTGGCAGCTGCTGAGAACATCAGTGGCAGGGGCACAGCGTGGAGGGCGAGAGATCTCCATGGAATGGCGTGATAGGACACCCCTACAGCTTCCCAGGGCCTTGTCTCCTTGTAAATGCTGCTTTTATCTGCGTTCGCTGATGTCGGAGGGCCCATGATTTGTGCTCGTTGCGTTCCTGCCTTTGAGGCAGTCCTGGTGCCGTTGTGGGTCTCGGCTTCGTTAGGGATGTGGAGGTAAAGGGCGCTCTTGAGGGAGCAGTTGTGATTTCAGCCCGCCTTTCCTGGGGGCCCGTGGGTGCTGGCGAGGACCAGAGGGCACATTTCCATTCTCCTCCCCGTAGCAGCGTGGAAGGAGGAGATAAAGCCCAAACCCACCACGTATCCCTGGCTGGAATGCCCAGAGGAGGTGCTGGGGAGCCGTTTGCTCTGTAGCGGGGCAGGAGGGGTGGGCACCGGAGGCTGCTCGCCCTCCGCAAAGGCAGAAGATGGTATTGCTGGAAGATTTCGAGGTCTTTGAGACGAGTTTGTGGCTGTCTGGCTCGGAGCACGCTCCTCGGAGCAGCGGGGGGGGCGGTGGTTGGCATTCCAGAGGCACGGCGCTCGCTCCGCCATCGATCCGGCCCCTGCCCCGCCGCCTATCGACAGGCAGCTCCGAGAGGGCTCGTTGCGAGAAGCGCAGCACGGGTAATTAAGCAATGCACTCCACGAGTTGTGATCAGCTTCTTGTGGAGGGCCAATAATGAATAAAAAGTACATTAAGTAAATTAAACTCTGGCTGCCTGTGGGTCTGTAACTGTAGAGCTGCCTTGATGGAATCCATTGCAGTTTGTACGAGTTGTGTTAATCAAAAGACTCCTGCGGAAAACATTCCGGGATTTAAAGCTTGGTTTATGGCTGTGCTGTTTGGAACAGAGATGAGCATCGTTGCTCTTGTGTCCCAGTGCTTAACCGAGCCCATCCGATGGGGGGGAATGGAATTTAAACGACTAAGGGGTCTCACCCCCTCCCCCAGACATGCATACCGAGAGTTGGTGCCGTTTCCTAATGGCATCTGCCCTTGGAAGGCGAGGGCTGTTCTGGGGGGGGGCGTGGGGGTGTAGAGCCACTAAGAGACACCCAGGCTGGCTGTCCCAGCATCCCTACGCCAGTGTCCATGTGGCATACGTTTATGTGGTGGTTTGCTTAGATTTCTGTCTCTGGCATGCTGAATTTGCGATGCTTCTTGGACTTTAGGTGTAGAGTCGGGGTCCTTGCTGGAGCGGGTCAGGAGCCAGGATCGCCTCTGGGAGCAGGGACCAGGGATGCCTGTCCTTCCCTGGCCATGGGGATGGCGAGGCCGGAGCTGGGGTGGCACCTCCCATGGGTTCCAGGCATTCTTCTTCTTGGTGCTTGAGAAAACAGCTGGGTAATTCTTAAGGAGCCCGGGTCACACCAGGGAGGGTTTACACAGGTCTGATGGCGCTGTAGGGGACGGCAGTGCCCTTAGGATTGCCCACAGGCTGGTGCTGACCCTCTGGGTGCCCGGGAGGGGCTCTCTGCAGCGCTGGCAGAGGGAGGTGCTCGCTCAGCGTCGGCCGAGCAGATGCTCTTCTCGCCGCCCAGATGTAGAAGCGTTTTGGACCAAGGGGAACATCCTGCAGAAGCCGAGTTCTCTCCCCCAACTCTGTGTGGGGAGAGGCTGCCAACTGCAGGCTTGGACGGGAGCCATTGATTTGCGGCGCAGTCAATCTTCCCTTAAAGAAAACCACCAGTGAATTAGCTTTTGCATAGTGTTTCAATCAAAGCATTTGATCCTTGTTTCTGCCAGATAATCCTAAGAACTTCTTATTTGGAGAATAGAAGAGCGTGATGGATTTAATTCATAAAGGGAAGCAGCCGTAAGGAATGTAAATGTAAGAGGCTGATAAGGTAGGATTTCCTCGTTGCTATGACAACCCCTGGGTCATGAGCCTGAGAAAATATAAAGTAAGTCCTGGAGCTGTGAAGATGATTATAAAATTTAACTGTCATTCTTCATTTGGAGTTGATGGCAAACATTATTTACTTAGGTTTATCTCCGGGCGGGCGAGGATCCTTTCTTCCTCCCTCAAACCGCAGCCTTGGATGGCGGGGGAGCGTCTCGTCGGGCGCCCGACACCACCACCAGAACCCTCCTTCTGGCTCTAACCGGGCCCCTTTGCCCGCCCCGTCCCTCTCACCTCGCTCCATCTCCAGCAGAAAGCGGGGCTTTCACCTGCCGGGTCCCCCCCCAGAGCCCCCCAACTGGGGGGGATGCTGCCAGCAGGAGGGGGGTGGCAGCCACGGCTCCCCCTGCCCGGGGTTGCCCATATTCCTGCTTTCTTACCCCAGAATCCAGCTTTGGGCTTCCCTGAGGAGTGAATGCACAAACCTAGTGCTGTTTTCTGCACTCTCAGCCTAGAGGGGGGGGGGGAAGGACGGAGCCATCGGCAGCAGAAAGTTGGTTTAAGTTCATTTTGTGCCGTCCTCTGCTTCGACACGGGGTGGGGAGGCTCCTCTCCCAGCCCATGAGCTTTTTGGTGGCGTTGGGGGCTGGAGGAGCAGCCCCAGCAGGGAGAGAGGAGAGTGTGACGTGGTGACCTGTTCCCACCTGAGCTGCTGGCAGTGCTGGGATCCATCCCGCCGGGAGCTGGGCATCACCGGGCACAGCCTGGCGCCGGGTTGTCCCCAGCGCTCCGGCTGCTGCAGAAATGCAGGGTCGTGCTGGACAACCATGTCCTAAAGCTCTTGAGGGACTCCCCGCCTCTCAGGAGTCCTTCTGTGGCTAGGGCTGATGCCAAGCACTTCTGGCCTCGGAAAAGGAGCAGATAGGTGTCAGAGCAGTCGTATGCGGTGGGGGGGTGCCGGCCCTGCCCCTCGGCAGTGGCCTCTGGCCACTTCGGGTAGCACTGGCACAGGGTGCATGGAAGGTGCCGTGGATGGGGCTCCTGCCCTGCCCTGGCTCAGCCTGTGGTCGGGTTAAACACAGCACTTGCTGGTCACTTCTAAAGACAGAGAAGGTAAATGGTCCTAACTGGTCCTGCATGTCAGGGTGAGCCCGGATCCCTGCCTCACCCCGGCCTTCTCTTGAAAAAGGGAGGAAAGGCTCCTGCAATTACTTGAGGGACGTTCCAGCGCCCGCGAGGGAACGCCTGACCCCGATGAAGAGCGCTCGAAATCATCCAGAGTCTCGCTCTGAACTCTTTTTGTGCGTGTGTTGCTGCTCTTGAAAGGTTTTTCTCTTGCTGCTCAGCCGGGCTCCGGCTGATAAAGCGTGGAGCCATTGGATTCAAAGAGCTCACGGAAACGAAGCGCCTTCCGAGGCTTTCCACGGGCGACCACGCTGCTGGTTTTGAGGCCAGTCTCGCCATTTCGGTCGGGAAAGGCCCTCACCTCTGCAGCTTTCATCCTGCAGCCGAGCCGGGGCCGGGGGAGGCAGCCCATCCCGCTAAACCCCCCCCCGTTTATGGCTCTGCCTGAAGAGAGGGCAGCTCTGCTGGGAAGGGAGCAGGGAATTTCTGCTGCACTAGGAGGAGCAGAATTGCTCATTCCTTCTCCTAGGGTGGGAACTTTTCGAAGGCACGTGCCCAAGTGGAAGAGGAAGCCGCCTGCCGCTGTGGCCAGTGCCCTTCTTTTGGCATCAGCCCATCATCTGCTGGAGCCCAGCCCCGCCGGCGGCGTCACTGCCCTGGACCCTGAGAGGGGGTTGTTGCTAGGACTCGACATCCTGGGCAGAGCACAGTGGGGTTTGCAGCAGATACTCATCCTTAGAACTCCCCATGGCAGGCGTGGGGGAGTGGTCCTGCTCCTCTCTGCCATCTTCAGTCGCCCAAGGCCACCGGTTAGGAAGGAACATGGGCTGGGACTGAACATTGGTTGGCACTGTGTAGTTTGAGGAAGAGGAGGCTAAGGGGAGACCTCATGGCTCTCTACAGATGCTTGAAAGGACATCGTGGAGAGGTTGGTGCTGCTCTCTTCTCACAGGGAATTAGTGATGGGAATGTTCTCATCTGCCAGATTCGGTGTCAATGTGTCCCACAGCCCCCCACGTGCTGCCTTCCTCTCCAGTCCCATGGCTTGCAAGCACCGGGTGGTGTTGGTCCTGGGAGCTCTGTGGAGCCCACCCACTGCCTGCTGCCCCCAGGAGAGGCGAGGGAAGGCTGCTACTGGTTCCTTGCTCTTGGCAATAGGAGGAATAGGGGGTATTTCTACAGAATGTACTTGTCGCCAGAGCTGGGAGAGACACAACTGCCCATCACCGCTTTGTGCTGTGTTTTTAGGTATGCTGGAGGCTTGGAAGCAGCCAGGAGCCATCATGGATGCTCAGGGCTCCAGACACCAGCCTGCAAAGGGATCCAAGGGATCCCTTCCTGCCAGCCCCGTTCCATGGAAGGGATCATTCGCCCTTCCATTCCCACCAGTGACCGTGGCGGGGGGGTCTGTCTGTCCCCCGCAGACCTGGAGTGGAGGATGCCCAGGGGAGGTCGGAGCTGGAGCGGGACCCCCGGAGAAGCAGGTTCTTGGGTTGCAACTCTCCGTTTGCTGGGAATAAGGTGGGGATTTGTCCCCTCCTCGCCCCGGTCACTGCGGCGCCCGTGTGTTCTCCGCAGGACCCCCGCAGCCAGGCGCTCGGCTGCCTGCAGGAGGGGAAGGGCTCTCCTTATCAACCACCAAGCTGAAGGCATTTTCCATCGTAGAGAGGGTCTGACTCAGCTCCCGGCAAGCCCCTTGGCCTGGTGGCTAATAGTCAGGTCCCGTTGTCACAGAGCAGGCCTGCCACAGCCCATGGGGGAGCGTGGCATCATGGCTTCACTTCCATCTCCCTCACCAGCCCGGGAGAGGAGCAGCCGAAGCGCGGGGATGTCCCAAGCCTGGGACGCTGGGGACCCGCCTGGTGCTGGGGACCCGCCTGGTGCTGGGGGATGCCATCCTGGCCCTCGTGGACGCGCCTTTCATCATCTCCAGGAGCTCCTTTCCAGGCTGAACGTCTCGGGCTGCCGGGAGGGATGGCGAGGCAGGAGGGAGGCGTGTTTCTGGCCCGAACAGAGGCGGGGGCCGGGGCCGGAGGTGGGCGGCATCCCAGGCTGACATTTCAGGTGCCTTCAGCCCAAAGAAGAGGTGACTCCCAGACGGCAGTGGGAAATGCCGCCTCTTCTGCCCCCGGGAAGGAGCCGGAGCGGTGCAGGCGAGTGGGCAGGGATCAGGCAGCCAAGAAGGATCCTCATGAGTAAGCACAGGAGTAGGAGACCAGCCGGTATCCCGAGTGCCAGCTTTTGGAGCTGCCGAAATGTAAGGGTTCTGGTGAATTCGTGGCTTTCCAGGCAAATCGTGTTCAAGCCCTTCGTGGGTGTACTGTGCCGTGGGAGGTGATAACTGCATTCCTTTGCCTCCTCGGGTGGGAACGCGGGTTAGCAGCGCACACACACACCCCCCCAAAAGGGACTCTGGGTTTTGGGGTGCTTCTGCTCTGGGTTCTGCCGTCTGGAGGGGTTAAAACAGGCTGGGGTGGCAAGAAGGCTTGCCACCTTGTGCTCCTGCCCAGCAGACTCCATAGACAGCTCTGTCCTCCAAACGGTTCCTGGCTCCGCTTCCACGTGTTCTACAGCTTGACTCCAGTTTTGAAACTGGGAGGTTTTGAGAGGACAGGCCCTGTTCTCACTGGGAAGTTTCCGTGCTTTGATACCAGGTGCCGTTTCACACCCCCCTGTTCCCAGAAGCCCCCATTGCCCCTACAGTGCATTGGTGAGCCTGCAGTGGTGGTTGGAGCAGGTCCAGGTCTCCTGGGGCATCTTTCGTTGCAGTTTGGATTTCTTCTGCTCGCCCAGGACTCCATGGGCTCGAGACCCTCGAGTGGACACTGGTTTTTGAGGGGGGTTGGGCTGCTGGAGAAGGGTGTTGTGGTGGTACCGAGACTGGGTTGAGTTTGTGGGGAAGAAGGGGGAGGTTAACACTTGAGAGACAGGAATCTGCCGTTCTCTTTGCGAGCAAAAGGTCAGGGTTCTGGGCGCTGCAGGGGGGATTTGTGAAAAACGAGCTCCTGCTTGCGAGGAATTAGAATGAGCCTCCGGTTTAGTTATTTATTTATTTACTTATTGCCACTGGTGACCTTTAAAGATGCTGCTCCTGGGTTGATAAGCAGCCTGATGCTTTTAGCAACCCAGCCCCGAATTTGGTTGTCGGAGGAAGGCTATCTGTCACACGCCGTGGGCCTTCCTTCCAGCAAGCCTTCCCTTCCGTCACCCGCTTTGGGGAGAGGGAGGCAGGGACGGGACCCTCGCTGCCAAGCACCGCGTCAGGTTTGCTTCCTGGGGTCTGGAGCCTCAGCCCAAGGGCTTTCTGTCCCTTCTCTATTTTTCCAGCCGTTCTGCTGGTTCTCTTTTCTGGTTTGTTGTGAGGCTTGAAGTCCTCGTGCCAGGTGGGACAGCAGAGAAAGCTGAGGGAGGTTGACTTTGCACCCTGGGCCAGATGCTCTTTTCCCACTGAGGAGTTGTGTTTTGGCCTGAGGAGCCCAAAACTGAGGAGTTGTGCCACTGAGGAGTTGTGTTTTGGGGCCTGTGAGAGGTGGACTGGGGAGCCCGTGCTGGTGACCCACCAGCTGGCTTCACGTGGGTTGTCTCAGGGGGTTGACTCTTGTTGAGGGAGGGAAACCATAGGATGAGGGGAAAGGCTTTGACACTGAAGAAGCGGAGATGGAGATGGGATCTGGGGAAGAACTTCTTTGCTGTGAGGGTGGTGAGAGCCTGGCCCTGGTTGCCCAGAGAAGCTGTGGCTGCCCCATCCATGGAGGTGTTTGAGGCCAGGTTGGAGGGGGCTTGGAGCCACCTGGTCTGCTGGGAGGTGTCCCTGCCCAGGAATGCCACCCTCATGGGAGTGCGGTGCTGCAGCAGCACGATGCTGGTCCGAGGGAAATCTCTCTGGGCCAGCCAGCCTCCCTGGTTCCCTGGTTCAGAGCCAGACAGCTGGGTTTGGAGTTTTCATGGCATTTTCAGTAGCATTAGGAGACCTCATAAAGCAGCTTCTCCGGGGTATTGTGCCCAGAACCACATTCCCAAGCAATTACAGAGCTGGTCTACGTGGGTAATGAGCCCTCGCTTTGGGAAGGGACGGCAGGAAGACAAAAGCAGAACTTTCAATGCAGGCTGCGAAAGCTTCCACCGTGAATAGATGGGGGCTTGCTAATTGGGATGGCCATTGGAACCCTTCCCCCAGCCCTGGTGCTGTGTCCCCAGCCCCGGCCCGGGGAGGGGGGTGCTCGTTGCAAGGGAAAAGGGGCCGAGAAGCGGCGGCTCTTTTGGATTTCGCCGCTAATGGTTTTTGGCGAGGGTGGCGAGGCAGGACTGAGCCTTTCCCAGAGCAGAAAAGCACGCCAAGTCCCTCTCTCAATCGGGTGAGTCTCGCCAGAGCAACAAGATCACCCAGTCCCTTGGAAGAAGTTTGCTTCCTCTGCCTTCACCACCCTCCCACGAGGTGGGAGACAGAGGAGCTGCCCCGGCCAGGCTCTTTGCTCCCCATCACCCCTGTCCCGTCCTGGCCAGGGATGCTGGTGATGGAGGCTGTGTCACGTAGGCTGGTGGCCATCCTTCGTCCTCCTGGCAAAGGCCCTGCTCTGCTTCTTGCTGTGCACAAAACCAGTGGCTCTTTGCCCTGCCAGGAGGTGCCAGGGGTCCCAGGAGCCGTGATGTGGGTGCTGCTCGAGGGGGGAGCCTGCTCCCGCAGACCTAAAACCTCCTTGTTTCAAATCAGTTGAGACTGGCTGGGACAGTCCTGCAGCCCCAAGTGGCACAGGAGCTTCACAGGTGGGTTCCTGGGTCACTCTCCCGGTCACAGAGTCCCCAGCAGAGGGGCAGAGCTGGTGTAAGCGTGTGGCCGGTGCCAGGGGGGAACGTCTCCAGATGAGAAAGCGTGTTAAAGCATAGATCTCATAAACAAACATCGTTCCCCGCCTCCCTCTATCTTACAGCTATTGGTGAGCTGGTGTTTGAACCTGGGGGGTTTCAAAGCTTGCTCTTCTGAATGTTTTCTGCAGAGCTTGGTAGGCACCAAACAAGGTGTGAAGTTTGGACAACAATCTCTCCAGCTTCTGCAGGTAATTATGGCCAGATCTGCTCAGACTTGGGCATCCTGGTGTCTCTGCGGGTACACTCGCCGATCAGCATAGGTTTTGCTGATGTTTCCTTAGGAAACAAACCCAAAACTGCTTTGAACCAGCCTGAGAACCTCGTCCCACTGGGGTTTTGAGTCAGACGAGAGGTACCGAGCATTCTGGGGACCAGTCTGGCATACACTGGCAGCCCTGCTCCTGCAGCATCGTCGTGCATCCCTGTGGCTGTGCAGGGTTGGGGTGAAGGAAGGCAAACCATGGCTCCCAAAGGCCTGGTCATTGCCAGGCCGGTCATGGGGAAGGAGCCACTGGGCTCCCAGTGCCAGGCGGGCAGTTGCCCATCGGTCCCTGCAGCCAACAGGTCGGCTGTGTCGCCCGGCTGAGGAGGGACAGGGTTCAGTCCTTACATCGTGTTTGAGGTTGAGACAGAGACCGTGGCAGCTGAATTTCCTCCTCCTCCTCCTCCAGTTCCCTACCCCTGTTCGGTGGCATGGTTGTTTCTTCCGGGATACTGCCATGGAGTGTGACCTCCCTCGTCATCCCTTCTGCTCTCCCAGTCCTTCCCCTGGTGCTGCCAGCTTTGCTAAGGAGGCTGAGCCATGTCTGTGTCTGCCCCTAGAAATACCCACTATTGGGTATGTTTGTAGCTCTGGGTTTTCTTGTAGCTTCTGGGTTTTGAGGAAGGGGGCTTTGGGCAGACCTTACTGTAACTTAATGGTGTTTCTATAAGGTGTCTTTAAGTGCAAGTGAATAAGGGAGTGGGGGGGATTCTCTTGCTCTCAGATGCAAGAGCAGCTCCTGAATGAGGGAGTCAAGTGCTGAAAAGTGAAACTCTGGTGGCTGTGCAGCCAAGCTCTTCAGTGTAGAGCCCTTCCTTCAAAAACGAGCCCTCTTTCTGAATATTCTGTCCTTGATGTGCTGGAGGACACCGGTCTCTCGGTTCCTTCAAAGCTGGCAAAAAGCAGCAGCCCTCTTCAAAGTGCTGGGGCCTGAGCAGAGAAGAACGCCTGCAATTTGAATTGTTCTTTCAAGAAATGCAGTAAGAACGTCCAGTAGATTTTCAGCTGCTGCTGCAACGGCCGAGGAAGGTCTCCTTTCTCCCGGGTGACACGTCGGTGACCGGTGGGACAGGGTGGGACAGACAGGAGGATGCCCTGCGTGAAGGTGTGGTGTTGGAATGTCATCACCCATCTCCCTGGGATGGCTACTAGCCCTCGTTGCCCCTAGCCCCAGCTCCCTCCTGAGCTGGTCCTAGGCTGAAACCCTCGATTTGGGTGAATCTGCTGAAAAAAAGCCGTGTTGGAACATGGGTGAGGAGCAGGTCCCTCCAGCCAAGCATCCCTCCCTGGTCCCCGCGTGGGGCTCCCCAGAAGCGTCTCGAAGAGCTGATCCATAGCAGCGGGGGGGCTCTGGGTCCCATCCTCCTGTCTTCTCGCGTGGGGGAACGTTGTCCCTAACCGCCAGGACCATCTTATTCTGGCTAAACAGAAGCCAAGCCCGGCTCAGCGAGGAGCTGTGGGGCTTTGGGGGGTTGCTTTGTAATCCCGGCCACGCCGGCGCGGCGTGCGGGGAGAGGAGAGGCTCAATGTAATTCCAATAACGCTGGAGATAATGCTGGCTTTGTGATAGTCCCGGGCACAGCTGCCCTGCAGTAGCCACAGCAGCACGCCACGGGAATGGCTAGCAAGGTAGCCAGCCTCCAGGATGTTTTCCGTGCCTTTCAGCAGCTGAATGGACGGCGTTGGCTTATTGGAACAGCCCTGACTTTCTGCTCACAGTAATTAATTCCCTTTTCCAGGCCGGGGGGAAGGTTGGTTATAATTTCCTGCATTCTTTTATCAGAAGGCCAAAGGAGAGACTCAGAATAGGAGTGGGCAGAAGCCCTGCATTCTGGATTCAGTTAAGAAGAGAGATTTTTTTTATTACTATTATTTTTAGTGAACTGGTCTGTGTATTCACACAGGGTGACCCGGGGGACGGGTGGTGGCGTGCAGTGTCCCTTCCCGAGATCGCAGGCTGTAAATCCGGACCCCCCTCCTCTTTGGGGGCAGCTTGGTGGGCTGGAAGGGCGGGAGTTTAATCTAGTTTCCCTGCTTGCAGGGTGGGCAGGAGGAGGATGGTTGGGAGGGAGCAGGGATTTATACCCAGCAAACCCCCTCCCGCCTCTGGAGCCTGGTCTTTGAGCTTGGAAATGTGGGGAATGAGTGGCAGGGGAAGCTCCTGCCGTCCTCCTGCCTGTGCCCTGCTCAGGGACATCCCTCCTGAGGGACTCCCAGGAGCCCAGCATCCTGAGAAAGCCATCAGAGAGGGGGGGAAAAGCTGGCTGGAGAAAGAGGGGACGGGGTGGGATCTCCCGGAGCCAGGTGTAAGGGGAAGCAGGAGGGGGATGCAGGTGCTGGAAGCGCTGCCTGGTGGCTGCGGTGCCCCCCCTCCCTCCCCGCAGCCCTTCAGCCCGTTGCCTTGCCAACACGGAGCAAGGAGAGGATGCTGCTGCTGCAGAGCCGCAGTGCCGGGGTGAGGGGGGGAGGAGGAGGGAGAGCCTCACCCCCCCCTCTGAAAACACACCTTTGCACCACAGCAGAAAGGGGGGGGGGTGGATAAAAGGCTCGCAGAGGCGTCCAGCGTTCTCTCCTGGCGTTGTAGAAAGGGCGTAATGCGTTAGCGGCGAGTGATGAGGAAACACCAGTTTCAGATCTGGGGTTGGGTTTGGGGGGTGTTTTATTTTGCCTTTTCTTCTGGCTGAAGCTACAAAGTCAGGGAGCTCCATGCGCTTCGTGGGTGATGGCTGCCTGCGGTCCCCAGTGCTGGAGCTGATATCTGCTGGTGTTTACTGTGTGCCTATCGGGGAGGAGCAGTACAGGGAAATTGCTTAGAATCCTAGAACGGTCAGAGTTGGAAGGGACCTTAAAGATCATCCAGTTCCAACCCCCCTGCCCCGGGCAGGGACACCCACCCAGAGCAGGTTGCTCGGATCTGGTTGATCCAGAGAGCAGAGCCCAACATGTCACTGCAGGGCAGCGTTTCTCTGGTCAAGGGCTACATCTGGGGCTGCTGGTCCTGTCCTGGTGTCCCCCCACAGCAGGACACGAGGGTCCCGGTCAAAGAGCTGGGGATAGGAAAGGGGAGGGCTGCTCTCGCCGCGGCGGTGCCTCTCGGCAGACAGCGGGGTCGGGAGCTGGAGCCGTCTCCTTCCTTCTCCAGGCAGTGTTTTGATAAACGGTGATGAGTTTAACTGTAAAACTAAACGGCGTTGATAGCAGGATGTATGCTTTACCCACGGCTTAATTAGAGCTAATGGTGCTGCCTGTGAAAGGCATTCACCCTCTTACTTCTGCTTAAAACGGCAGAGGGAACCTCCCGGCCGGCGGGTTTCTCTGTGCGGGTGAAGGCTGAGGCAGAGACCAAACACAAGCCCTTGTCTCAAAGGCACCTGCGGCTTTAAGGAGCCCCTGCTGGCGTGTACCGAGGCATTGGTGGGAGGGAGGAGCGCTCTGGAGTCCTGGCTGGGCTGGGTTGGAGACCCTGGGCGAGGGGCAAGCGTGGCCCGTCGCCCCCTTTACCCGCCCTGTCCCCCTTCCACTCCCCCCCGGCGTCCCCCCGGGCTGGGGCATCTGCCTTGGGATGCATCAAGCCTTGGGGAGGGGCGGTGTGTGTGTTTGGGCACAACCTGCATCCACTCATTGGAGCAAGACGGGGTGAGGACTGCATCCCAAAAGGTCCTTTTCCTCCTCGTTTCTGGACACACTTGGTGGCCTCACCGCTGTCACCGCTGAGGTGATGAGGGGGGACAGGGCTAGAGCCGTGGGGTTGTTTCTGTGGGCAGCGTAGCCTCTCCTTCCCCTTGCCCTCAGCTCTGCCCCACAGACCCCGGGGGGGTCCCCGGTGAGAACAAGGCACCAGGAGCGAGGATGGATCCAGCTGCTCCTTTATACATGACCACGGGCTCGGAGCTCTGTGCCTCCCCCTGGGCTGGAGAAGCGCTGACCGCGGGCAGCAGCGTCTTCGGGAGCGCCTGCCCTTTCCCTGCTCTTCAGGGCTTCAGGTCAAAGCCAGCCCCACAGACGAGGAGGGGGAAAAAGGGTCCAAACCTGCATTTTCCTTCCCCTCGGCTGGAGGAGAAGCTGGGCGGAGGCTGGAGGGGGGACGTGCAGAGCCTGCAGCGGGGAGATTAATGTTTCGAGGCATTAGCATTGGTCTTTTACTAACATTTATAAATCCCACGGGTGGCAGATTGAGGGCTGATTCCACATTTTTCCTTCCTCTTCTGTAAAATAATAAATATGGTAAAATAGCTCTCAGAACTGCCTTTATCGCGGGGATGAATCAGGACAGTTGGTGTTGCAAGAGACTTAAAACTTACAAATCTGTTGCCCTTTAGGCTACCATTCATCATGGTGTCTGCTGGGGGATCCAGAGTAAAGGCTTTTGTTACAGCATACCTTTTTATCCCTTCCTGGAAGTGGGAATTGGAAGGAGCTCTCGCTTTGATCACGGGGCTGCTGCTGAGATGGGGGGCTGGGGTTTGTCCTGGGGGGGCCAGGGGGGTGGGGTGTGTGCGTAATCCTTGCTGACACTGTCGGTTGTTCTCCCTTTCACCAAATACAGCCTTTCTCATCTCGAAATGGAAAGTAAAAGGCGGAGGGGCTGGAGGGAAGGGCAGAGCGAGCCGCCGCGGCAGCTCCCGAGGGTGAACCCCCCTCCCGGTGGCTGTGTGGGGAAGGGGGGGGGGGGCTCAGCTCCATGAGCTCCCAGTTCTTCAAACTGGGGAATATTTGTTTTTTTTTTGTTTTATGTGACNCATTCACCCTCTTACTTCTGCTTAAAACGGCAGAGGGAACCTCCCGGCCGGCGGGTTTCTCTGTGCGGGTGAAGGCTGAGGCAGAGACCAAACACAAGCCCTTGTCTCAAAGGCACCTGCGGCTTTAAGGAGCCCCTGCTGGCGTGTACCGAGGCATTGGTGGGAGGGAGGAGCGCTCTGGAGTCCTGGCTGGGCTGGGTTGGAGACCCTGGGCGAGGGGCAAGCGTGGCCCGTCGCCCCCTTTACCCGCCCTGTCCCCCTTCCACTCCCCCCCGGCGTCCCCCCGGGCTGGGGCATCTGCCTTGGGATGCATCAAGCCTTGGGGAGGGGCGGTGTGTGTGTTTGGGCACAACCTGCATCCACTCATTGGAGCAAGACGGGGTGAGGACTGCATCCCAAAAGGTCCTTTTCCTCCTCGTTTCTGGACACACTTGGTGGCCTCACCGCTGTCACCGCTGAGGTGATGAGGGGGGACAGGGCTAGAGCCGTGGGGTTGTTTCTGTGGGCAGCTTAGCCTCTCCTTCCCCTTGCCCCCCAGCTCTGCCCCACAGACCCCGGGGGGGTCCCCGGTGAGAACAAGGCACCAGGAGCGAGGATGGATCCAGCTGCTCCTTTATACATGACCACGGGCTCGGAGCTCTGTGCCTCCCCCTGGGCTGGAGAAGCGCTGACCGCGGGCAGCAGCGTCTTCGGGAGCGCCTGCCCTTTCCCTGCTCTTCAGGGCTTCAGGTCAAAGCCAGCCCCACAGACGAGGAGGGGGAAAAAGGGTCCAAACCTGCATTTTCCTTCCCCTCGGCTGGAGGAGAAGCTGGGCGGAGGCTGGAGGGGGGACGTGCAGAGCCTGCAGCGGGGAGATTAATGTTTCGAGGCATTAGCATTGGTCTTTTACTAACATTTATAAATCCCACGGGTGGCAGATTGAGGGCTGATTCCACATTTTTCCTTCCTCTTCTGTAAAATAATAAATATGGTAAAATAGCTCTCAGAACTGCCTTTATCGCGGGGATGAATCAGGACAGTTGGTGTTGCAAGAGACTTAAAACTTACAAATCTGTTGCCCTTTAGGCTACCATTCATCATGGTGTCTGCTGGGGGATCCAGAGTAAAGGCTTTTGTTACAGCATACCTTTTTATCCCTTCCTGGAAGTGGGAATTGGAAGGAGCTCTCGCTTTGATCACGGGGCTGCTGCTGAGATGGGGGGCTGGGNCAGTTCTTCAAACTGGTGAATATTTGTTTTTTTCTCGTTTTATGTGACAGTAAAGGCGTTGGATACCAGTTCTGGGGGTGTTTTCTCGAAGGCTCTCAAAACTGCTTGCAGGTCTGTTACAGGTCTGGATCTGAGCCGTGGCTGCTCGTTAGAGTGAGAGCAAACCCATCATCCGACTTGAACCAGTCTTCGCCGTTGCTGGGGAACCCTGTGATTGTGCCTAATCTGTAGGGGTGTTTTGGGGGGGTGTTGGCTGCGCCTGGAGCAGGGGCTGTGGGATCTGAGAGCCCCAGTGCCTTCCCTAAGGGACCTCAACAGTAACAGCGTCTCCACCCAGCACTTGGAGCTCCCCCAGATCCCTTTGGAGGTGAAGGACAGGGGTGGACCATGTCCCTCAAGTGTTCCTGGCGTGGTGCCTGCGTGGGGAGGATGCTGAGGGACGGTCCCCACTGCGGTACCTGACCTGTGCCCCTGGCAGCACAGAGGATGCTGAGGGGTGCCCCCCCCCCATGGTACCCAATCCATGCCTGTGGCAGCGCAGGTTTGGTGGCTGCAGGGAGAGGTGGAGAGAGGGCAGATGGGAGAGTCTCCTCCACAGATAGCCCTTGCCAGTCCACAGTGTGACCCGTGTCACGCTGGGTCCCAAGCGTGTGGCTGCTGCCAGCCTCCGAGAGCAGGAATAGAGAGGATGGAGCAAGTGACAGACCTGCCAGCACGTAAATTCTCTCCTTCCCTGCCCTGGCTTTCGCCCCCCGTGGCAGAGAGAGAAAGGAGCGTCAGGCAGCGGGTGCTCTTAAATAATGTTGTTCTGATCGTGTAAGTGCACTGGCTGCGCCTGTTGTCACTGAGAGCCCAATATTTCACCCGTGCTGCCCCCCCCCACCGGCAGCACCCCCCTGCAGGGCAGGCTCCAGCCCCTAAAGGAGCAAGTCACGGCGGAGGGAGGGCATTCCACGTGCTTCAAAGCCCAGCTGAGTCAAGGTCTCCTTCCTCAGATCCAGGCTGCGTGTGTCCTTGCTAGCGATGGAGCCGGGAGATAAAATGCAGCTACGGAAGGAACGCTGTCTTGGGGCGGCATAAATAATAAATGAGTGTCGATCCTAATTGGGGATTATTTAAACACAGTGAGCGGAGGCAGGAGCCTGCTGGGACCCTCTCGCCTTGTTGCACGGCTTCTTCCTCGCTGACACTGCTCCTGGCTTGTGGCTGGGAGACCCTGCTGCGAGGTTCTGGGTGGTGTCCTGGTGGAGGGTGGCTCATTGGGATGGCCAGGTGTGAGGAGGAACGTGAGGAGAAGGCATCCGCCTTGTGTTTCTTCCAAGGCTGAGCACAGCTCTGCCCTTCACCGTGCTTTCATTTGCTCCTCCACACTCTTCCTCTCTTCCTTCTCCCCTTGCCAGTCCCCCCAGGAGCCCCTTCAGAGCCCGTGGGTGTCTGCCAGGGGTGACATCCCCGTCCTGACCCCCTTCCTCAACCCGTCTTTGTCTCCTGCGTGCGGCGGCCGAGGAGCGGTGCCCACCCACGTCTCCTCCGGGTGACGCTCTGATGAACCTCTGACCTTATGAGAGCAGGGAGGCTTAGAATAGTGACCTTTGATCGTCTTGCCATGGACTGTCAGCCTCCAGATTAAAAGCCAGACTCGGCTGCTGCTCTTTCTTGAGAGCTCTTCTTCTGGCAAGTTGGCTAAGCCGTTTGAGCATCCCGACATAGAGACACACACACATCTATATAAATAAAATAAAAAGCTGCACTAGCAACATCTTTTATTTAAGATCTGTCAAATGGGCTAGGAAATTAGTTCTAAACTAGGAAAAACACATAGCATACAGCTTCCCAACTTAACTGTGGCAGCAGAACCTGTAAATTGGGCTTTTAGACACAGGAGCTCCATTGTGGGGAGCGTGACTCGTAGGATTCCGCCTTCAAATGGTCCGAACCCATTAGCTTGAAATATGGCCGTGCTCTGGGAGACTGAATTTCTGGCAATTGGTATAAATGGCTTTCTGCCACTAGATTTGGTTAGAAATGGGGAATAAAAACCCTGGGATTTGCAGCAGGAGAGGCTTTGTTTCAAAGCCCGCTGTGCTGGATCCCTCCCGCCCAGTTTGCCACCCACCCCCCCCAGTCCCCCAGCGGTGACAGGTCAGATGGGTATCGATCCCTTGGAGGCTTTGAAGGGACGGGGCGACACATGGCCCTGGAGTTGTATCCATCAATACCTGGGGTAATAGAAAGACACGGGTGACATCTAATCCCAGCGCAGGTGACGGGTCATAAATCTGTGCCGCTGTGGTTACCGGTGGTGGCAGGGGCACGAGGGGAGGTGACGGGCACCCCCAAGTCAGGAGACGCACAGAAAAGCACCCGAGGTTCTCAGCCTTCAGAGGAAAATCAGTGTTTTCATGCACCCATTTCGTTCCCCGGGGTGCGGGGTAACCGGCACGGTCTCACCAGGCGACGGGGCTGCACACGGAGCCCCGCCAGTGCTCCCCTCAATCAGCTCTCCAGTTAATTAGCACTCTGGAACTGGGAGGGCTGCCGCTCGGGAGGGGGGTCTGTTGGAAGGGGGGTGCTCCCGGCAGTCCCCGAGGAGCGTTCTGGGAATTCAGGGGAGCGTGGTTCGGCGGAGGAGCCGCTTCCCCCCGGCCTCGCCGAGGCGCCATGTCAACACTTCTCCGTCTCTGCACCGTTTCGGCCTCAACCCAGCAGAAAGAATTCCCCCCCTGCCGCTTCATCACGCAGAAATCCGCCGGTGTTTGAAGTGAATACAGCCTCTGGTGTCAGCTCCCAGCTATTGCCATCTTTTACTCCAACTCTTTAAGCAGGGAAAGCTGGGAAGGCGGCCATAAGCTTTTTTTTTTCCTCTTTTTCTCTCCTCCACGAACGGCAGAGCTGTGCACAACGTGGTCCAATTTGCAGAGTTATTTGTCTGAAGAGCGTGTTCCTGAGGTAAAACGTGCTCCCCACGATCAGTCATTTCTAGCACCATCCCACCGGCTGCCTCCGAGGCGCGGGGAGCGATTCCCCGGGAAAGCGGGATGGAGATCCACTGGGAGAGCAGGAAAGAGGTCCCCTGACTGCAGAGGCTGAGTAAAGTGCGTGACAAGGGGAGGAGGCGGCTGGCGATGGGGACAGTGAGTGGCCATAGCAGGTTTGTCCCCGTGGACGGTGTCTGGGGAACTGGGAGGACCAGAAACCTTGTGGCCACCAACTGGTTGATCAACCAACTGGTTGGTTGGCCCACAGCTGCGTCCAAGCACCTCACCCTGGGTGATGGTTTGATGGCTCCGGAGACCCGTGGAGAGGCCGGAGTCGATCCTGGCTCCGACAATGACGCTGTGAATGTTTAATCTGGTGCCTCCTTCTCTTTTGCTGTTCCCTCTTTGGAGAAATGCTGGGCCTTTGGGCAGAACCGTTCTCTGCTCTGAAAGGAGCAGTTCTCTGCTACCTGGCCAAGGAGCAGTTCCTTCCTTGCCAATAGTGCGCTCATTACTGGTCGACTATACCTGCATTTTTACAGACCCACAATACCAACCTTTTGGGAATACTTTCTGGGAATGTTAATTCCCCCCATCCCGCCTTTTTTCCCCAAACAGATGCTTTGGGCATCACCAGGCGCTACAGGACCACGAGAGTTTGGCTTCATGCGAGGACAGCCGTGTCGTGCGCTCCCATCCCTACGGGCTGTGGGCAGCCCCATCTAAAGTTATCCTTCCTTTGGCCTGAAAAGGTGTCACGGAATCAACTCCGTGGAAAGCCATGGCCTTTCCCTGCCGGCACAATGAGCCCGGACTGTCCCTTCTTCCCAGATGTCGGTGTGAGGAGTGGGGTCTCCAGAGTTCCCGGGCAGACACGCCGAGCTTCGTCCGGCTCTGCCAGCGCCGCCTCCTCGGTTTGATTCCATTTCATTCCCTTCTGTTTCCTGCTCTGAAAGGTCCCCGTGTCTGATCTTTGGTCTCCCCGAGGGGTCGGTCTGTGGTGTTTATTCGGGGGATGCTCTCCCCGTGATGGACGGAGCGAGCAGAGACCCTGCTGGGTGGAGAGGAGCAGACAAAGCCGGGGGGGCAGGTGGATTGTTGGGTGTTTATAAACCTTCCCTCTTCGTGTTCACCTCAACTTTGGCTGGTTCTTTAACCACCACCTTCCTTTCCCATCACTGGAATCGATGGGTGAGTTTTCACATTCAAATGGCGTTAATTCTGGGGATCGCTCAGTTTTCCCCTCGAGCACAGAATCACAGAACCTCAGGGATTGGAAGGGACCTGGAAAGATCATCAAGTCCAATCCCCCTGCGTGAGCAGGACCACCCAGAGCAGGTGCATGTGAACCACCAGTTTGTGTGTCTGTGTGGGCTGCCTCTGTCGACTCCGTTCGTTAGGAGGACTTTTGTTTAAGCTCGGGGGCTTTCATAATTCAGGTGTCGTGAAAGCCCCTCTTTCTTGGGAGGCGTTTGTGGCAGTGCCCTGGAGCCTGAATCAGCGAGTGCTGCCCCTGACGGAGCACCTGTGGCTCCTCTTTTGTTAGAAATTGAAGAATCGTGCTCACGGGCATGTGTTTTTAATCTTTCCCTCTTTTCTCCCCGACGCTTCACTTTATCCCACTGTGCCGCAAGAGGAGAAAGAATTGATTTCAGATGTGACCACTGCATATGAGCCAAGGTCCCCGGGCTGTGTCCAGCTAAGAGGAACTTGTTTGAAAGGCAATTTACTCGTCAGAGTCTTCCTTGGCAGCCCCAAAAGCAGGGGCTGTGGCGGTCGAAGGCAGGACGGCGAGTGCAGAAATCAATTGTGCGGGTTCCTGCCGAAGCCGCGCCTCAGGCGTCGCGGCCCTCCGCTCCCGGCGTGCTAGGCCTCACGGGGGGACTCGGACCAACGAGGCCGGGGACTTCCCTTTAGAGTTTGCAACCGAAGCTCCTCTTGGCAATAACTTTCTCGCCTGGGTAGGTGGGGGGCAGGTGTAAACACGGGTCCCCCAAAAGCATTAACCCGCCACCTGAGCTCAAGCGAGCAAGGTCAGGCCGGCAGCGCGGGAGCAGCTTCGCCGACACGGCTGGGTCGGACGCTCCTCGAGTCAGACAGAAAAGATGCTGCTTTGGTTCGTGGGTCCCGCCTGTCCCCACGTGTCCCCCCGTGTCCCCACACGCCCCCTGCCCGTCCTCAGCCCCGGGGAGGGACGCTGGTGCCAGCCTGGACTGGGGATGCTGGACTTCCAAAGCCGTCGCTCAGCGGGCTTAATGCAGCGGCATCCCGGCATGAAAAGCTTCAGTGGCTTGAACTTCAAATAATTTATTTCTAAATTACTTCTACTGTAATTCTTATTAATTCAAATAGGCTTCTGAAGCTGATGTAAAATTCAGTAAATGCAAGGAGCGGTTTAATGAATTGAAAATAGGATTGAGTCTTTTAAAGTAAATGTAAAAAAAATATGCTAGCAATAATTGCTTAGATGGAAATCGAATCTTAATAGCTTTGTTAATGATTTGTAGTGAATATTGCGTTTATGAGAACATATCAAGCTGATCCTTGTGCAAGAACCTTGTTTTGAATGGGTTTGATGGAATTATTCCCCAGAAGCAGTTTAGTAACGTTTAATAGTTTGCCTTGTGCCGCTTTTGAGACGTTTGAGCCTTGTTTACGCCGAAGCCCGTGGCTGCTGGGGACGGGCTGCTTCTCTGGAGAGACGAGACGGGGCGGGTGGAGGGTGCCCCAGGGGTCTGCGTCCTGGGGACAGGGTCTTCCATCACCATCAACTTGCAAGGAGTGGGGTGGGAGCTGGGAAAATACCCAGGACGGGCTCTTTGCCCCCTTGTGATGGGGCTGGGGGGGAGGCTCTTCTCTGGGCGTTGCTCTGTCGGCTCCCAGTGTTGTCCCCAAGGCTGGTGGGAGCGTTAAAGCTTGGAGGGGCTGGTGGCATCCAAGGAGAGGGTTCCTCCTCCCTGTGTTCCTCCCCCTTCTTCTTTGTGGTGCCCAGTACAGTTTGGGTGGAAGGTCTGTGTTTGTACCGCCGAGCGTTGCTCTTTTGAGTGTTTCTCGTGCGGGTAATTCCAGTAACATTATTTTCAGCCCCCAGAAGCCCCAAACGTGGCTGGGCAAGGGGCGTTTGCTCAGTTACGGGGGGGTCTCGGCTCCCTACAACCCCTGGCTGCCTGGAGAGCCTGGGGTGAAGGACTCTCTCTTGCCGGTCCTCCCTGCCTTTCCTAGTTCCTCCTCGCTCTCTCTTGCAGGCGATGGCCAGAACCTGGTTACGGAGGACGTGACGGTGGTGGAGGGAGACGTCGCCACCATCAGCTGCCGCGTCAAGAACAGCGACGACTCGGTGATTCAGCTCCTCAACCCCAACAGACAAACCATTTACTTCCGAGATTTCAGGCGTAAGTTTGGGCTTCCCTGCCGCCATGGTGACTCGCCCCACCCCTCGCTCCCAGCGGGCAAAGGCCTTTGCCGAGGTCTCTTCTTTTACCGAAGCACCAGGCAGTTCTGTAGAGGGCAGATGGGACAGGCAGGCAATCATGATGTTTCTCCTTCCTGGAAAGCTGGGCCACCTTTGAAAGCCCAGCCTGTCTGGGCAGGGATTGATTGTAGCTGCTCAGGGTGAATCGCCCAAAATTTAGCTGGCACAAGGACATTGAGTCAGGCAAGGCCAAGAGAGTGCAGTGTTCCCCAGGGTTATCTCTGCGGTGTGGAGGCTCAGCACTTGGAGACAGTCTCTGCCTCTTCTGGCACAGACCTGCTTTCTCAGCCCAGAGTTAAGGGCAAGGACAGAGGCTGCCGTCAGCCCGTGGGGCTCGTCTGGGTGCTGGTGACATCATGACAGGCCTTTGGCGTTGCTGGGTGGAGGGAGGGGACGCCGGGTCTCTCCTGGTGGTCACTGAGGCTGTTCTTGCCCCGCAGCGCTGAAGGACAGCAGGTTCCAGCTGGTGAACTTCTCCAACAGCGAGCTCCGCGTCTCCCTCACCAACGTCTCCATTTCTGACGAAGGAAGGTACTTCTGCCAGCTCTACACCGATCCCCCCCAGGAGATCTATACCACCATCACCGTGCTCGGTAAGGACCGGCCAGTGAGCTCTGACATCCCTGGACACGCAGGGTCGGTGGGGACAGGGCAGCGAGGGGGTTGTGGGGGAGTTCCAGCCGCTCCCTGCAGCCATAGCACACAGCAGGGATCAGCACGCCGGGCGCTCTCCCGCTGGAGACCTGCTCGGCTCCCCCGTAGCTGAGGGGGAGGGAGAAGGCAAACCCTCTTGTTTGCCATCGCCACTGTGCTTAGGGATGGCTGTTTGCAGCGTGAATTCCGTGCCCAGGCCCAGCCTGCTGGACCCCCAGCTTCTCCTCCACCCCAGGGCGGCCTGGCAGGACCAGGCAGGTCCCCGCAGTGGCAGCTCCCGCCGTGGGAGCCGTTTCTGCAGATTATCGGTGCCTTTCCAGACTATTAATAGCAGAACCTGAAGCGCAGAGGGTGACTTAATGCAAGATCTTGCTTGCTGATTAGTTTAAATCTTCCTCCTTTTACTTAATGAGATTTGGCTCTTAGCTTCCCCGACGTTGTTTAAATAATGTTTATAAGCAGTTCCGCTGGAGCTCTTCCATTTCTCAACACCTTCAAAGTTTGAGGGCGCTTTCTGATACTCACAGGCGGCGGGAGCGCTCCTCCAGCTCCTCTCTCTAATCATGGGGGCGCAGGAGCAGTGTGTTGGGGTTCATTTCAGGGCTAAGGACGCCGGGAAGGCGTTTGAGATACCAGCACTCACTTGATTCACCTCGAAGCCAGCGCCCCCTCTCTCTAAGGGGGAGAGAAAATGCGGTTTTGGGGTGCATGGCAGGTCCTGGGCTCATTGCTCACACGTCAGCACACCTGAAGTACATTCTCTGCCAAGTACACCTTGGTACACCCTCTATCAAAGGGGAATTTTGCTGATCTGCCTCTAATCATAGAACAGGGTCATCCGGGTTGGAAGGGAGATTTAAGATCATCTGGTCCAACCGTCAACCCAGCTCTGAAAAAACCATCACTAAACACCACGTCAACCCAGCTTTTGAATCCCTCCAGGGATGGTGCCTCAACTCCTTCCCTGCACAGCCCATTCCCTGGCTCGACAACCCTTTCCATGACAAAATTGTTCCTGGTATCCAACCTGAACCTCCCCTGGCACAACTTGAGGCCGTTTCCTCTTGTCCCACGGCCTGTTCCTTGGGAGAAGAGACCGACACACTCCCCAGCTGCACCCTCTTTCTGGGAGATGTAGAGAGCGAGAAGGTCTCCCCGCGACCTCCTCTTCTCCAGGCTGAACACCCCCAGCTCCCTCAGCTGCTCCTCACAGAACTTGTTCTCCAGACCCCTCACCAGCCCTGTTGCCCTTCTCTGGAGCCTCTCCAGCCCCTCACTGTCTTTTTTGTGGCGAGGGGCCTCAAAGTGGACCCAGCCCTCCAGGTGGGGCCTCACCGGTGCCCAGTAGAGGGGGACGGTCACCTCTTGGGTCCTGCTCCGGGGTGTCCTTCTTTGGACCCAGCGCTGGGAGTAGGATGTGAGCGCTGCCTTTGCCTTCCTCGCGCCGAGTGCTTCCCCCTGCTCTCCCCTGTGCCGCCGCGCCTTCTGCGGCACGAGACGTAGATTTATTCATGCCTAATTGGGACGTGCGAACATCTCAAATATGTAGCCCGTTCTGTTCTTGTTAGAGAAAAGCCACAAGTGACTAATTAGTCCATTTGATCATCTGGATGGTATTTATACATATTTGTTCTTCATTAGCTCAGAAACGTGTTACTCACATTTGCACCACGCAGTCGCTTAATCATATTGATCAGAGCAGAGTTGAGTTGCCTTTGGAAGTTCTGGGTTGTTCCCGAGGCTGCAGCTCGTCGCTGCACGGACCCTTGATGTTCTTTTCTCTTTTTTCTTGTTTTTCCCTCACTTTGGCTGCTCCCACGGCTGAGATTCCTTGTTCCCGGGTCACCGTTCTTCAGCCCGTTCGTCACCTCTGGGTTGCACTGGGTGGCCATCGCCACTCTCTGAGTATTGCTGGAGTATTTCTCCTTACTCATAGTCTCCTGGCTCTGTGTCTTGTGAGAAAAGAGGTGTCTGGGGAGGAGGGGAGTGCCCATCCTGGAGGCACTGCCGGGTGCAGAGCTGGCTCCCCGCCCCCGACTCAGGGATGGTTCTGTGTCAGGCTTATGGGGCTGCCGCGGGGCACGTTATTCTGAAGGTGACGATGTTCACCCCAGGCTTGTGCTCGGTGCCTTTTTGAAGCATCCTGAAACGAGGCTGATGCCTGCTGGCCGGCTTCCACCCCGGCCGGCTGAGCCTCGCAGCTGAGCAGCAGGAGAGAAGAAATGTGCCTGGCGAGGTTAGAGGCACGGTAAGTAACAGGCTGCCAAATGTCAGCCTTTGTGCTGGGCTTCCTCCCCTCCTCAGGAGGCGGTGAGGAACGTGGGGGGAGCCAAGCCGTGTTTTGGAGCAGCGGCGCACGGGGCCGAGGGGCGCAGGGGGCGCGGGCTCTTCCCCAAAACGGGGCCTGCCTGGGGGAGAGGACGCCCAGTTACAAATCTGCTGAGTGGTAATTGGGGAAACCAGGGTGGTTACGAGGTGGAGAGTGAAAGTGCTCGCTCCGCTCACTGCCAAGCCGCCTGTCAGAGGATCGGATCGATGGAAAGATCAAAGAGCCGCTGGTGCCTACTTTCCCCCAGTAGATCTGTACAGCTTTTCCTGAAGGTTTGTCTGGTGGCAGCGATGGAGCAATGGCTTCTTCTCATCCCGTTGGTGTTGTCTTGTTTGCTCCGTTGCAGTCCCGCCACGCAACCTGGTCATTGATATCCAGAAAGAAGTCGCGATGGAGGGAGAGGAGATCGAGCTGAACTGCACCGCCATGGCCAGCAGACCCGCCACCACCATCAGATGGTTCAAGGGAAACAAGGAGCTAACCGGTAGTAGATGTGTCCTCTCAGTTGCTTGCTTTGCTCTGAGCCCTGCAGTGATTTGTGCAACGCTGGGGGATTTGTTCTCTCGTGCTGCTTCAAGGAGGGGGAAGGGAAAAAACAAAACAAAGAAAGAAGAAAGAAAAAAACCATAGAGCAAGCTGCTTTCCACACCAGCTGAGGAACAAAGGAGCACGTGGGCAGGGAGAGGGCTCCCTAGCGCAGAGGGGCTGAGCTCCCTTTGGTCCTCTGCCTCCCCGCCAGGCTCGAGCACGGGGCTCTGGGGTGGCTGAGCTGGAGGCGCCCCGAAGCCCCGAGCTGAAGTTATCTCTGCGGGGCTGCTGCGGCTTCCTGCCCGCTTTTAGTTCAGCGAGATTTTCAGTTCACCTTCCCATCTGGCACTCCTGTTTGCAGAGCCCTCTCTCTGCGTTCCATTGAATATTCACATCAGATGGGTTTCTCCGAGTCCCCGGAGTCCGGCCGCTCCCGGAGTTTGCACGTTGGAGCCGCTGACTCTGATTGCCCGTGACGTGCTGTTAGCTTAAGTCTGCACGTAGACGTGAGCTCGGCTGACACCACCGTTGTGCTTTACCCAGTCTGAGACACTGAAGGGCTCTCTACCACAGCCCAGACTCGTTACTTCAACTCCCTGCCCCAACAAGGGCAGGGTAAAATCCTGACGCTGAGTCCAGCGCCCAGGAGCACCCACGTAGGACACTGCGGAGGCTTCGGTGGTGGAGCTGGGAAGCAGACCCCCTGCTGCGCCACGCGGTGGCCCGCTGGTTCCCAGACAGGGTTGCCCCCCCCGTGGTGTCCCCCCATCTTCCAGCCAGCCCATCCTGGGGTTCCTGCCCCATTCCGATGGGCAGCAGGGTGGTAGGATTTAACCCTTTGTGCTTGAGCGCTCCGGAGATTGAGTCTCCCCACGCTGGGAATCGCATCCCAGCTTTCCCCTCTCTTTGAAGACCGCTGATAGGAGCAAGCGTTGGCAGCAGGCGCTTGCTGAGCTATGGAAAAAGCCTTCTTTTCCCCTTTTGTCTCGTCTTTCTCCTCATTTCCAAGCCGTGGCCTCTGAGCTGCGCCGAGCTCCAGCCACCCTTCCGCCCTCTCCTCCCCCCGAAGCGCTGCTGGAATGCTCCAGCCTATCAATACTACTTTGAATTAAGTTAATCTGTTTAATCACTTTTCCGGGCTAATTTGTTGATTCGAGAGCAGGAGGGGATTTGTAGCTCATTGATTTTAGGAGCGTGGGGTTTGGGGGGAAGGGCGTAAGGGGATTGTTAATCATTGCGGTAACGCGGGGCGGACGGTAATTGGCAATAACCTGGTGCAGAGGTGTGTGGGCACACCCTCCCTGTGACACCCTGTGGCCACAGAGGAGGGGAGCAGGCATCCCACGGGGAGGGGAGGGAAAGGGAAGGGAAAGGAGGGGAGCTGGGTGCCCCTTTGGTGATGGCTCTCTGCTCTCCCCGCCCTCTCCCGCAGGCAAGTCGGAGGTGGAGCAGTGGTCCGACATGTACACGGTGACCAGCCAGCTGGTGCTGAAGGTGGGACGGGAGGACGACGGGGTCCCCGTCATCTGCCTGGTGGATCACCCTGCTGTCAAAGACTTGCAGACGCAGCGCTACCTGGAGGTCATGTGTGAGTAGCAGAACTTTGCCTTCTCTTTCCCTGGAAAACTGCCCGTGTAAGGGGTTAGGAACTAGTCCCCGTGTGACAGACCCGCAGCGTAGATGGGCTTTGTGTCCTGCTGTTTACAAATTGAGATCAAGATGCCGGGCACCACTTCATGGGTTTAGCCCTGCCATTTCCTGACCCTTCTGTGACACAATAAATACCTGCCTTCCCTCTCTTAAGAAATAACTTTCCCTACGTAGGATTTGCGCCGCCAAAGGTTCCTGGCTGGGCTTTGTAATTGTCAGACCAGATTAAAGCCCAGTATTTTCCTTTCAGCGGCCTCCTTACCTCTTTGAGCAGTGCTTCCCTCCTGCCACATCAAAGGGACCGGCCAGCACTGTGAGTTTACTGCCAGAAGTTCACTTGGTGCCGTGCCAGGGCAAAGCCAGAGCTGTGCCTCCTGCGCTCTCCCCACAGCACCAGCCAGCTCCTGCAGCCCGCGTTATGGGGACTCTGTAGTAACGCCGCTGGCCAGGGCCAACCTGCTCCCTCTGCCGCTCCTAAAAGGGCCGCTGCTCATAATGCATTTCCCCTGGTGTGACCGTAACGAGGTGTATGAGCAGGTCCCTGAAAATCCCCGCGGTCCCGGCCGTGGACTCTCCACTGGTGGAGCTGCAAACGCACGCTTCTGCCCCAAAAAGGGCTCCAGAAGCCACGGCAGCCGGTGCTCGCGGCACGGCCGGGCGCCTCGGGATGCCGGGGGCTAGGGCCATCCAAAGGGCTTGCTTCTGTAGCACCCCTTCTGCTGGAACGCTGCGGGAGAAGGGGAAGGGGAAGCTTTGTATTAATTCCTTTCATCTGCTTCATTATGTAGTTTCACGATGAACATCTCGGTTACAATTCCGGTGTCTCCCAAAGTCGCGGGAAGCGATGTTCCTGTAATGAGGAAAACAGAGCTGATCAGATCCCACCTCAATTGGCAGATGATAGGAGATTTCTCGCGACTCTGCTAATGTGTAATTCATTTATGCAAACTTAATGTCCATTAACATTTCTTGTAGAGCTCCATTAGCTTTAATAATACATGAGCACCTTTGTGAGGCTTGATCAAATACCTAACGGGGAAAGAAATAATCATCCCGTCTCCCCTGCTCCGCCGAGCTGCTGGAAGCCTGACGAGTTCCTTCCTTCCCCTGGGCTGGGGGGACGCCAGGTCATCTTCAGGTTTCCTTTCAGAAGTTCCCCTGAAGCCCTTGTCCTTTGATGGGACAGGAGAGAGCCACTGTTGAAAACGTAGCGTTGTCCCTGCCCTACCTCAAGCAAATCCCTTCTTGACGGCTTCTGTTGGCAGCCCTTAGGGGTCCCCCATGCAGCAAGGGAGGGGGGCTCTGGTGGCTGGAGGGCTGGCTAACCCTGGGGGGGGCTGCTCAGGAGACGTTTGTTGGAAGGGAGTGAGGGCAGAGCCTCCTCGGAGCGGGGGCCAAAGGGGCTTTCGGGCTGGTTTGGGTGTACGTGCTGGTCTGAGTGAAGCTCTGAGCCAGTTGAAAGTAATGATGTGTAGACAGGGGGCCGTGACCCCCGCTGCTCCGTCAGTGGGCAGCAGCAGATGGCTGGAGGGAGGAGCACCAGCAGAAGAACATGTCGTGCATCACAGCCTTGCAGCTCCTGGCAACTAGTGGCTTGGGGGCTCCGCGTGCTGGAGCGCGGCCAGGCCTCTGCATTTAGTACCTGCTGTCGGACCCGAGCTCGGGGCAGGAAGGGCAGTGGCAGAGCAAACTTCTACCCTTCCTGCTTCAGGCTGAGGGCTTGCTGGCTGGTGGGAGAGCGTGAGCAGGGGGAAGATCCTCTGGTCTTTGCAGTTGGGTGTCTCCATCGGAGCTCCTGTGGACGTGGACTTGGCCTCTTGGGGAACTTAGCTCCTGCAATCTGGCCTAATGGATATGTTCCGAGTTGCTGTTAGACCTGGGGGGTTGTGGTAGAGGAAGGGGCTCCTCCCGACTGCTGAGGCTGATCTTCCACTGACCACGGTGGTACCTTCCAGGCTCATCATCTGCTGCGCCCCCGGAGCAGGGCCGTCAGGGCTCGCTGCTCGTCCTGCTCCTGCAGCTGCAGACACGTCCCTGCACATCAGTTCTCTGCGCCTTGCTCAAATCTCTGCTCCAGGGTCTCTCCCCCTCGGTCCTGCCTGTTCCCACCAAGGCCACGGCGCGTCCACCCCTTGGGAACGTCAGCGGGGCAGCGGGAGATGTTTGTCTCGGCAGACGTTGGGTTTCTCTGCACTTACTGTATCCAACTGGAGCATGAAATGCGTGGGGGAAGGACAGGGGATGATGGATGGAGCCTTCTCGGATGACGAGGTGGTTTTTGTCTGACTAAATTTCAGAGTGTGCAGACATTTTCTGCAAGATGCAACTCAGAAGTAGTTTGTTGGTTGATGGGTTTGTTTTTTTCTGCTGTTGTTCTGTTTTTTTTTTCTTTGTTAAAGGCAAACTCAAGCAGCAAACTGCATAATTCAGAAAGTGGGGAAAGGAAGGGGGCTCGGCAGAAACTGGTCAAAAGGAGAAGCGCGAAGGGGAAGGGCCCCTGAGCTGTGGGTTTGTGCCCTTTGGGGGAGGGCGAGATGGAAGGGAGAAGAGGCCTTTCCCCAGGCTGCTCTGCCCCCTCTCCAGCCCTTCCCCAGGAAGACTCTGCTGCTCCATGCACAGTGCCCCGGGGTGGCTTTGGGGGCGTCCCCGGGTGAGGAGAGCCAGGTCCCTTGAGGGTCTGGGGGGGCCAGGGCAGAGAGGAGAAAGAGGTGGAGGAGGAATAAAGAGAACCAGGAGGAGGAAGAGGAGAAGGGGAGGTGTTCTCCCCCCAGGGCTCCTTCCTTCTCCTTTCAAAACATTTACCTTTTCTCCATTTAAGGCGATTTGCTTAAAGCTAGGGATGTCAGATGTCTTTGGGTAAATGAGGACCTTAAGTGTCATTGACAATCTGGAGCGTTTGTGCTCCAGCTCCTTTGGAGGTGTTGCCTAAAGTGTGTATTTATTTTATTGAAATGTCCTCCCCTGCTAAAACAAGCAAGAAAGGTGCAAAAATTTAAGCCTGCAAAGTGACCTACTTCGCCCTGCTGTAAAAAAAACAGTTCATTTGAACATTTTCTTCTGCGTTGCAGTTCAAGGGAAAGTGCAGACTCTGGGCTTTGGGGTTCTTTCAGTTCCTCAGTAACTTGGGGAAGACGTTTCCAAGGGGCTCTTGGCCTCCTCGCCCCCGGCTGGGGGTGTCTGTGCTTCCACAGCCTGGGGAGGGAGGGGCAGGCAGTGCTCTTTGGGGGGGGGGACAACTCCATGGCAGAGCAGTTCCTCGTGAAGGAGAACGTGCCAGCACCGTGTACCCCACGGGGCACCTGACCCTCGCTTGCCTCAGCCCGGGTTCCTTGCCTCGTTCTCTCCTTGGTCGCTCCCAGACACCCTCTGGGGTGCTGAGACTGTCACGTCTCTGATGGAGAGAGGGGACGGGGTTTCCTGCTCCTCCTCTTGTGTGGGGGGGCTTCTGCTACGGCCAGATAATAGAGATACAGCTGTGTGTGACAAGTTCTTGGTGCCCACTGATCTCTTGTTACCGTGCCCTGAGCTCAACCTGAAAAATCCTGTTATGGAGAGTGATGGAAGGAGCTGGGACTGTTCAGTTTGAGGAAGAGGAGGCTGAGGGGAGACCTCGCCACTCTCTACAACTGGACATTGGAGAGAGGTTGGTGCTGGTTCCTTCTGACGGGCAATCAGTGATAGAAGGAGAGGGAATGGCTGCAAGCTGCAGCAGGGTAGGGTTAGGCTGGACACTAGGAAAGATTTCTTCCCAGCAAGAGTGGTCAGAGCCTGGACTGGGCTGCCCAGGGAGGGGAGGTGGAGTCCCCACCCCTGACTGTGTTTCAGAGTGGATGAGATGTGGTTTGGGGGATCTTGTGTAGGGGACAACTTTGTAGAGCGGGGCTGATGGTGGGACTCGATGGTCCCAAGGGTCTCTTCCAACTGGAGTGATTCTAGGATTCTATAATTCTAATAAACAGCCAGTTGAGAGCGCGGGTCCCAGGGCAGAACTGGGAGCAAGGCTGATTCCTGCTGAGCATCGCCTTGTCCCACCCACAGAATCAGCTGTGTGTGCATGTGTATCCTGGCACAGCTGGGTATTTGGGGATAAACCTGCGCACAGAAACGTAGGGCCTGTTACTAGAAAGAAGTCACTGCCAAGGAGCACCCTGTTGGTGGGCCATGAGACCCTCACACTGGTGCTTCTCCAGAGCAAAGAGCGTTTGGGGAATGGTGCTGGGCCCTCCTGGTAACACCTTCCCGCTTGGCTAATGGCCCTGGGCCCCGGTGATGGGTGGCCACGAGCCCCAGTGCCCCAGCTCTCCTGAAGCTTCCATGGCATTTGGTCTGAAAAGAGCCCCCCGGTTCGGGCCGGGGCTGCCCGCTCTTTGCCATTGGGAGCCCAATGAGGGGTGGAAGGGCCAGTGCCTCGAGCGTAATTTTAGAAAGGAAATGAAGCAACAAAAGGCATTAAAATGTCATTAAGGAGTTGAATGGAACCAGATATTCTGGGAGATGTTTAAGCTCAGCCTTTGCGGTGCTTTTCCTTCCCTCCTTATGTGAGAAGGGGAAGGGAAAGCGCCAGAGTCTTGGTCTGGCATTTCCTCTGGCTTGGTTTTGGGGTTGGTTTCTTGCTTTTCTGAAGTAGTATAAGTAATGGCACGTTCGTTTTTATGGTATCTACTCGTGTGCTTTTGAAGTAGGCAGCGATGGAGTCTGTTTCAGGCTCTGCTGTTCCGATGGGAGCCTGGTCTGCAGCCGGCTCTGCTGAAATTCGGCCGTACCCGGGTGCTGCCGCTTCTCCAGCAATCCCCGTGTTTGTGTCGAGCACACACGTTAATGGCATAGTATGCAGTCAAGTGATTAACAGCAATGCAATTTATCATCTGGAGATTTCCAAAAACGAATAAATGAGTTGTTTTGTTCAGTGAGGTGTCGACCCCTTCAGAAACTTTGATTTAAAGCTTTTGCTTTTCTGCTTCTTTTTAAATTTTCTCTTTTAGTAAATATGAAGAGCAGCACAATCAGCCAAGTGTTTGGTGATTTGATTTTCTGGGGCATTAACCACTCTTGTTTGTGACATTTCCCAGTTGGGTGCTCGTTTGCGAGCTCGTTAATAAGGTTTCCTGGGAGGAATGGTGTTGGGAGTGAGGAGCCCGGGGCGCAGCTCTCCCAGCCGCCAGCGGGAGCTTCTCTCCTCGGAAGGGCAGTGCCCGTGGGCACCGTCCCTGCCTGGCCTTGGCTCCCCCAGCCACGAGCCCAGCGTTCAGAGTGACCGAGGGCCGGTTCTGCAAAGTCCCCTTGGGGTGGAAAGGCTCTGGCAGGCAAGCACCCTCCTCCTCCTCTTCCCCTGATGTGGCAGGATACAGAATCTGCCAGCAGCAGGGCGGGGGTTGAGCTTCTGAGGGCTGAGTGTGGGCGAGGCAGAAGTATGAAGTTGTGTCTGGGCAGCTTGGAAGCTGGAGTTGCCCCAAGGAACACGGTGTGTCCAGTGCCACCAGGCTCCCACAGCAGCTCCCGGGAGCTCTTGAGCGCAGGGAAGCTACTGGATGGCACCGCAGGGTTAAACTGACGGCTCGTAGCTTCCTCATTAGGTGTATTCCGACTTTATTTCAGGGGAGAGAGGCAGGAGGGTGAGAACACAACCACTGCTCACGTGCCTTTCCCAGGAAAAGCAGCCTTTATTTAAGTATATGGTCACAGTCCTGGCTAGGTCATGCCTACAGGGCGTTAGCATCCCTGCTGGCTGAGAATTGCCCACGGGGTGGGTGCAGGGAGCGGTGCTGCTGCCACCTCCCAGCGCTTGCTGCCCACCTCCAGCAGCTCCAAGGGTCACAGCACCCCTCTGGATAGGGGTTCTCCAGGGGCTGGACGTTGGCCCTTGGCTTGGCTTTGGGCACCGAGGGAATATTGAGCTGAGATGTGGGGAAGAGCTTCTTTGGTGTGAGGGTAGTGAGACCCTGGCCCAGGTTGCCCAGAGAAGCTGTGGCTGCCCCATCCCTGGAGGGGTTCAAGGCCAGGTTGGAGGGGGCTGGTGGGAGGTGTCCCTGCCCAGGGCAGGGGGTGGCACAGAGCAGGCTTTAAGGTCCCTCCCAAGCCAAGCCAGGCTGTGGTTCTGTGAGTGTGTTGGTAACTTCCAAACCATGGAGTTGTACAGCCAGGAGAGGTTCGGTGGGAGCAGCTGGGGATGCTGAGCCATCCAAGCACCCAGACAACACGGCAGCTGGAGGAGCCTGCGGCATCTCCACTGCTTGAGAGGTGAAAATACCAATAGTTTGATGGGCAGACGGGTAAGGAGTGTTCCTTGGCATGGGGTCTGCACCCAGGGCGGGTTTGGGGTGGGCTGTCCCCTCCAGGGAGGCTGCCATCCCGTCCCCCCCCTCGCCGGCACCCGTTGCGCCCCTCGTGAAAGAAATCTCATCAAAGGCAGAATGGGTTTGTAATAAGTTTCTCAAATTGGTTGCTGCTGCAGCATAACCTTTAGACTAGGGCTGTTTAACCTTGTGTATCACTCTTAGCTTTTGAATGAATTTAGCTTAATAAAGGTGCCTTATTAAATTAGGGGGCTGGTTTTTTTTTTTCCAGCCGCTGGCAATAGGCATAGGAGGAAATAGCTGTGGGTTGCTGGGGCTGATTGCCAGCTGGTGGAGCACGCCGTGGCCACGGTGCCCAGATGCAGATGTTTCTGTGCAGTCAGCCAGCAGTAGGACAGCGTGAAGGTCCAAGTGGAGGGCTTCGGGAGGACGGGAGGCACTTGGTGGTGACGCTCGGCCACCGCTTGCCCTGTGGCCTGGACTGCCATCCCAGGTGGAGATCACACACCCACGGCTGTGTCATCGCCACCAGAGCACGGTCTGTGTACTGAAGGGGTTAATAAGTGGCAAAGTGCTAGCCCAGGCCCTGGAAGCCGTCACAGCTTTACCAGCGTGGGCTACTCAGTGCCACGGCCCCCTGTAGGACTGGGCCCGGGATCCTGCCATGCTCAGCCTTCCACAAAGCTGCACTAACAGAGAAGTCATAGAATCACAGAATGGTTAGAGTCGGAAGGGACCTTAAACACCATCAACTTCCAACACCCCTGCCCTGGGCAGGGACACCTCCCACCAGAGCAGGTTGCTCTAACCCCCCTCCAACCTGGCCTGGAACCCCTCCAGGGATGGGGCAGCCACAACTTTTCTGGGCATCCTGTTCCAGTGTGTCACCACCCTCACGCCAAAGAAGTTGATTCTAGTATCTAATCTAAATCTCCCCTCTTTCAGTCTAAAACCCTTCCCCGATGTCACTGCACTCCCTGGCACAGAGTCCCTCCCCAGCTCTCCTGAAGCTTCCTTCAGACACTGGAGGGCTGCTATAAGGCCCGCCAGGAGCTTTCTCTTCTCCAGGCTGAACCCCCCCCAGCTCTCCCAGCCTGTCCTCCCAGCAGAGGTGCTCCAGCCCTCCCAGCACCAAGCAGACACTGGCTTTGAGCCGTGGCGCCCGGCAATACATGTACAATTTGGGATTGTCCAAATGCTTATCCCTAAAAATAGGCAAAAAGCCCCCCCCACAACACCCTGCTTGCTTGAGGCAGGTGAAACTTCTTGGGTATGCCATGAGCCTAGTGAAGATGCGGGTTCTCCTGGGTGCCTGCCCATCCCGCCATGTCCCTCAGGCTGATGGAGCTCCTGAGAGCTGGGTCTGCTGAGGAGAGACCTTCTCTCCGATACCTCCATGGGGAAGGCTCTTGTCTTCCCAGATGACTCTTGCAGGTGCCATCTCTGGGTGTCCAGACCCAGGCGGTGCGGGGTGGCTTCCATGCTTTCTCTGTATTCATTTAAGGAAGAGTGGGGGGCTGGAAGCCCAGGGGGAAGGGCTTCCCTCCCGCTGCTCTGGGTTCCTTCTTGGTGGGGTGATGGGCGCCTTCCTCTTGATTTCCATAGGTAATTGTCAGCTGGTAAACAGCTCATTAGAAGTGCTGGCATTTCCCTAATGAGAGCAGGGTGGGAGGCTGCGGGAGCTGGGGTGTGGGGCTTGCTGGGCACCGAGCTCCCCTGGAAATGGGACCGCAAAGGTTTGCTGCTGGTTTTTCCAGCGGGGAGGAGAGCGGCAGCCCCGTTCCTGGCACGGGCTTGTAGGTACCACCTCGAGGCGAATCATACATGGGGAGCAGATGGTCGGGGGGTGGTGAAGGGGGGTGGTGAGCCCGGGCCTGGCCACGACGATGCTGCGTGCGATTTACACGCTGCGTAATCCCGGCCGGGACTCCTCCGCCCCTCCCTACGCCGTGTGTGAGCGTTCCCAGCTCAGACCACGCTCAGGGCAGTCATTTAGCACCGCTCTGTGCTCTCCCGGTGGTGAGACACTGCTGCTGCTTGTGTCCTCTGCTCCCCACTGCAGCACCCCCTTGGCTAGGGTGAGGGACCCCAGCGTGGAGGCTCCTTCACCCTCCTGCCTCCCACCTTTTCTTGCTCAGCTGGGACGTTCCGGTCACTTCCACATCTCTATTTTGTGTATGCAAAGCCTTTGGTGTGTTTTCGTGCCGGGAGGGGGGTGTTGACACCCCCAAAGCTCCGCTGTCTCCCCCCCCCCCCCCCCCCCCC
>VZTM01036012.1:129632-208747 GCA_013400555.1 Jacana jacana
TCTGCAGCAGCAGAGCCCACGCTGCCGGAGGCGTCTGTAAGGGGGATTAGTTGCCAACGTGTTTGTGGTGTAGCCATCTCGGGAGGGGATTTACTCGTGTAGCTTATTCCATTACTGAAAATTATGAGAGTTTAAATTGGTTAAATCCTGACAGGGGTTGCCTTTTTTTTTTTTTTCCCCTGATCTGTGTTGTTCCATAGGAAGCATGTTAATGAGTCAAACACAGCTAATGGAAGGCAGCAAGCCGGTAGCTCTGGTAGCGGTTACTCTCCGAGGACATAGGAAGAGTTAAACGGTTCCAACCTTTACGCATACTGATTGTTTTTTGCCTTCCCTCCTTCCTTCCAGTCGAGTAAACTCCTGAAAAAAATACCTAGGGCTTCCTGGCGTCGGTGGCCTCGAATTGATTGCTCGTGCCGACGTTCCAGCTGCAGCTCGGATCGCGTTTTCGGTCTGAGTCGTGGGAGGTGATGAATTTGTTAATTGTGGCTCCGGCCTTTTTTCCTGCAGGGTCTCACTGAAGCGGTGGCTTTGAGCTGGCTCCCAGAGAGCGGCGACTGCTTTCATCCTCTGTGTTTATCTTAGGATTCAGGAGAGCTTCGTGAGGATGGAGTCGGGTCTGCTGTTGTTCAAACAGCAGCAGCCGGGGCTGGGGCGTCTTTCCCTGTTTCTAACCAGGGTCCCTCATAAAGCCCAGCGTTTTCATATGCGTGGGGGAGGCTTCTTGTCACACAGAAACGTAGGAGATGCCATAAACCTCCTTAAGCACCGCAAACATCTCCGGCTTCACCTCAGCGGGAAGGCAAACGGCTTCCTCCCAGCCCCAGCCAGAGGGGAGGGAAGCCCAGAGCGGCGGGACGCGGCGTCCCGGGCCGGGGGCTGCCTTCGGGCCCCTTGGACGCCCGGGTTCACCACGTGGTGTTTTTGTTCCGTCCTGCAGATAAGCCTCAAGTGCGGGTTTCTCAGAATTACCCGGTGCAAGGACTCACGAGAGAAGGGGAGCCCCTGGAGCTGAGCTGCGCCGCGTTCGGGAAGCCACAGTAAGTTGGCCGCTACGCGGGACGGAGCTGGTTGCCCGGCGGGGCCGGGCACGGGTCACAAAAGCCCACGGGCCTCGGTTGCCGTTGCAGACACACAGTTTGCCATTCTCTGCTGCAAAGGTGACGTTAGAGCGCGAGGGAGAGCTGCTTTCTGCTCCCGAGCATCCGCTGCACCCCTAAAGCCCCTGCTGTGGTGTGCCTTTATTGCTGTATAACCCATGGCTGCGGGGTTCCTGCTGGAAGGGCTCCCGGGAGAGCTCTTCCCGACAAACCAAACCCCGGGGTGCAGGGGAGCCTTCCCCCAGCTGGACCCCTCTGCCCCAGGGGATGGCGTGGGTGCCCTGTCGGGTGCCACCACGCCAGTCGGGGCGTCCGGCTGGCCCCGGGGAGTTGAGCGCTGGTAGAAAGGAGAGCCCTCAGGTAAGGCCGTGGGTCTGTCTGGTCCTGTGGGCTGGGAGGTGACGGTCCTCCCCCTTGGTTGCCCTCTGTGGGTTTGATGAGATGCCGGTTTGACTCCTCCTCCTCCTCGCCCGTGCCCTCCAGGCCTTCTCATATAGTTGGAGAAACTTCTGCGTCAGGGAAACCCTGGCAGGGAGGGCAGATTTTCTTCCACGCTCCCATTGCTGTTCTAATTTAAGTCTTGTCGACTCCTTATGTTTTTTTAAGAAGACTCTTTCTCCTCCACTTGGATTTATGGCTGTCAAGTGTTTACTACCCTTTTTTTTAAATTTTATTTTTATATTATTATTTTCGTCATGTTCATGAGATCTCTGCAAACATCCCCGAAGCCTGTCAGCATCTCCCTGGTAGCGTGCCCAGCGTGGAGGAGCCGCTGCAGGCGTGGGCGAACTGGGAGCCACCCAGTCTGGCAGCGGCAGGCAGGGTGTCAGCCCTGGAGCGCTCCCCTCCGCCACCCCGCAACCAGTTACTCGTTCCTCTTTCCCAGTTCCTTCCGTTGGGCACGAGGCTGGTTCCTTCCCCCCACGTTAGAGACCGGCTCGTCCCCTGCCCACTCCCTTGTTAGTGTGGATTCCCCCCTCGGGGTCTGTCAGAGCCCCCTTGGGTCCCTCCTCCCGCGGGAAACCCCAGTCCCTCCCATTCGCCATCACCTGGGAATGTAATGGACAGGCTGCTTGACTTTTTCTCCTTGCAGGCTATGAATAAGACATACACACCTTAAATAAGGCAGAGGTGCCCCCCCTTAGTGGCAGCCTGCCACTTAGCGTCACGGCGGTGCCAGGGATGTGCTGGGAATCGGCCGATGTAGGTCACCTCCCCGGGGAGCTGGGAGCCCCAGAAAAGGCAGAGGGAAATCGTGGGCTGTGGGGTTGGCTCTGTGTTTTTAAGACAGAGAGGTTTTGCACAACCCTTTACAGAGGTCTGAGACGGAGAGGGAAGTTCCTCCAGTTAAAGGAAACCATTCCTCTGCAGTGGAGGGGAAGCTCAGAGGGGCAAAAATAAAGACCAGGGAGAAGGAAGTTCTGGTTTGGTATTTGTTTGGGTTGGACCCAAAACCCCCAAGACTACGACAAAAGCGGGCAGATACCGAAACGGTCCCTTTGGGGACCCCCAGGGTGAGGAACAGGCAGCGTGGGAAACCTGGGGACTCCAACATGAGGAACATCAGCCTTTGGGAAACCCTAGCCAGGAGCGTGGAAGCCCTTTCCCCCCCAGTGGAGGTTAAAGAGCCACCACGGCTGCCCGTGGCTGTGGCTCGGGTGTTGGGGACGAGGAGGGAGGGGTTTGCTGGGTGCTGTGGTGGTGAAGCTTCAGGAGTCTACTGGTTGGACAGTAGGAAAAGCCCGAGCTGTGGGACACCGCCAGTGGGATGTACCCCCAGCTCATCCCACCCGCAGGTGCTCTGTCCCCTGGCTGCTGGCTAGAGTCTATAATAATTACTATATTTTAACAAAATTCAAAGACACCAGCCCCCCAGGCCCCATCAAGCCCCTCCAAGCCCCCCAGTACTGTCTTGTCCAGCTCTAACAACCCAGGCTCGTTTCCCTCCCCAGCCGATGCCACCGGCTCTCCCTGCGGTCCCGCGGGCGAAGGGGCGCGGGGGGGATGTGCCAGGCGGGCCGGGGGCAGAGGAGAAGGACCACCCTCTCCCGGGCTGGTGGCCTTGGGGAAGGGCTCAGACTTGACCAAAACCTCCTCCTCCTGCCACTTGCTGCCCAGGTCTGCCCTCAGAGCACCCTGTGGATGCCCCCTGAGTCCGTAGCCTCAAAGATTGCAGGTGTTTCTGAACAAGCGAACGATTAACCACTAATGAACTTTCTTCCTGCTTGCATTGGCGTTTGCAGAAAATTTAAGGTCTGGATACGGTTTCCTGTTGGGTTAAAATAAATGTAAATTGAGGAAGCCTGGCAGCATCTGGGCTTGAGTAGCGCAAAAGAAAAAAGTATGTGTTATTTCTTTACAGTTTTTCTTGGTTTGGGCTTTCTGTCTGTGGATGAACTATTGAAGATGCCATCTTGACCATAGGAAAATAGTAATGTGACTGTTTCTTTTTCTCCCTCCTCTGTAGGCCTACGGACATGAGGTGGTTAAGAGTAGATGATGAGATGCCTCAACACGTTGTAGTGTCTGGTTCAAACCTTCTCATTAGTAACCTAAACAAAACAGATAATGGTACATACCGCTGTGAGGCTTCAAACGCGGTGGGGAAATCACATGCGGATTACATGCTGTTTGTATACGGTACGTGAGAAAAACCACCGTTCTTCTAGACTCCTTTGCACCTCATTGCCACAAACCGCGCTCGGAAAGCTGTGACAGACCCTAACCTTTGGCTTAATGCAAGGTCTCCCGCCACCTCCCCGCTACCCCGGGCCGGGGCAGGGGCTGGAAGAGCATTTCTCTTGCCGCTGGCACTCCCGGTGCGTGGGGCGCGGGGAGCAGAGCCCGCTGCGGTGGGCTCGCCCGGCTCTCCCAGCTGCTGGGAAAAGCCAGAGCAGGGGCACGGGGAGAACTGGGAAGTTCTCTGGCCTGACAATCCCTTCTCCTCTTGGTAATAACCTCCTCCAGTGTCTTCAGCGACAGCTCGGGTCGGGGGGGTCTCTCATTAGCAAGTCAAACGACCGAAGGGTCAGCCACCGTCCCCCAGTTACAAACCAGTAAATAAACTGGAGGAATGAGGCGACTTGAGCCCGTCCGCGGTGGCCGAGCAGACGCTAAAACACGCCTCGGCACCTTGTTCCCTCATTAAGGGCCCCCTGTGATTCTCGGGGTCCCCCCGGTACTTTGCTGCGGCTTTAGGCCCCCGGCTGCTGTCCCGAGGCGTGAAGAGGTGGGAGGCACTCAAGGAGCGAGCCCCCCAGCTTCAGGGCCAGCAGCTCCGGGGGGCTGCCAGCTCCGCTGTGAAGGGTGGCGACAGTGTGGCCGGGCTGAGCTCGGGGGGGTCCATTGCCTGCTGCTGGGGTGGGTCGCTCTCTGGCCTTGGCTTGAAGCTCCTTGCGTGCAGCGGCCGCCGGGAGCTCTGCCCCCCACGTTCCCTTGGACTCGCTGGGCTCCAGAGAAAGTAGCCAGCTTCGCCTGCCCCAGTGCCACTCACACGGGAGCCGCTTGAAAAAACCACATGGGAAAAACCTGGCTCCCGTGGGTGTTTAGGCAAGCTCCTGCTGCTGTGGAGCAGAGACAAAGAAGTGGCAGTAGGCCGTGAGCAGCTCCCCGAGAGATCCCACCCTAAAGCGGCCATAGATGAGCCGCTTCCATTCCTTGCAGGGGTTTATGCCCCTCTTTTGGCCCAAGCGAGCGCTAGAGCAGCCCTCACCGATGCTCCTGACCTGGGGTTTACAGCTCATACGAGCTCTTGCGCTTGCTAATTAACCCTAATGAAGCGTTTCGGACGCGGGCGGGCACCAGGTGTCTCGGGACTTGCTCAGAGCTGCTCCCCCTCGGGCTTAAACCCACAGGAGGAGACCCCAGACAGCCCTAGTCTGAGGGAGATGCAGGTTCCCAGGGGATGTCACCCCGTGGATGCCAGTTCAAGCATCCAGCAGATGTTCTGGCCACACAGGGGAGGGCTTTTCGTGGCCTGTCAGAAGCTCATGGGCGAGTAGCCGTTTTAGATCTCATCACATCCAGTTTCTGCACGTTTGGGAGAGTCCAGCCCTCTGGAGAGCATAAAGAATCCTTTTAACCCGGAGTTTAAAAGGGAGGGATCCAGAGGTGTGAGTGTGGAGGAAGCGGTCGGGCTGTGACCGTCACCTGGAGGTGCAGAACCCTTGTCCTGGTGCAGAGCCCATCTCGGGGTGTCCCTGCAGGACCCAGCGTCCTACTCTCCCCCGTTACACCCCCAGCCCCGGGCACCTTTCCCCACCACAAGGCAGCAGATACACCGTCCGCCCGGGAATTCCTCCCTGCAGACACGTCCCTGTAGGCACCGGCTGGGAGCTGGTGGGAGGATGTGCCACAGGCGGGGCTCGAGGGATCACCGTGACCTGGGAACCGGGCTGTTATGGACACGGGGGTGTTGTTGGGGAGCAGCCCTAGGCAGGGCAGAGCCGTGGCCCACACCCTGGCCCTGCACACCTCCGGGAGAGCAGGGTTGTCGTGATCTCCATCCCGAAGGGATGGGTGTCCCCGCCAAGGGCCTCCGGTAGCCGGGGCTGGCGGGAGAAGCGCTGTGAGCTGTGCTTAAGGCACCTCCCTCTGTGTGCCGAGGAGGCCTGGTGACAGCAGCACCAAAACCACGCTCCTTTGTGAAATTCCTTTCACCCTCTTGCCCCCCAGCCTCCTCCCGGGGAGCAGGTGGACGCTCTTCCTAGAAACTTCCAGCAGGGTTAGCTTGCAGGCTGTCGTCTTCTGTACTTTGTTTGGATTTCGGGAGGAGGAGGAGGAGGAGGAGGAGAGGGCTCTGCCCAGCATCGTCCCCATGCAATGGGGGGGTTTCCTCCCCGGGTGCTGCCGTGCTCCAGCCGTGTCGGTCCCTGCGGGTGGCGGGGAGACGTGTGAGCCGCGGGCGAGCGAGGAGGGCCCTGGCGTAGGGAGCGGGAGGGCTCGGGTGCAGGGGGAGGGCAGTAACTCCAGGGCCAGGGGGGCTCCCGGGTGGCGTCTCTGGACTTTGGGGGGAGCTGGATGGCGCGCAGTAAGGGTGCAGCACATAATTAAAGTTCGGCTGGATTAATTAGGGAATCTGAGAGGGCTCGCTGGGAGATAAAAGCGCGGCAGCTGTGTCAGTGACGAGGAGTTGACATGCTACAGAGGAACCCGGGAATCAAAAGCCCATGAAACGTTTCATGCTCTGTTATTGCCGAACGAAGCCGCAGTTCAAAGTCTTCCCGACTACTTAGCGCATTCAGTTTGATCATCTGGGCATCGATACAGGCCGGGGTGTTTTTTTTAACTTTCCTTGCCTTTATTTTTCACACCTTCTCCTGTCTGTCTCCTGCCTGGGAACCGTCATGGGGGTGCGCCCCTGCCGTGGGCCAGGGTTGGGTCTCAGCGGGTCAAGGATGTCAGAAACGGATCGGTCCCCAGGAACCACCCCCCGGGGCCGTGTTTGTCGCTAAGGACACCCCAGTAGCCACAGCAGGGAGCGTTGAGCTGAAATGGCCAGGAAAATAGGAAAATATTGACTTTTCTTCTTCTTTTCTTTGGTTTTTTTTTAATTCTTCATACCTTGCAGTTGGTATTTAGCAACGAGCTTCTCATGTCTTCCTACTCGTGGCTGTGCTGGAGGTAGTTTTAGCATCCCGCTGCCGGGCAGGGAGGGAGGGAGGGAAGGAGGGTGTCGGGGCCGGGGGCAGGGAGGGCGGTGTGTTCACACCCCTGTGAGGCGCAGCAGGGACCCCCCCATCCCGCACAGAGCTCCCCCCCCTCCCCGGGGCTTGTCCCCTCCTCATGCAGCCCCGCACCGCACCGCTGTGTCTCTCCTTGTACGTGTCAGCCCTTCCTCTTGTGGTGGAAAGCAGTTTCTTTTTTGCAGTTTCTTTTCCTTCTGCCTCTCCCATTCCATTTCTCTCTCTCTCTCTCTCCTCTCATTGACTAATTTATGCTGGGTTTTGTCTTGGTTTGTTTTTTTCCCCACTTTGTTTTAGCGCTGCAGAGGGGCAGAAGTGGGGGGGTGGGAGTTTGGGGGCCAGATTCTCCGGCTGGAGCGGGCCCGGGCACCGCTCCCGGGAGGNGCTGTCCCCGGGGCCGGGCACCCCCCGCCCGGTGCCAGGGGAGGAAGGGCACCCCCCCGGCCACGCTGCTTCTTTGCGTCCTTGTTTTTCTCTGATCACGATTGACCGCTGTTGTGTTCTGCTTGGTTTTTTTCTTAATTTGCTTTTTTGTTATTTTTCCTTTTTATATTTTATCCAGATCCCCCCACAACTATCCCTCCTCCCACAACAACCACCACCACTACCACCACCATCCCTACCACCATCACAGGTACGGTACCTTCATAACCATTGGAAATGTCCTGAATGTGTATTGTCTTTTATGTATATAAAGCAGAGCGTGAAGCCTGGGGAAAAAGAGAAACCCAAACGACAAACAGATCCCTCAGATGTTATTGGTTTGGTTAAATACCCACCACCCCATAGCGTGCGAGTCCCTGGTCCAGCAGGTCGATGCCTTGGATAGGTGGTTCTGGCAGGCGGGAGCGGCCGTGGCGGAAGAAGGGATGGGTTGAGTTACTGGTGGCTGAGTTACTGGTGGCTGCTGGTGGGGGCCTTCCCGGGGAGGAGACAAACAGCCCTGGGGGCTCGTTCAAGAGGGGCGGCTCCTTTCAGCCTCAACCCCATCAGTAGCAATCGCTGAGCAGCTTGTACTGGGAAGCAGAAAGTTTGGTCCTTGCTTAGTTTCGTGCCCCCGACGTGAGGGGAGACGCTTTCTCTCCCGCCCGGGTGTTTGGTCTGTCTCGGTGCTGAGCGCCCCCCTCGCCCCCCCCGGGGAGAGGGAACCCCACCAGGCGTTTTTTAGTGAGCCCCACACCCTGAGCCTTTTTGAGGAGCCGGCTTGTCGCGTTTTGAGTTTGTCCCTCTCTCGCAAGAGGTGGTGAGCGAACCCAACCAGGCCACGGCGAGCCGCCTCTCAGCCCCATCCCAGGGCTGATGGTTGGACTCCATGACCCCCGGGGTCTCTTCCAGCCAAAGGATGCTAGGATGATTCTGTGATCCCTCGTACCTCCTCGGGGACCCGGCTCTCCCCACCCACGGGCCAGGCCTGTCCGCTTTCCTTGTCATCATTCACATTGCCATTTCGCTGATCTTTTCTATCCCAACCGCTGCTTTTGCTTTCGCTTGCTTTGGTTTGGTTTTATTTCATTTAGTTGTGTATTTATTTGGAGGTAGAGGTGGCGAGGGGAAGGCGAGGCCGGACCCTTGGAGAGCTGGTGGCATCCTGGTCACTGTTGCTGCGAGCCATCCCCGTGGAATCGCCCTCTCCTCTTCTTTGCTGGGATGACGTTGCTGGTTGACCCCGGCTGTCCCGCTCGGGGCGCTCTGCGGCTTCTTTCCTCCCGAGGTTTTTGCAGCCCAGGCAGACCCCGCTGGCTGGCCAGGAGAAGCAGGGGAGAGGTCTCTCTGCCGACGTGCCTTACCTCCACCATCCACCATCGTCTTCTCCAGCCCCTGCCATTCCCCATCTTCCTCCCTCCAGGTGGTTTTCGGTCACGGCCAGCTCCAGGTGCCCCAGGGCGGATGCTGGGGACACCCTGCCGCCATCGCTTCCCCATTTCGCGATGTGTCCATTGGCTCCTGCTCTCGTTCTCTTAACCAGCTTTCATTTCACAGTAGGTTCCCACCTTGGTTAAATAAGGCTGTTGGCAGAGCAGCTCGGTCCCGCGTGCCCCGGCCTAGGTGGACGTACGTACGGGTTCCTCTGGGCTCACGGTAACTGGTGGACACTTCTGGAAGCGGGAGGCTGACTGGAAGTCTGTCGTGGTGCGTGATTGACCCCGGTGTGTTGCTGTCGGTGCCTGCCAACGTGGAGGGCTGGCCTTTTCCTGGGAACTGGGTTGTTACCAGCCTGTCCCTGTGGGGATGGCCACGGACCGGCTCCCGAAGCCCAGGCTGGTAGGTCATGCTCCCAAGCAGGGGCTGCCCATCAAAAGCAGGGGGTCTGATGTTTGCTTCTCTGCCACAGGCCTTGCAAAGTGTTTGGGAATTTTTGGTGGCTTCTAGGCTCTCCTCCACAGTAGTTTTCTGGCTTTTTCATATTAAAAGGAAGGAGGGGCGAGGAGTTCTCAAAGGGAGAGGCAGCTCACACCGGCACTCCTGCCCGAGCCCTTGTCTGCTGCTGTTCCAATGTCTGGGAATGGCTCCAGCCCAAGGGTTTCTGCCTCGCTGAGGAGCTGGTGATGCTCAGGAGCTGCCCAGACACCCCCACAGCTACTGCTGGGGAGGCTCTGCCTGTGAGGACTCGCTCCTAAAGTCTCCTACAGGTTTGCTTTGAAAGTAGAAGGGAAGGGCCAGTGGATTCCAGGAAGGGAGGCCCTTCGGCTGTGACGTTTCCCCAGTCGTTTCTAGGCTGCCCTGTGTTTTTCTGGCACCCTTGTTTGCGGGGATGGAGGAGCTAAAACTCAAAGCTTGCTGAGATCCCGTTGGCAGGTGGGTCTCCGTCACCTCCTCAGTGCCTGTCTGCATGGGTTTTGAACTGCTGAAGAGGCTGGAAATGTAATGGAAATGGGATATTGTTCGCTGATTCCAGCAGTTGCTGCTCACATTATGTAGGGAGAAGGTTAGTTAGTGCCAACAGGGAAGTTGTTATATTCTTCCCTGACGCCGAGCTGTCGCTGATTCTTCTTGACGTGTGTCTTCCCATCTTCTGCCCACCCTCTGGGGAGCTTTTCCCCCATGGAGCAGCTGGGGCCTCGCCCCCCTCCTTTCTGCCCTCGTGTCCTGGTCTGAGGTGTTCCAGCCAACAACCAGGCGGTGCGAAGCTGCACAACTTTTGCTCCCCAGTAGCCAAGAGACTTGGGAGCCAGGAAAAAATTAGGTCAAATTAACATAATCTCTAGAATGACATAGCGTAGTGGTGTTGAAACACTTCTTTAAAGCCTCCAGAGACAGTTGATACCTTAATTCCCATCATCACCGCAGCACTGAGATGCTCCTGCAGCGCGGGGGGGTGTCCCTTCTCCCCGGGGGCTGCTGTCAGCTGGGCTGGGAGCAGCTCCTTAGGGTGAGGAGGACTGGAAATCTGCTTCACCTCGCCTTTTCTCCCCTACTTCTTGTATAACGCTGGTCTGGTTCGTGTCCCCTGAAACCACAGAGTAGTTGTGAGGAGTGATTGTCTTGCTTTGAGTCTTTGTAAAAAGGGATATATATAGAGAGAGACCTGGTGGAGAACAGTTTCTACACCCAAAGTTCATGCTGCAGGTCCGCTGTCGTCTCTAGCAGCTGCCCCTTTGGAAGTTACAGTTTTGGAGGCAGCCCTTCTGAATTTCTGGGGATAACTGGGTCAGGATTTGGTTTTCCCCTCCTCAGACTATCGAACAGAACGGTGTGAAAGGGCTGCCTATGCCGCCCCCCATGCATGGCGAGTCACCCCTCTTGGGCAGGTTCCGATGGCAGGTACCTTCTTTCCCTGCTTGGGGTATTTCTCCCCAAAACGTGTCCCAGCCGACAGAGGCTGAGCCCCTGCAGGGGTCCTAGGGAGGTTTGGGGACAGGTCACCGCAGAGCCACCCGGCTGCTGATCCCCAGGAGAAGGGAGAGCCGAGCAGGGGTAGAATCTCCAAACCAGCAGGGGCTTTCCAGCTCTTCCCCAGGTCGCTGGTGCTGGAGGAGATTTCCCCCCTGGCACTGGGATCTTTTCCCTGCACCCTCCCACTGCATTGACATTCCCACCGTCCCCGCTGGGCTGTTATCTCCCTTTCTGTTTTATCAGCACAAGTTGTCCTTGTGGCTTTGCTCATTAAGATGCACCAGGCGATACGGGAGAGCAAACGGCCTCGTTTGAATTACCCCTCGGGTCCTGCCTCCAAATACCAGGGTTGGGCAGCTGCTGTTCCTGGGGAGATAAAGGGTCCTCCTAATAGCAAAGCCCTCCTCTTCGGGCACGCAGCAGAGCTTCCCGGGCATCCTCTTGCTGCCTTCTGGTCCTGCTGGGCACGGCCACCGCCGGGCTCCGCAGCGCTGTCGCTGCGTGCAGCTCCCCCTTTCTCAGCCTTCCTCCCCAGAGGGCTCCCACAGGCACCCCGGAGCATCCTCACCACCGTCCCACCAGCACTCCAGCCATGCCCCGGGAGCTGCTCACCCTGCCAGGCCCCCGCTGCAGCAGGGTCGGGGGCAAGGTGACAGACGCCGGTGTGGGCTCGCTGTAATGCCACCTTACCCCGTCCTTCAAACCCCACCGATCCCTTAGAGCATCTTCATGTGTGTCTGTGTGTGTTCAGGGGGCTGAGACAGCGCAGGGAGAGGCTTTAGCTTGGGAATTCCCAGGGGTGCTCGTGCCTCCCAGATGAACTGGCTTGGAAGGCACCAGGCCGATGCTGTGGCTGATTTGGTCATTGGTTTGGGGTTTTTGTACTTAGAAGGAGGAGGAAGCGAGCTCTGTTTGGGTGGAAGGTGTTGAGAAGCCAGCCAGCCCCCAGCAGGAGCTGCTTTGAGATCCTCGGAGGGACTAACCCGAGATCTCACAGCCATCCCGAGTCCTGCAGGAGAGACGGTGCAGCAGCTTTCCAAAGCTTCCAGCAGAATTCCCAGAGGGTGGTGGGGCAAGAGGAATGCTGTGGATGTTGTTCTGGGCCCGGGTTGCCTGGTGGTGGCTGGGGGGGGAGGTGAGGAGGCGGCGGGGGCATTGGTGGGGGTGCACTGGTACCCACACAGTCACAACCTTTGCTTCTGGTGATGCTGCTGGGGGCGGTGTTCAGGTGGAATTTAATCATAATTGGGAAATACTCAGCTTGTTCCCCCCCCCAACCCCAGCACAGGGCAGGGCGGTCGGCCCCTTGTGTCCCCTCCTTGTCCCTCTAGGGGGTTTTATAGCTTTTCCTCCCTGGTTTTCCCCGCAGCCCCTGGGGATGTGCCTGCGCAGCCGAGAGGGACCGGGCAGGTCACCAGAGCCCCCAGCTCTCCTGCGCTGGGTGGCACCGAGCAGGGACTCAGCCGGGGGATTTGTTCCCCCCCCAAATTCTTTCTTATTTAACTTGTGCTCTCTGCCAGAGCTCCTGCCTGTCCCCGGTAAAATGTCAGGTTAATTTAAAGATGACAGTGCACTCTGGTGACATTTTCATCCAGGATGTGACCGCATTAAAGGGAATAAAAGGGAGAGAGAGTGGCCGTGACAGGCCGGTTAGAGACAATAAAAGGGGAATAAAGAGCAGGCTCTTGGTGGGCAGCGGGCACAGCACCGTCAGGCCTGGGGGCACAGGGGGCAGTGCTGCTGAAGCACTACCCACACCAGCACTTGGGAGGCCAGTAAAAGGCGTGGGGTGAGGAGAGCCAGGGCAGAGGGGGCTTCTGCGGGAAACCCCGGGCAGGTTCGGTGGAAATGAGCCCCAAATCCCAGCCCATCCTTATGGAGAAACACAAAAAGGCGTCAGCCAGAGCTGCAGCACTAATTTTGGAATATTTTTGTTCCCGTGGCACGCCACGGCCATGCAGATTGCCCCGAGTTTTGTCAAACATCTGGTCGGTGAATGACACAAAGGCTCCCAGCCGAGCTGGGGCCGCTGCTGGGGGGGCTGTCGTGGAGAACCCTGATGCGGGGGACAGGGTCACCCCTCCTCGGTGAGGGAGGGGGCTGTGGGGCTTTCCCACACTGGGGGATTATGGAGCCCCTTGGCCCTCGGGCGCTGCCGATGTGCTGGCGGGCAGCGGGAAGGACGGGGAGCTCCCCAGGGCTTTCTGCTCACCCTAGGGACCTGAAACGGAGCAGAAATCCCCATTATATCCCAGAGGCTGCCAGGAGAGCGGTGGCGGGAGGGAACTCCTCGCCCCGGTCAGTAGGTGCCAGGCAGCCAGCAGAAGCAGAAAGAAGAGCTCCCCAGGTCAGCCTTCTGTAGTCAGTTCAGCAAGCACCTCGAAAGCAGTATATTAGGTGGACAACTGGGCTTGTTAATACCGCCTTTGGTCACCCGGTGGGCGCTGTGCTGGTGGCATCCTGCGTGCGGCCGCGGCCTGTCTGTGAGCTCGGGTGCGGGTTGGAAGGGCCCGCTCCGCCGCCCTCCGCAGACAGGTTGTGAAGTTGGAGAGGGTGCATTTGACAGGAAGAGAGGAGAAAAAGAATAAGGAGGAGGAGGAGGCATGGCGAAGGGAGCTCGTAACTCGGCTCCCTGTCGCCCACCAGGTGCCTTCCTGCAGCGGCTGCATCAATCGGTGTGTGGGTGCCTGTGTGGGCACCCTGGCGTAGCTGCCTAATGAAGTGGAGGGGGCCCTAAAAGTTGGGTGTGACCCCATGTAGGTGTTCCTGCTCCGGCAGGGGGATTGGACTAGATGGACTAGATGACCTTTCAAGGTCCCTTCCAATCCCTGTGATCTGTGAGAGGTTGTGGCTGGCGGGGAATGCCATCTTCATGGCCAGGTGACGGGCGGCAGCGTCTTCTTTGGAGAGCTGGCCATGCCAACCCCCTGCCTAGGACTGACGCCACAATGCAGGTTTTTGGTGATGGCACAGCCCTGCACTGGCTTTGATCTGCCTTAGCTGGGTCAGAAGCAGACCGAGGACTGTCTTGTGGGTCCCTGGTTGAGGAGCAGCGATGACTTCTTTGTCTAGGACGTGGGCAGGACTCTTAACCTCCGGGCTGCTGTCTGCCCGGTCCGGCAGAGATGCCTGGCTCTTCTTGACAGCAGAGTAGAAGCCAATGGAATGTAGAACCTCGGGGGCTCCTGAAATCCGGGGAAGCACCTTTAAGCTTAGCCCACCCGGCGTAAAGCGGTGGGTTGTCCCAGCGGCAGTGCCACCGGTGGTGTGGGGTACCCGGGCAGTCCGACCCGCGGTGACGGGTTTCGTGGCGAGGCCAGCGTGACGTTTCTCTCCTCTGCCCCGCGAGCCCTGGGGAGGGGGGTCCCCGTGGCGGGGGCGTCCCTCGCCGGGCGTTGCCGTGGGGTGGTTCCTCCGCGGGGTGCCGGGCGTTGGCGGTCCTTCTTCTCGAGGAAGACCTTCCCCGGGGCGGAAACGGAGTTCCAGCAAGCTGTTAACCGGTCTGTGTTTCCTCTTGCAACCATCCAAACCATTTGCTAATCATAACTTTGTCATTCCAGCTGCAGCCAACATGTTGTGTGACTTGGATCTTTGTTCGCACTTACAACCGCTTGAGAACTTTGTTTTCCGTAACCTGTGGGTCTCTGTCCCCAGCCGGGGAAGCGAGCTGCACTGTCCAGTTTGCACTGGTCCTTGACTAATATCTCTTCCAGCACGCGAAGCCCAGTTTGCTTTCGGCAGATTCTCTGTTTAGCCTAAAAGCTGACGTCGCTTTTTTCGTTACAGGAAGACAGTAAATTGAGAGTATTGCTAGGTGCCAAGACGCTATCCCAGGAACCAATGCTCAGTGTTCCAGCCCTTTCTAAACGACGACTTTCCCCCCCACCTTCACCCTCATTTTCCCCTTCACCATTTGCCGGGTTAAAAAGGAGGCATCCTTGGGGCGTCGCTGCCCGAAACCAGAGAGCAGCCCCGCTCTTGTTCCCCTCCCGGCTCTGGGGGCTCCTCTCGCAGCCTCCGCCGGGGCCCCCCGGCAGGAGAACAAGGGCTGGTGGTGGGAAGGGTGCCGTAGATCTGGTTGCCAAGAGGAGAACACGTTGGCAGTGGGAGCAGGCTAATGACGGCTTGACGACCTCTTAACACCAGTCTGGGTGCAGTGTGTTAAATGGCGCAGGGTTCATTTCTTTTGCTTCCGTAACGAAAGCACGTAGACCTTGTACCTGTAAGTATTGTGTATTAGTCCTTGTGTCATCCTTGTCCTCCACTGGTGCTTCAGAGAGCCAGAACCGGGGCTGCCCCCAGCTAAATTGGCAGGGGGATGGGGTCCTGCTGGTTCCGCTGCTGTGTCCGGACCGGAGGGGGTCCCGGCTCCCCGGCCCCTCCCCGGGCAGCACGGGAAGGAGGGGAAACGCCGACGGGAACCGGCCTCTCTTGCAAAGACAAAACTCAAGCTCCAGGCTGCTCTGCAGAAGGGGGCGGGAGAGCGCTTCCCTGCACGTCCCCGTGCCGTCTGGCTCATTGGAACATTGCCTCCACCCAACCGGGGGGAGCTGGGCCCAACCGGGGCTCCCCTGGGGCTCCAAACCACCGGCAGGGATCCCGGGACGCAACACGTAGAGCCAGGGCCAGACGTGATGAGTTTCAACAGCTAAAGAAGCCCCTGAACCGGATCAGGGGAACAAATTGGGGCTGGAGGCAGTAACCGAGGAGGCTGTCAGGAAAAGCCTTCACATTTGGGTCGCTCTTTCAACTGGCCAGTTCCAAAGACCTGTGTGAGGTGGCGCGTCCCTCCGTTGGCAAGGCGGCCACCCACAGAGGTGTCCCGTGGGGTGTCCTACACAGGGACGAGGTAGCTCCTGGCCAATGAGCAACGAGCTCCAAATTTTGATGACCAACAAACTCCACATTTTGATGACCAGTGGCTGTTACCCAGTTCTCAGTTGCAATGGAGGGACTGGTCATTTCCCCCAGCGTTTGCCTGTGCAAGGGACAGTGTCTTCTACACTGAGGAAGCCGTGCACCTCCCGGGCGCGTGGCTCGCCGTAGCCGAGGCCGAAGGCCACGCACACCCGCAGAACCAGACCCGCGTCGTAGCCGGCGCCGGGTTCGGGGGCTCTGAGGAGCCTGGAGGCTCCGGCGTTAGAGGAAGGAGGAGAAGAGGTGGGCACCCACCGGGCCCTGGCCACGAGCCCTTGGGTGGAGGCAATGTTTGAATGCGGAAAAGCTGTGTTCCAGGTGTCGGCTCTTTGTCCTGGTCTTGAGCTTCTGTTTTGGTCCTTGCCAACTGAAGCGTTGGTGTCAGTGTTCTCCCCCGTCTCCTGTTCCCCTGACTTTGCAACCACCAGTAACTGTCCTGGCAAGGTCCTGGAAAAAAAAAAAAAAGAGAAAAAAAAAAAGAGCAAAATTTACTGTTTTCCTCAGGCTCATAGCTTTTGAACTGGAGGCATGTCTTCTAAACAGTGCAACTCACTTCAAATGCTTTTTGCCTTTCATTTTATTATTGCTTGTCACGCAATGTTCTTTGAAAGCTTGCTCATATATTATCTGTTCCATTTTTTCCATTTTCCCTTTTTTTGCATGCTGTTCCTCCTGTTTCTTCCCTTCCTCCAATCCTCTGTTCCCGTGTGTAGACACAACGGCGACGACAGAACCGGCAGTTCACGGTTGGTATCACATTCCTCTTTATCTTATTTCTCAGCCCGGCTGAGTGGCAAGACAAGCCTGGGAAGGGGAGGCCGAGAAGGGAAACGTTAGTCTTCAAGGGAAAAGCCACGTTTCAGGTGGACTGATCTCATAAATATAACATGGCTTTTGAGGCTGGAAAGTCTGGCTGGGCTTGTCGTGTCTGCGGCGAGCTTCGCAGCCGGGCCCCGTGGGAGCAGGGAGGGGGGTCAGTAGGAATCCCAGTGCCATTTTTCAGGGGGGGGCGAGCGAAACCTTGAGCATTTTCTCCCTCCTCGGGAGTTTGTAGGAGGGGGGACGCTGGGGAAGGAGGAGAGGGTGAGGATGAGGATGAGGATGAGGATGAGGATGAGGATGAGGATGAGGATGAGGATGAGGATGAGGATGCCTGGGCGGGGGGCAGCGCTGCCGTTACCCAGAGGTCTGGCAAACATAGAGTGACACTTGGCGAAGCAGCCCTTCTGGCCCACTGAGGGCACTGGGGCCAGCAGCTCGATGGCTTCCTTAGCATCCCACGTTAGTAAAGCCAGCCTAAACCAGAGTCCCTTTCAGGCTGGGAGCTGAGCGCGCTGCATCTTGGTACCAGCTGGCTCTAATGGAGCCAAACCCCCTGACAGTTGGAATTAAGGCCAATCCATATGGGAGCGTGCTGGTTTTGTTGCTTTTTGCTCAGGTAAATCGAGGGTTTCCCTCACTGGCAGCAATCTGTAAGGCAGAACAACCCCCTTTTTCCTGCCCGCTCCCCACCAGGCGCCGGTGGGGCTGAGAAAAGCCTGGGTGCAGAAGCCGTGGCCCGTATCGAGTGGAGGGAGGTGCAGGTGTTTTACCTGCTTGGATGCATTTTCCCATCTGATGGGAAAAATCAGAAGCCTGCAGGCATTCTTCTGCTTGCCCCTGGTCGCCCATCTCCCCCCGTGTGCTTAACGCCAAGGTCCTGTGATGGACCTCACGGTGGGGCAGTAACAGTCCGTCTTGAGGGCTCAATGGGGAGCTCAGAGGGAGGCGAAATGTTAATTGCCCCATCGTTAAGCCCTAGGGGGAGCCGTGTGGAGCCCCTTCTGAGGAGGGTTAGCCCTGTGTCATGACCTGCAGGTCTGCCCCGTGGCACTCGCTGAGGTGGTCCAGGGTCCAACTGCTCCTTCGGAGCTCAAGCCAGGCGTTGTGCTCTCTCGGAAGCCTGTGGGAGCCATCGGGAAGGGCAGGAAAGAGGCAGGGCTCAGGCTGAAACCATTCCTGCTCCATCCCCACCTCGCCTCTCCGGCAGCGCTGCTCCCCTTCGGCCAAGGGACTCTGCCCTCAGCCCCAGAATGGGCTGGGAAGAAGGTCCAGGCAAGAGAACGGCCTGACCCGCAGCGTCAGGAAATAGAAGAGGTTTTCCCTCTGGGAAGAGCCTGAGGGACACCGGGTGCAGGTGCTGCTGCCTGGTTTGGGGGGGATCGGGCAGCCCTGACACGGGTGGGATCTGCAGCATCTTTTTTAGGGGTCCTGGCCAGCCTTTTCTGACACACAAGGCGATTTGTCCCCGGGTGAGGGCGATTAATCTCCAGGTGAAGGCAGTGACAGCGGGGGGAGCTGCCAGGCTCTGGCACAGGGTGGCTGATGCAGGAGGGGACGCAAGAGAGGGACACACAGGAGCCTGGCAGCCCATCCTTGGTGCCATTCCTGATGGCTTCTGCCACCGAAAGCGGGATTTTACCTCAAGGAGCACCTCGGAGTGTTTCCAGCCGGGGGGGGACACAGGGGACCGGCAGCCGAAGCGACGAGCCAGCCCAGCCCAGCCCAGCCCAGCCAAATGAGTTGCCAGAGACTTTCCTGCCCGAAAAGCCAGGCAGTTTGCCCCGGGGGTGCTTTTCCCCTGGAGACTGGGGGGGTTCTTTCCAAGCTTGTGTTGCCGGAGTGTGTATGGAGTACACCAGGTGTTTCTGTATGTTGGCCATTCGTTCTTCCCGATGTCCGATGGGAGTGAGCATGTCTGGGAATGACTAGAAATGCATGGGCATGAACTACAGCCAAATGGATTTTCTCCAAAAACGATGTTAAATGAATTGGGAAAAAAAAAAAAAACGAAACCGAACCAAAAGAACAAAAATACAGAAAAACCAAAAACCGAACCAAAAAGCCAAACCCACGACCCAGAAACCGAGATTGCGAGCAAAGAAACCGTAAGGCTAGTGTGGAACCAGCACGATACCTCGATCTGGGAAAGGATTTTTTGAGTGCCTGAATTTTTTGGAGTGTATCCTAGAGGACTGGGGGGAGGGAGGGGGGGCGGGGGCAGGAGTCCCGTGTGTGTGTGCATGTAACAGCGGTAGCAAAGCCCCTGCCATTCCCCTTCCCTCCTGGAACGGAGGTGACGGCAGCGATGCATGAGAGACCTAAAGCACGAACGCTGTGAACTCTTGTGTTTAAGAAAAAAAGAATCAAAAAAACACAAAAAAAGAGAGCTTTAACTGTAAATTTTCTGATGCGCTTTCTCCTTTCTCTGCACTGTTCATTGCCAGAGCTCCAATAACAGCATGGTCATGGCCGGCAGGAAGGCTTGTGCTTCTGCTGCACCCCACTAAGCCGGGTTGCCCGAGCCTAAGCCCTCCTTGCCCCCCTCTCCTTGCCCCTCCGGGGCTCAGGGTGCCATCGGGGCTGGCGCCGCAGGTCCCTGCAGAGGGTGGCGGAGCCGGGAGAGTAACTGTGTCTCCGAGAGGCTGCCGCCACCAGACCCAGGAAGAAACCCCTTTTTTATGCCCTTTCTTGTCCTCCCCCCCCTGCCCCTCTCCCCCTCAAAGTCACCCTGCCAGATGTGAATGTCCAGCCCGGCGGCGAGCTCGCTCTCTGTGGGGCTACTGCCCTTTGGGGAGCCCTGGCCTCGTGCCCCCCTGCCCGGGCAGGACTTGTGCAAGTGGCCATGACCTTATACATGAGGGTCTCTCGCTACGGCAGGAGGGATTTCACCTTTTTTTCCCCCAGTTTTGCCCCTGCCCCGTGGTTTGCAGAGAGCTTTCCGAGCCCCGGCCTGGTTTCGCCGGGCGGGGGGCGATGCCCGTGGCGCGGAGCTGTGTCCCTGGGGCGAGGGGGGCGCTCGGGGCTGCCTTCCAGCTCCCCCCCCCGCCCCGCCGCCGCAGAGAGCAGCGTCTCTGCTCGTCCTCGGGAAAAGGTAGGGCGGAAAACGGTCTCTTCTGAAGCTGGCAAAGCAGGAAGCCTGGAGCGAAGGTTAAAAATCACGAAAGCATCCCAGTGGCGAAGGAAGAGTGACGAGAAAATACCTTGCCCATAATGTAGCAGGTAAATTATTTTCTAAGCTGCAGATTCTTCCCCCGAAGGCCCCTGTGAATGGTTGACCAGGGCCTTAGCAGGGCGTTGCACCAGAAGGTTTAACACTACCGTGTTAAGCTCTCTGTGGCTTTCCCCAGCAGCGCTCGGTCCCCGAGAAGGAGGTTTCTCCTTGCCTGGAGCCCAGAGCTGGGTGGTGGCACAGGCAGGGTGGTGGCACAGGCTGGGTGGTGGCACAGCTCCTCGCCCCCCAGCTCTCGCCGGGAAAAAGCCCCCCCATTCCCCCTCCGTCTCTGCATTAGCGTTAATCTGCGGCTCTGGCCCCCCCACCCCACCCTCCCCCAACTGCCTTTCTGCTGGAAAACACCCCACTGAAGAGTGTCACTAATGGTAAAAGCCTTCCTAGGTGCGTTTCAGAGCTCTGCTCCTCGGGGCCACGGAATACAGCACCCCGAAGCCCCCGCACATGTTTGGTGGCTGCGCGGTGCCCGCAACAGGCGGCATAAAGCACAGTCCCTAACGGCTTATTTACAGCTCCTTCCCAAGGAGGAGCAATTGCCTTTTTCCTTAAAAGCCAGCAGTGGCTCAGGAGCTGCCCACAGCCCTGCTGTGTCCGTGGGAGCCTGTCCCTGCCCAGGTCCTTGTCCCCGTCCCCGGGCCAGGCTGCGGCAGGGTTCCGGTGGCGCGGGAGGACGGTGGCCAAGCGGCACCTTGGCTTTCCCGCACGGAGCAGGAGTCGCCGCGGGCTTGGAATTCCCTCAGAGCAGCGGGAGAGGAAGGGGCTGCCAGGGCCGGTAGGAAAGTTTAACCAGAACAAGCAAGGAGTCGTTTCCCACGTGTTTAAGTGCCTCTCAGCAGGCTGTCGTGCTGTTCGGTGGCATTTTTAAGCGTACGGGGTGCTGGCAGAAACCCATCTGTGGAGTCCTTGCATTTTCTTTGGAAAAAGCCTGGGTTTTTTTTTTTCCCTTGGCTTCATAAAAAATGCAGCGTTGCCCTTTTTAGAGCAAATGTAGTTCCTTGTTAAGCGCAAGGGAAGCTCCGCAGAAGCAGTTCTGGAGAGAGAAAATGGAGGGGCTCCTCCTGGGAGCCCAGCTTTGCGTGTCCCCAGTCAGCTGTACTTCCCTGGAGAACTGGCCCTGCAGGAAGGAAGGGGGAGCTCCCTGGAAGCCACCAGCCCAGCCCAGACAGCACTTGGCCCTTAATCCCAACGGCTCCCGCCGGAGCAGGCGGCTCCGGCTGCAGCTTCCAGGTGACCTGCTGTGCTGGAAACGCTGCCGCTGCCCGGGGCTCTGTGTGTACTCAGAGGTGTCTGTCTCTGTGTGGCCGCTGCTTCCCGCTGGGGCCAGTCTGGGCATGGGCCAAGGGGCATTCATGCACGCCTTGGGGGTGGAAAGTCCGTGTCTTTCAGCCCTGGGCAGGCTGAGGATTCCCACTCCCCGGTGAGGCTGCCATCTCTTCAGGGGAGGTGCTAAAATTTCTGCAAAAATAGAAAAACAATGGCTTTTGGAGTCACAGAAGCCTGTCCTGCCTGACTGCTTTATCAGCTCTGGGGACAGATGCTTTTCCCCAAATGGGGGGAACGGAGACAGGAGGGTTTGGGAGCTGTTTTGGGGAGCGTCCAGCCCGCCGTTGGCACCTGCAGGCGCCTGACGGAACCCAAACGCCACCCGCCCCCATTGGCACTGCACCAGCCTTGGCAATATTTAAAAAAAAACCCAAAAGATTGAATTTAGTGGGAATTGGAAGAAAATTTGGCCTTGCTCTGTGTACACAGAACCTAAATCGCCCTGGGCTAAATTGGGGGCTTGCCCCCCAGCGATGACCAACAGACGTTTGGGGGGGGTCTTTGCATGCTGTTATGAATGAGTGGCTTTGACTCCGTGCTTTGTGTGCCAACAGTGTAGACTGAGGAATGTTTCTGTCCCTAATAAAGGAAATCACTGCAATTCTGTCATACGAGTAGCTCTGCCCCAGCCGGCAGAGGATGGCAAGTGATTGACGCATCATGTTGTTCCCCCCCACCCCCCCATCACCCCCCCCAAGAAACTCCTCCTCGGTTCTTAAGTGTGTTGTATTGTTGTCACTGGAGAAACGCAGAGAAAAACGAGTTTGTTTTTACTTGTAAGGCTTTACTCAGTTGCCCAATTCGGCAGAGGAGCTGGACTATGGGGATCTCTCAGGTAAGGGATAGTTTGTAGGTAAATCGCTGCTCTTCTCCGCTGGACACCGGTCCCACTCCGATTTCTGCCTCTGGGCCATTGTAGAGTCGCTGTGGTGTGGCCATGTGTGTCCCCCCCAGGCTCCCACCCTGGGTGTCCTCTCCTTCCCCCTGGGCCTTCCCCCCCTTGGTTTTGGTTTGGGCACCCATTCCCGTGTGGCAGAGGGGGCGGGAGGGGACGGAGTCGGGAGACCCTGATCCAGGTGCCCTCATTTGGTGCATTTTTTTGGAAGGCTGATGTGGAGAGCGGGTGAGTTTGGAGAAGGTGCTGGTGGCCAAACCGCCCCGGGAGTGAAACCGGCTTTAAAAGCCGCAGCCGGTTTCTCGGGGTCAGAGTGTCACTTTTGGGGGTAAAAAGGAGGTTTTTATCGGCGGCGGCAGGGCCAAGTAAATGGTTCGAACCCCTTTTTATCCACACTGGGCTGGAAGTTACGTAAATACGTCCTCCAGGTTGGTCCTTGTGAATTAGCACTAGTCCAGATAAGAAGCGAAGCAGCACCCTGAGGGGGTGCCCTTGGTAGAGTGAGGACAGGGGGTCGCACCGGCGCTACAAGCGTCGTCTAAACCTCTGATCCTCCTCTTTGGCCAGAGCCTTCCCCAGTGTTTCTTCTGAAACCCACCCTGCCTGCTTTTCACTCCCACTTCCCTCTGCGGAGGGGGCTGAGGGGCCAGACGGGAGAGCCCTGCCCGGGAGAGGCAGGGAGGGGGGGTCCCCGCTCCCACCACCCGCCCTGTCCCCTGCTGGGGAGGGGGGACACGGAGCAAAACCCGAGGCCAGGCAAGCCAAGCCCCGGGCCCCTCGTCTCGCTCTGTCAAATGCTTGCCTTTGGTCCCCTGACATGGGGGGGGCACGTCTTCTGCAAGCCACTGTGGGTGTGCTGTGGCCAAGAGGTTAGAATCGCTGGCTGGGCTGGGTTGGTGTGCTGACAGCGAGCCACACTAACCCTGGCTGCTGCCAGCCCGGGCAAGGAGCACTCGGGGTCTGCTGAACCTCCTGGCTGCGTGGATGGAGGCGGCTGCTCTGCTCTGAGCCCTCTTACCCCTTCGGTTTGTCTGTGGGGTCTTCTTTGGGTAAAGACAGACGCTCCTCTTGGTGAATGAGGAGGGGGATGGGAAAGAATCCCACCAGGGCTTTCCTCAAAGCGGGGGTCTGCCAGCAGCCCTGCCCACCCCTCGCCCGTGGGGACGCCGTGGCCGTGCAGGGCGGCAGCATCTTTTCCCCACTCTTTCTCCTCGATGCCCCCGTTTTCCCCGAATCTGGAGTCAAAATTTCCCCCAAACTTGAGGCTGCCACAGGAGCAGGCACCCTGCTGCCCTGCCAGGCACCGGGTTGACTATGGATTTCTTGTCTTTTTTCCCTAAGAATTTCAACGTTCGGGCTGTCGGTTACCGGTGGCACCCAAAGGGTGATGCTCCCACCCGATGTCGGTAGAGAAAGGGCCCCGGGGCCATGCTGTCCCCACCCCGCTGCGGGGACACCGCAGTGCCACCCCCTTTNCTGTCCCCACCCCGTCCCCGTGCTGTCCCCACCCCGTCCCCCGTGCCCGGGCTGTGGGGACACCGCAGTGCCACCCCCTTTGGAGAGGGGGCTGGGTTCAGCCGGGTGGTGCGGGTGAGCACTGGAGCCCGGCTCTCCAGCAAGGAGGCTGCGGTGGGAGCCCTGGGGATGGCGGGCTGGTGGCCGGAGGGCGGTGACGGCGGGTGGCACTGGCTCAGTCTGCTGTTCCTTGCAGGTACTCCCATCCTGATAAACGCTTCACCGGAGGCTCTGCCAACCGTGCAATTAAGTAATGCGTCCCTTGCCTTCCGCCCAGGTAGCTAGTCCCCAGAGCTGTACCCGCTTCTCCCGGTCGAGCTGTGGCGTGCCCCTGCCCCTCGCCAACCTCCGCTGGGTCCCCAGGTGCCGAGGGCAGGGAGGGGGTGCGGGCAGGGCTGGCCTCGCACCCCCTGTGGGGATGCCAACCCCATGCTGCTGACATGGGTGGCGTGGGGCCAGCTGCTGCCCCTCTGTGAGCACCCACACGGGCACCGCCGGGGCGCTGGTGCGGGCAGAGGGGCTGCGGCGGGCACAGAGGGTGCGGGGAGCCAGTTCCCCATCCCGCACAGCCTCAGCCCGGCACTCCCTCCGCTCTGCCTCCCTCCCCGAAACGAGGAGGGGACCCCCAGGTGGGGTTTGAATAACTGATGCCCCCCTGATTGGCACCTTTGTTCATGGGGGCTGCCGATGAGCAGAGAGAGGGGGCCGCAGGAGCAGCCGATACCGATTGAGCACCCGTCACAGGGATCAAATTTATGAAAACAAAGGGCATTATTTTCCACTTCGTGAAATGGGTCACTCAACAGGGGAGCTCATCGATTGGGGAAGGATGAGCTCCACGAGTTTCTCTGGCTTAAATGAGCCCTAATTCAATTAGAGTCCCACCAACAGGTTACGGCTCCTCCCGAACGGCCCAGGGGCAGGGGGTGCCGCTACGGCTCGTCCCACCGTACTGGGGCAGCGGGTTCTCTCCTCCCTCCTGGCGGGGAAGGGTCCCCTAGTGTGTCTGGAGTAGTGGCAGCCTGTTCTTCCCCCAGCCCTGCCCCGCCAGCCCCCGCTCCTCCTGTGGCTCCATGGTCTGGAAAACTCCATCCCGCCAGCGAGCGAGCCACCACCTGGGTGGGAAAACGCTGGCGCTGGCTTTAGCCTTCCTGCCCGGTGGCAAGGAGGAACGGGTGGCTGAAAGCTTTGCAAAGTGTTCATCCTTTAATTAACTAAGCTCTGATGAGAGGAGGGAAGGATGGCTAAGCTCAGAGTCCTGCGAAGAAGTCGATGTAGGTTCCCCTTTCCCTGCCCTGGTGCAGATGTTCCGTTAACATCTGGGAACGACGGCAGCAGTCCAGGGAGCTGGTTGTCCTGCATAAATAGCTTGACATGTATTTTCACCCCGAAGTAGGGGATACATTTTTGGGGGGGTGCAGCGTTAAATGCGGGCATGCCAGGATTATTAACACCTACGCTGCGTTCTCACAACGGCCACCCATCCATCTTCAGTTCTTCCAGCAGAAGCGTGGGTGGAACCAGGTCAGGGCTGGTCAGAGATGGCCCCAGAATGTCAGAAAGCATTGGCCTACCGAAGGCAGAGGCAGAGAGGAAGGTGAGGAGCGGGGACAGGACTGCCCAGGCAGCACAGGCGTCCCATCGGTGACAGCGGGAGGGGTGACATCTCTGGGCGCTGCTCCCCCGTCCTGGAACCGGGATCCAGGGAGCCTTGATGGGAATCAGGGCTGGATCCCTCAGGGAGGGCAGCGAGGGACGCTTTGGGAGCATCCATCACCCCAGGAACGGTGCTGGTGATCCCAAACCTGCCTTTTTCAGCCTCCGGGAAACGGGGGGAGCGCTGGAGCTAGAAGGAAGGTGGTTTGAGCCTGATGGGTCTGAAGGGCTGAGAGTGGGTGTGAGTGAGATCTAAAGCCCTGGCCAGTACAGGGCCAGTCCTGCTCCTCGTCTTGAGACGAGAGTGGAAGCTGGAATATGCATAGATACACACACACACACAGATATAGGTAGGGATTAAAGCCCCATTAAGAAGAGAATGGAATGGAACCTTCTTAGTGAGTAGCTGGGAGGAGGAAAGCCTTCCAGGCTTCCAGGCAGGAGGTGGAAGCAGGTCCCCTGGGCCAGGAGAAGAGCTGACAGCGGGGTGTCAGTGGGGTGCCCAGGAGGAACCAGCCGCAGAGCCCTTTCTCCTCCGTCCACGTAACGTTGCGTGAGTTGCTCTTTGGGTTCTAAAGGAAAACTACAGGGATCCCCCTCAAGTGGTACAATCTCCTGGTTGGTTTTCTGGTTTTGGTGGCTTGGTGGTGGTCTCACCAGCAGGTGGGTACAATAATGAGCCATTTAGAGCTGCCAAAGCCTCTCCTCGGCCACCACTTGAAGCGAGCCCCCAGCGCTCGCTGCTGCTGTCCCTGGGGCTGCCCCTGGCCCGGACCCTCTCCGTCCCTCCCCAGGTGGAATCCTGCCATCCCTCTGAGGGGCTCTTCCCACAACTGGAAAATTGGGGGGGTTTGGGGTTTTTTTTTGGTTTGGGATGGTTTTTTTTTCCTTTCTTCTCACAGCTCTCACCAGCAGATTGTACCCTTCTCGCTGGAGTTTTCCTTTAAGGTGCTTTGGTGTTGGGCAAAGCACCCCCCACCCCCNTCCCGCCCCCAAAAAGCCCAGGAGCGAACCAGAAGGCAACCCCTGATGGAAAAATCCTGCCTCTGGGACTGAAAGGCCAGCGTGCTCCAATGTATATTAACATCTTAATGGGAAAGCTCTGCATGTATACATTTACTACTCCCTGACAAGAGGGAATTAAATGTCAGAAGGATTTGTAGCATCTATAATTGAATTGGTGCTGAGAAAAGCAAATCTTGAGGAAGAATAACATATTAGGATTAGCAAATAATGTGGCATTTTGTCAGTTCCTGCCATCTCGTCTCTTCCCTCTTCAGTAATAAAGTTGTGATTTCTTTTTTAATCATAGATATGAAGCGGGAACAGCCTCTGTGAGTCGGAGGCAGCATTTTGAGGCAGAACCTGGTTTGTAAGGTCAGGGCTGTCTTCCCTGGGGAGGTGTTGAAGGAGGAGTAGGTGGCCAAGGGAACGGTGTCCCCCGAAACAGCTTGTGTGGGGAAGGAGCATCACTGGAGAGTGTGATGGAGGAGCTGGAGGGCGACAGCAGCCTTGGCAGCGCTGTGGGGATGGTGCTCCCCGGCCTCTCTGGGCATCTTGGTTTGGCTCCCCTGGTGAAGTAGGAGAGGAAATATGTGGCAGGCTTAAAAAAAATAAAGAATTCCAAGGATTGGAATTGTTCTTTAGCATTGCAAGCGGTTTGTCTTTGGAGAGGAAATCCCTGCCACGTGGGAAAGATGGGAGGCAACTTGATTTTGCTAAGGCTTTTATTGCCCTTAAATGTGGCACCTTTGCTTGGAGACAGACCTTCTGCCAGAGGCACCTTTGGGTCAGGAGCAGTGAGGAGGGAGGGTGAGCGTGGGAACCCCCTTAGCTGCCCTGATTGCAGGGGACCCTCCTGGGGAATCGATGCTCCTGCAGCAGCGCGGGGACCCAAGAAGCCATTCCTGTCCCAGTGGACGCAGTGGAAGTGAATAAACTCCTCTGGCCAGAACCACTTGCTTTATGCCAGAGTCCCTTCTCGGGGAAAGGCTGTCCCCCTGCTCTGGCCTGGGTCCCCATTGCAGGGACGCCGGGAGGGGTGTGTGGGGCAGGAGGCTTTGGCCCCACAGCTGCGGTGGGGATGGGCTGCCGGGAGGAACCCAGCAGGCCCCAGTCAGACCTCGTCTTTCCAGGGCTTTAATTGATGGCAATGAAGGGAAACTGGCTCTCCATGCAAAATGCTGCTCTGAGCACATTACAGAGCCGTAGCGCAGCGTCTTTATTCTCCTCAGCTGTTCCAGATGTCAATGAGACATTCATCCTCCGGGGCTGGGCTGCTGCTGTCACCTCCTTAGTGCAGCCGAGCAGAGCTGGGTGCTAAGTTGGTTTTTGTTAAAAAAAAAAATTCTAAAAAATGGAGTGGAGCTTGTTTGAAGCAGCTGCTGCCACGGATAAACCGGGTTTGCTGCTTTGCAGAGAGTAAATCTTTGCAGGCAGGGATTAGATGGGGTGAGGGCAGCAGGGAGGAGGTCTGGAGCACCCAGAATGGCTGAGTTTTCCCCAGGTGCTGTCCCAGGGCGGGAGCAGAGACTGTGCCCGGGAGAGCTGGCACATCCCTGTGCCCCTTCCCCATGGGGGACCAGAGCAGCTCAGCCACTTGCCAACCTGGCAATCGGTGGGGAGCGCTGAGGTCACACTCCGCTCCTGCTGGAGTGGAGACAAAACCTGCCTTTCCTGCGCCCTGGGGTCTCTCTGGCTCTTCCCCCAGGGAAACAACCAGCATGACATGGCAGCAGCAGATGCAGTTGGACTGCCTTTGTCTTGCCCCAGGTGGTAGCTTGTAGAGGGGTTGCTGAAGCGGACCCTCCCGTTGGGGCGCTGGGAGGCTGCCCTAAGGTCTCCCCTAAGGTCCACCTTGTCCCAGCCCTGTCCCAGCTCAGCCCAGGCATCGCCCCCCGCCCCTGCCAGGGCTCCTCTGGAGAAGTTACTGGAGGAAGCCCTCCACGGGCCTTTCTTCTTAAATTGTTTTAATTACAAGGCGCCCGCCGGTGCTCTCGGTCACGAGTTATTTCCCCGGGTCCCTCGGTCCTTAATCTGGGAGCAGCATTGGAAAGATCGATAGAAGGCGTAAATCCCGGGCCGGCGCTGGAGAGCTTTGTCTCGGGTTTCAGCTCAAAAGAGCACCATTACCTTTAGCTGTCACGGGTCTGTACGCCTGATCGATAAACTTCAAATATTATTAGAGGTGGAGGCTTCAGAGATTTGCTCTGTTCTTGGGAGGGAGACGGAGATAAATCTTTCTTAAAAATTGACTTGCGTTTGCACTCTCCGTCTTCCTGCTGGAACGCATTTCTCCGAGGTGTCGGGGCGACGGCAGGCGGGACAGATTTATGGGCCGTGGGCTTCTTGTAGTGAAAGATTTAAATGGTAAATCCCTCGCATATGACTTCACAAATCATGTAAAGTTAAAAGATTTTTACCGTTTCTGTTGCTGCTGTGCTTAAATCGTGAGGTATGGCCGGTAAATCATCTTAATGGAGGTGTCGCGCTCGACTCCATAAAAAAAAGAGAGAGACAATGGTTTAGCTTCTATTCCAAAATGTTAATGTATTAATCAAGGGGAGAATAATTGTTTTTTACTGCCTTATAAATCTGGGGTGCCATTAGGGTTGCAGCGAGGGGTGATGGAGCCGCCTCCTTAAATTAAAACTGTTTACACTGCGATACATTGGTGGTACAGGGCCATAGCTCACGCCGGGTTGGTGCCGGAGCGGCTCCTCCGCCAGAGAAGTCATTCCTCTCCCGGGTGACGGCCTCCTCGGGGAGAGGCGCTTATGAGGGAAAACTAATTGCGTGGCGAGGAGCTGGAGAAATGGAAGGCAGCAGTCGGAGGCAGCGGAGACAGCTACCGCTCGCTCTCTGCTTCCCACAGAGGCCCTTTCGGCTCCCAGCGAGGAGCTCCGAGCCCCCCCACACCCGAGAGCGAGGGTGGAGCCGCGGTGGGTTGGGGCAGAGGACGGCCGTAGGGGCCTTCACCGCGCCGGGTCGGTGGGGTCTCGGCGGAGGAGCTTTGGGGCTGAAGCTGAAACGTTTTCCAACGGGGGCGCTCCTTGGCGACGCTTCTCCAGAGCTCCCCATTACCATCCCCGCATCGAGCCGCTCCTCCCTGTGCCCCCGGGGAGCGTCCCGGGGCAGGCACCCACCGCCAGCTCCAATCTCTCCTCTCCCTCTCCCCGCTGCCTCCCGCCTGCGTAGTCCTAGTGCTGCTGCTTAGAGCGGAGAACGCCTCGCGAGTCCAGCCCAGATCAGTTCGGCCTCGGGCACCTCTGGTTCCTCTGCCCGAACTCATCTGCCTAGATAGCTCCGTGCTTCACCCCGTCTCCTTCCCAGAGCACAAGGGTGGCTTGGCCCGTCCTGAGGGCAGCTGCGGCCCAGCCCCTCCGAGCGCGCCGTCATGAGCCCCCCAATTCTTATTCCTCTTCTGATCTCAACAGATTCTCGTGCAGGTGAGGAAGGGGCCATACGCAGCGTGGACCATGCGGTGGTCGGCGGCGTCGTGGCCGTGGTCGTGTTCGCGATGCTTTGCCTGCTCATCATTTTAGGGCGATATTTTGCCAGACATAAAGGTAAGACAAAGCCCCGAGCTGGGGAAAGCGGGGAGGGGGCACGCGTTTCCCCCTCCCTTGTGGTGTCCTCTCTGATGCCACAGACTCCCCCCTCGGTTGCTCTGGAAGGATGTCTCCTGAAGGGCCTTTGGGAACAGGGGAAGGAGGAGGGTAGGAGCAGCCCCTCGACCTTCTGGGCGGCAGAGCTTAGGGCGGGAGGACAGTGGCTGACCCCCAGACCCAGATTGCAGCTGGTGGTACCAGGGGAGGACCTTCCCTTCCAAGGCATCCTAGCAGCAGGATGCCTGAAAAAAGAGGTATGTGCTCTGTCAGGGGCAGCATTGCTCATCCTGGGACGTGCTGAGCTCCTCACTCACAGAAGCTCCCGTGGCAGCCCCAGGGTCTGGAGATACTTGCAGCCTGTAGTGGTGCACAGACCCACACCGCCTCAGCTCACCCCTGCAGCCGGCAGCTCGGCTCACGGCTTGACACACCAATTTGGAGGTGTCTCTATAAACCCCACTTGGCCCCAGCTGATGTTTACGTGCCACGTCACCTTGGGTTTGTGTAGAAAGGCCCAATTTGGGAACCTGTGACACCTTCCAGAGCAAATCGGTCCCCCTTCCCAAACTGTGCCCAGTCCCTGTGTGCGTACGAGAGGAGTTCATGGTAACTGGGGTTTATACAGGAGGTGTGGAGAAGCTGGCAGAGGGTGAGGCTGGCTGTGGCCGTACCCGGGATGGAGTAAAGCATGGGTAGAAGAGAGGAGTCGGGGGCAAATAAACCCAAAGGCTCATGAGGGGAGAGAGAAAGCGGGGATGAAGGATTTCTCTCCTTTAAGGAAAGCCTATAAGAGGCAGTTTTACCAGTATTGGGGTGTTTCTGAGGGGGGGGGAATGGCTGTGGCCGCGTGTTCTGAGTAAGGTGGCGCAGAGGAGCGGGGACGGGGTCGGTGGTGGCCCCGGGGGGTCCCCAGCCCGGTGTGGCCTTTGCAGGTACGTACTTCACTCACGAAGCCAAAGGAGCAGATGATGCGGCCGACGCAGACACAGCCATCATCAACGCAGAAGGAGGGCAGAACAACTCCGAGGAGAAGAAGGAGTACTTCATCTAGAGCAGCCTTGGTTCCTATGAGGTGTCCAACCGTCGACGGTTACTACTGGCCCTATTTAAACGCTAAAGAGACAGTGATATTGGAAGTTGCAACCAGCTTGTGTCTTTTTTTTTAACAAAAAAACAAACAAACAAACAGACAAAAAAAGCAAATGGGTGGAGAGTGGTGAGAGGCTGGGAGGGTCCGGGATTTGCTGTGTAAAAAATATTCCTCGTAAAGTACACTCTGCTGTTCGACACCTCAGTTTGTTTGGGTTTTCTTTTTTTGGCCAGGTCCAGCTTGGATTTAGTTTAGTGGAGTCATTTGCAGAAGATTCTGTGCCTTGTTTAATTTCTGTTCGTTGGGGTCGGGGGGGAGGCTGGGAAGAAGAGGGGCTTCTGTGCGTTAGTCCCCTTCGGGTTTCTGTGGCTCTTCGTTTCCCCTTTCCCAGTCCCGTGCCGGGGCTGCCTGCTGGGACCCCTCGGAGTAGGTGGCTTTCTTCCAAGGCGTTTCTTTTTCTCTTCACCCTTTTCCCTTCCCAACTGGAGCTCATCGGGGGAGAACCAGCACGTCTTAGATTCCGTAGTTCGCAGTTCAGTGTGCCCATCTCCCATCCCCTCTAGCGTCGTCAAGGCTCGGAGAAAAGGAAGGACCAGAACCCGTTGGGTGGCTGCCCGTCTTTCAGGTGCCTGCCATGGTGGCCACCGGGAAAGGGGCTGGAGCTCGGCAGAGGCGCTGCTCGGCCGCGGCGAAGCGGGACCCCGGGGCGGGGGGGAGGCTTCTCCTCCCGGGGGCGGCGGGAGATGCTGAGCCTCCCTCCATCGCTCCGTCCCGCGCCCGGGGACTGGAGGAGGCAGAGCCCCCCCCCCAGCTCCAGCCATCCTCTCCCACCCCTCTGCGGCCACAGGCGACACGCGTGGCCCCCCCGGCGCCCCCAGAGCCGAGCCCGGGGCCGGCGGCCGGAGTAGCCAAACTGCCTTTTTTCTACCCGCTCAGTAAAACGTGGGAATTCGCGTTAAAAACGAGAGTGCTAACTGACTTACAAAGCCATAGGTGGAAAGGAGGAGAGGTGGATTAGAGCCCTAAGCGACAGGCAGCTGACGGTGAGGAGAAGATGACGGTATGAGAACTACCTGTGCTGAATTTTGGGGGGGTTTCTGGCGCGTAACCTTGCATTTGGAGCGAGACTTTGGTTTCTTTTTACTGTGTTTACGTGGAAAATGTGTGCTGATTTATTTAAGGGAAACGTTACTCTCAGCGTCAGGTTGGGGGGCTTTTTTTTTTAGGGGTTCCGGGAGGAGCGTTTTTCTGTGGGTTTTTGGGGGGGTTTGTTTTGGGTTTTTTTTGGTTTGTTTCTATTTTTTTCTGTAGTTGTTTTTGGCAGAACCATCACAGCGTGTGGGAACGGGACGGCCTGGGGGGCAGAGCCTGTTCTCCAGCAGCGCCTCTCTCGCCCCTTTGTCAGGAGAAGAACCGAAAACNTGGCTGCCCGTCTTTCAGGTGCCTGCCATGGTGGCCACCGGGAAAGGGGCTGGAGCTCGGCAGAGGCGCTGCTCGGCCGCGGCGAAGCGGGACCCCGGGGCGGGGGGGAGGCTTCTCCTCCCGGGGGCGGGGGGAGATGCTGAGCCTCCCTCCATCGCTCCATCCCGCGCCCGGGGGCTGGAGGAGGCAGAGCCCCCCCCCCAGCTCCAGCCATCCTCTCCCACCCCTCTGCGGCCACAGGCGACACGCGTGGCCCCCCCGGCGCCCCCAGAGCCGAGCCCGGGGCCGGCGGCCGGAGTAGCCAAACTGCCTTTTTTCTACCCGCTCAGTAAAACGTGGGAATTCGCGTTAAAAACGAGAGTGCTAACTGACTTACAAAGCCATAGGTGGAAAGGAGGAGAGGTGGATTAGAGCCCTAAGCGACAGGCAGCTGACGGTGAGGAGAAGATGACGGTATGAGAACTACCTGTGCTGNCAAAAAAAAAAAGGCGAATTTCACGGAGCGCAGCTCTTTTCTGAGCCCTCAGCCCCGCTCCCGCCCCGGTGGGAAGCGGCCGAGGGGCAAGGGGGGGTGTCTGGGGGCTTTGGTACCCCCCCACCCAGACGGACACCCCCCGTGGGGATCGGCAGCCTGGCTGGGAGCAGCCCATCGTTGTTTTGGAAGTGTACAGTAGTGCAGTGTTACCGATGTAACTTTGACTTACGATGTTGACATGTCTCAGGTTCATGTGTTTTTTGATTGGTGTTTTCCGTCTCAGGTAGATCGCAAAATTTCGGCCCCCACACATTGGAAAGAAACAAACAGACACCCTAAAGGACAGAAACAAACAGAAACACAACCCCCACACACATACACACACACACAAAACCAACCGACAGACAAACCAACAGGATAAACCCCAGGAAACTCCGACTTTTAGTTGTCTATGGGTTTCTGTACTTTTTCCTCAGTGTACAGTGCACTGTTTGAAATGTATTGTTGAGTATTACTTTGTACAGCTTTAGATCATTAGGATTTTGGAGCGTGAAGAAAGAACAACCTTGTTTAAGGGCGGGTTAGGGACGAGGGAGGCGGAACCGATGCTAAACAACCTTGTTCTTGATTCACCCGGCCTTTTCAGTTTTTCCCCTTAGGCCAGTTCTGTTTTAAGGTGTCCATGGAAGATGTGACAATGTAAGAAACTACATATCCATCTGTTCCCATTCGCATTTTGTATTGGTTCATGTATACCATTTTTACAAAGGAAAAGAAGTACTATAAAATATCTGTCTTCTTAATAAAAAAGAATTAATGTTCCAAAACCACAGCTCGGTTGTGCACTCTTTGTGCCAGGGAGACCAGGAGGGCTGTCACTGAGGGGGGACGCCCTCTCCGGGCTGGATGGAGCTTGTGAGAGCAGCCAAAGCCCGGCCTGAGGGGGGACGCCGTCTCTGGGCTGGATGGAGCTTGTGAGAGCAGCCAAAGCCCGGCCTGAGGTCTGCCACACTCCCATTGCACCTTCCCATGGTGGGTTCCCGTCTTGTGGGGTACCTTCTGGTGGGTTCTCATCTTGTGGGGTACCTTCTGGCGGGTTCCCGTCTTGTGGGGTACCTTCTGGTGGGTTCTCGACTTGTGGGGTACCCTCTGCCCCCCAGGAGAACGTGAATCGTGGCTGATACTCCAAGCCCCGCCAGCGGCACGCAGAGGAGTGCTTCATTGAGATGCTGTGATGGTAGGTGAGCCTTCCAGTCCGGGATGCCCCGTTGCTCTCTCTGTCCATTGTCAGCTTTTCTTGCATCTCCCTTCGAAACACTGAGGTTTGGGAGCCACCACGTGCGATGCCCGGTGCCCTGCTGGACACCCAGCCACCGGGAAGAGCCCGCCTCGCTGCCGCTCGCCCTCCACCCTCCCGGCCTCCATCCCTCCTCCAGCATCTCCCCTCGCCCGAATTCAGCTGCAGCGCTGAAAGTAGAGGCATCAGTCTTGGCAGTTTTGGACAAAGGAGGGGGAGAAGAGCAGTCGCCACTGAGGTGAGGAGCTGCTGGTGGCAGAGACACTGCCCTGGGGGCCCTGTGAGCGGGAGGTGGCCAGGAGCTGTGTGTCAGGCTGGGGCAGCTCCAGGCACGTGGTGCTTTTAACATAGGAACTCGGGAAGCAGAGGTTTTCCTTAGAAAAATGAGGGTACTGAGGAAGACCAAAGAGTCAGTTCTTACATGAAATGGGTCTGAGTGTTTGTTCTTTCTTGGGTGAGGTGGCAAATCCTTTATTAGTTCGGTTCCTGCTTGGAGCCACCGCTGGTTGTGTCACACTGGGGTGGCACCGGCACCAAGGTGACGACAGGGTCCTTCCTCCCCTTTCCCCAAACCCGTTCCCTTCGGATGTGACCCTTCAGCTGTGGAAAGACCTGAGGACACTTCTAGGTTCTTACCAAATTGAAGGAAATCATCGTTCTGTAAAACAAGAACGTTGTGTTTGCCCTGAACTTAACATTTTCACGAGTCAATTCAGTCCTTTGGTCCTAATTGCACAATTATTTTATTAGGAAAGTAACGTAATTCTTCATTTTGGGGTGGTTTTTTTAGGTAATTACAGGGAGGATTTATTTTCAGGTAGTGCCTGAGTCTGACTTGCAGGATCAGCACCCCGTACAGCAGGCCCATGTGGCTGCGAGTCCAGGCGCTGAGCAGTGCTGCCCGTCCAGTAATGAGTGGTAAATGACACCTTGACTCGCGGCGGGTAGAAGGTACCTGAGTCTGGGTGATTGAAATGTGGCTGCTGATGAGCTGGGGGGGGCCGGGGGGAGGCATCGATCCGCCTGGCCGCTCACTTCTCATCACAGGGGCCTGACAAGGGGCTAATAGCTTTTTCTGAGGCTCCGAGCCCATTTTCCAGTGCCGCCACCTGGGAGAAGGCCCGCTCCCTCCGGCGTCTATCAGGGACACGCTCCCATCCCGGCCGGGGGAGCAGCAGCGATGGGGGGTGACTCTGGAGACAGCCCCCTCCCGATCCCCAAGGATGGGTCTTGATGCCTCCAGGCTGCCCCTTGTACCTGTGAAACACCCTCCTGGTGGGCGACGAGCTGTGAACCCAGCGGGCAGGGGGGATCTGCAGGACGTGGGCTGGAAGGAGCCGGGCAGAGGGGCTCTGCGAGGCCATAAAGGCCTCTGGTGGGTCCCATTGCCAGCCATTCACAGCAGGTCCTCTCCCTCCCACACATGTCCCTCTTCCCAGTGTGAGTAGGTGCTGCTTTATCTGCCCACCTAACTCCAGTGAAGGGAATAAAACCCACATTCCACCTAAGCCCCAACACTCAGCCTGAGGTTGTAACACCTCAGTTAGCAGAACAGAGACAACTCCACTCTGAAGGCCAATACAAGCCTAAAGCAGCCGTATCCTGTTCCAAAGGCAGCCATGGAGGCATTCCCCACCACAGCTCAAAGGTCTTTCCCCCAGAAAAGGTGTGGGTGCACAAGTCAGCGGGGCAGGGGGGGCTGCTGGATGCTCGTAGGGAGGGTGACTGTGCAGGGTTGGAGCTGGCGGGGGGCAAAACTCTGCCAGCTGGGCTGCCGTCCTGCAGGACCTCCTTCTGAACTTCCCTCAGGAAAACAAACTTCAGGGGAACAAAGAAACTTGCCATGGTGGGTCAAACTTTAGGGAAACAAAGTTCTGTTAAGTATATAAACTGTCATTAAATATGTAAACTGTAGTTAACTGTGCAAACAGAAGTAAGTAAATAAAGGCCGGGGAAGTGAGCTGTTCCCGCAGCCCCAGCCCCCCCGAGCTCCCTACATTGCTAGGGGGCATGAGGCCAGGCTGGCATCCATCGGCCATGGCTGCTTGCCACGGCGAGGGGGAGCACGGCTGGTGCTTCATCACTGGCGGTGGTGGTCCCTCCAGGGGGTAACAGGGGTCCCAGGCTGTGGGGGATCCCAGCCGATGGGGACCCCCCTTCTCCCTGGTCCCTCTGCTGCCAGGGGGTGCAGGGCAGGCAGAGACCATGCTTGATCCCATCCGGATATCTCCCATCCCGTGGAAGCTCCGGTCCTCTCTCACCCCTCCTTGACGCCCCCTCCATGGCTCAGAGGTGGCCGGAGGGATGGGCTCCCTCGCTGTGTTCTGGAGAACCCGCCAACTCCTGGCTCAGGTGCTGCCTCCCAATTAATTAATCAGGCCTGGCTAATTAATAGCAGGTTTGAGCTGCGTGCTTCTTCTGCCCATCTGCCCCACAACCTGTGCTCTGCCCCCGCCCCTGCTTCTTATCCTGTTCTATAGGATGGCAGCGTGAGTGCAGTAAGTAAGGTCTGCCACACTCCCATTGCACCTTGCCATGGTGGGTTCCCATCTTGTGGGGTACCTTCTGGTGGATTCTTATCTTGTGGGGTACCTTCTGGTGGGTTCTCATCTTGTGGGGTACCTTCTGCCCCCCAGGAGAACGTGAATCATGGCTGATACTCCAAGCCCCACCAGTGGCTTGGAGTAAGTAATGGCTTGGCAGTAAGTAATGGAGTTAAGAGAGGTGTAGGGAGAATAGGAATAAAGTAGAATAAGCAGAGAGTATAGATAGAAAGGCTCTGGAGAGACGTGATTCTGCAGTTCCCAGGCTGGCAGCGGCAGAAATCAAAGGCTGGTGGGATGTGTGGATGCTTGGGGTCCTACGAGGAGTTTGGGGAACGCTGACCTGCTGAGCCCCACCAGGGGCTTCATCCCTGTCCTGGGACTGTGCTGAAAGCCAGACCTGCTTCTGCCCCCCGCCTCCCCCAGGTCATGGCTCTGTGGAGTCAACCAGGGCCATCCCGGGCACTGGCCCCAGGGAGGGGTGACCCCCTGCTGCCCCTGCAATGGCTTTGCACGCTCAGAGGCCCTGGTGCCCTCCCACATTTTGCCGGGCTGGGGTCTTTCTTCTCTCTGCTGGTGAGGTGAGGGAGGTTTCCTGCATGGATGGCAGAGCACAATGGGGGCAGGAGACCCCTCAGTGTGACAAACGATGCTGAGACTCAAAGTGCCAGGGAAGAGCTGGGGCTGCTGTGGAGACCCGCTGCCAGTTCCCGATGCTCCGATTGACCTCGAACCCTTTCTGGAAATCCTGCTTTTCCTCTGAGTGGCTGAAACAAAGACTTGCCTCGTGTCTTGCTGGTAGCAGCACTGTCCTCCCCCTCTCCCCCAGGCTCCCACACACTCTCAGCATCCTTCGGGGTGAGTGGGATTTCCTCCCCTTCCTTCAGTCGATGCTCACAAGCGGGATGCTCTCGCTGCCTTTCACCTCTGCGACGCTTCCTCTGCTGCCTGGGCGTCGAGGGCCGGCTGTTTATGGGTCGGATTTGGGGTGCAGAGCCTTCTGCTCACGTTCCCTGGGTTAAGCATCCCTCCTGGCAGCACCCTCCCTCCCCGGGGAGCCCTCGTCTCCCTGCCGCGACAAGCAGGGCCAGCAGCACCGGCGTCACCTCGCCCGCCCAGAGCGCGAAGCAAGCAAGGGGGAGAGATGGTGGCTGCCAGGAGCAAAGGGAATATTTGATCAGACACCCTCCCCTCTCCTCTGTACTCGTCTTTATGGTCTCCCTGGGGGCCAGCACCTCCCGGCTCTGCTGCCGGCTCCGTGCTGGCGACAGGTTGGCAGCAGCTCCTCAAAATGGCAGCTGCCGAGGAATTTCAATAAGATGGGGAAGCTCTTCTCCAGCCCGTGACTCCGTGCCTGCCTTCCTCTGCTCCTTTGCTCTGCCCCCATCCCCTCCCCGCTGGAGTTCTGTGCCCGTGGTCCGCTTTCCCTCTTCCCTTCCCAGGCAGGCAGTGCCTGGTCCCCTTGCCCCTCACCAGGATGGGGGGTGCTGCCCTGCGGCCCCCTCCCTGGGGTGAAATCCTCCACCTCTCTCCTGCAGCCGTGCCCCATATGCACACCATGCTTTGCAGGCTCTTCCACACTTCACAGCCTGGCCCCTGGCATCAGCACCCCTTCCCAGAATCCTTTCAATGAGTTTGGGGGGGCCACAACTTTGGAGCGAGGCTTCACACAGGCCGGGATGATTCCTTTTTTTTCCCAGTGTGGGAAAACAGGCTTTTAATATAGGGGTGAGCTGCAGCCTGGGCACAACATCCCAGGGATCCCATCCTTCTCAGAGGTCCCATCCATCCCAGGGATCCCATCCTTCCCAGGGGTTCCATCCATCCCAGGGATCCCATCCTTCCCAGGGGTCCAATCTTTCCCAGGGATCCTGTCTTTCCCAGGGGTTCCGTCCTTCCCAGGGATCCCATCCATCCCAGGGATGACATCTCTCCCAGCCTTCCATCCATCCCAAGGACCCCATCCATCATGGGGATCCCAAGCATCACTCCAAGGGTGGTCGGGAGCTGCCGAGGAGCCCCAGGAGCTCTCCTTCCCCGGCCATACCTGGCTGTCATCAGCCCAATTAGGTCTGGCTAATGTTCCCTTCTCTGGGTTCTGCTGCAGTTGGGCAGGAAGGGGGAGAATGGCAATGTTTTTCTGCGGCTCAGAAAAGGTGTACGTGGCCTTGATTGCAAATGAAAAATTAAGGCCCCGTGTCTGGCATTCATTCCTACCTGATTACACACCGGGACGTAAACAAATCCTCACCCCCTTGCCTGAGGGGTGTCAATGATCCGCCCGTTCTTCGGCTCGCCTCTCCTCCCGCAGATCTATAATGCATTTAATCTTCACCAGTCGCTCTCCCCAGTTTTTAACTGTCTAATTTGCTGCCGAGAGCGGCTCCAATTCCCTCTCTGCCGCCGCTCTAACTCCCTGGCTCCTGTTTGCCCGGTTGCCCGCCCGCTGGGACATGAGCCCAGCGTGGAGCCCCTGCTCTGGGGACAGGGATCAGCGGAGGGGCAGGGGGCTGCCAGCATCAACCACCGCCCCAGCCAGCACCCTCGCGCACTGGGAGCCGACCAGTTCGGCTCTGGCCACCGAGCGAGCACTGTGGAAACTTCCCGGGTTTCTCTGCCCCGGGTCGCTCTCCCCGGGACGGGGGTGGCTCGAATGCCCTGGGGGGGGTTGCCATCTGGGGTGCTGGGAACTAAAGAGCTGCCACCAGCGCTGTGAGCCGCGGGGCGCTTGGAAACTGGGAGCCCAGAGGTTCCCAGCCCGGGGACGCAGGTCGGGAGGCGGCTGCCGCGGTGGCGCCGGTGAGGCTGCCCCCAGGCTGCCCATCCCGGCTCGGGGCCATCAGCCACACACCTTCCCGGGGGGGGCATGTGGCCAGCACGGGGTTTGCAGTGGCTAGCAGGGGGGGCAGGTTGTTTTCTGCACAGCGTTGGGCACACGGGGGCTTCTCTGCCCCGCCCCCCCCCCCCCCCCCCCCGCCTGNNNNCCCCCCCCCGGGTGCTGCAGCGCTCCCTCTCGCCCGGGAAAATACACACTTCGGGCAAAACAGCAGGAATCAAGGAGGGGGGAAGGCGGAGGAGGGGACACAGGGTTCCATGAGGGACGCACAGCGCTTCCTGCGGGGGGCAACGAGCGTTCCCGGCCCCCCCTGGACTGGGAACAGCCCCTCCACCATCACCCACCAGCATCAGCCAAGGCAATGGAGGTGCTGGGGGATACTGGAGCCATTCTTGCCCTTGCCCCTGCCCCTGCCCCTGCCCAGCTGGGGCCAATTCCCAGTTCCACACCTGCGGGTATTTAGTGCTCAGCCCCAGCAGCCTACTGGTTGATGCTGCAGCAGGGGATGCAGGATGTGGCTCTGCAGGTAAGAGGGGGATGTTTTGGGGGCTTGGGGTGTGCCTGAATGTTTTGACCTTCCTTGGGGTGGGGGGGTGGTAGTGAAGCTGGGGGGAGAGTACCCGAGTACCCCCCCTCCTTGTTTCCCATGTGCTTGTGGCCCTTTGAGTACTGTGTTTGTGGGCGGCTGTGTTGTTTGCCTTGGGTATACCTATAAAAGCGAACCTGGGACCTGTATGGTTTGGAAGCCCAGGGAGTAGTGGAAATTAAGCCTATGGTAGCCTGGTGGGGGGTGAATCCAGTAGGTGGGGGGCTGGAGCAGGCGGTTTTGCAGGGATTTGAGGGAGGGACGAGGAGCAGGAGCTGCTGAGGACGCTTGACCCTTTGCATGTTCCATGGAAGCTCCGTAGGCTTTTGCCAGTCGAGCCGGCAGCTTTCCCTGGTGGGACCAGGGGGGTTGAAAGCAGATGAGGCAAAGTGTGTCCATCAGAAGCCCTTGAGGTCTGGAGGAGCTGTTATTACCTGGCACCGCGGCAGTAAATGCCTTCACACCGCCTGCCTCAGCCTGCTTGTACCGTGTGAGTGCTGATTATCTGTGCATGGGTATCTCTGGGAAGGGGGCTGGCTCCCAGCTGAGCCTGAGGAGAAGGCTTTCTGCCTCCTTCAAGCCCTTTCAGCCAGTGTGTCATCTCTGGGGCATCTGATTCCCCCCCCCCCGTGCTGCTGCTCACCCCTGGCAGGCTGCAGAGCAGAGCGAGGGGCAGCACGGCTGCTAAACCACAAATCTGTCCTGGGGGGGGAGAAGAAGAATGTTTAATGTGCTGTATTTATTTTTACCTTGTACGTTCAGTGGACACTTTAGTGATCAAACAGGAGACTCTGTCTTCCTCTTGCCCCCTGCTGTACGTAGAGCTCGCTGGAGCTGCTGCTGTACCTGCTCCCTCCAGCCCTGGCCATGGGCTTCTCCCTGCCTCCAGTCACTTCAGTTTGGGGGGGGGGAGGCACTGTCAGACAATAGTGCTTTTTTCCCCCTTCTGTGGGTTGTCCCTTGGGCTGTATGTAGGTGAGCAGAGCAGGGACCCTGCCCCGGGGCTGCTGTCCCCCACCCTGTGGCACTGGGGGATTTTGGGGGCAGAAGCTGCCGCCTCCCAGCGTGGGCTGGCATTGAGTGTGGGCTCAGCTTCTCTCTTGCTTTGCTGGGGGCGTCCCAGGGGTGTCTGAGAGGCACTTGTGAGGAAAGGCTGCTTGGAGTGAAGCATATGCAGGTGATCAAACTCTCCATAAAACTTGCAGGGCATCTTCCCAGGCGTGTGTGGATATACATAGATGCTGTGAGGTCTGAGGCTTTTCCTTCCACTAGCTTTTATCTACTCACAGCTCCTGCAATATTTAATCTTTATCAGAAAGTGTAAGCCTTGTGTTTCTTTCATGGGTCAGTTGTTCACCCTTTTCCCTTGATGTTCTCGCTGGTGCTGGATTGGGGGGAGGGAGGGGAAGAGAAGGCAAGGGGAGGGGAAACCCAGAAAGCCCTGCTTGTTCCTGCCCGTCAACATTTGTCCAAATGTCAGGCAAACAAATCAGAGCTGTGAAGGCTAATAATCTGTGCAGGCAGGTAAATCTGGCAGAGAGTAAACGGCTGAGTGAAAGGCATGTTGGCAATTTCCATGGCCCGGAGGATGGGGAGGTGGTGGCCCGTGGCTCGGGCTGGGCTGGTGTGACCCTCTCTCTGCATAACCCCTGTCTGTCCTGGGGAGAGCTTAGGGCACTGTGGGAGTTAAGCTCAGTCACCCCCGTGGTTACGGGGCAGCCAGGACCTCCTGAGTCCAGCATCGGGTCCTGTGCAGGTGGGGAGCCTGGGTTTCCCAAAAATGCATGGAGCTTCTGCAGTCCCAAAGGCAAAATACCCACTGCTTCCATTGCCATCTTCACTGTCTGGAAAGCCCTTACTGGGAACTGAGGTGAATAGAAGACTGGTGTTGCCGTGGGGAGGCAGTGCTGCAGGTAAAGGTGATGCACTGGATTCGCTCCCTCCGCTGCAGAGAGGTAAATCTGGGGGAGATAAGTGCTACCTTCCATCCTGACCCTGCTCTGAAGGCTCCCCCATCCGGCCCCCAGCCCTTCTCGGGGCGCAGAGGGAGGGGTGTCCTGCCTCCTCCAGGGTGGGATGATGGTGTGGGGGAGAAGTGAGGCTTGGAGCGGGGATGTGGAGGGTGTTATCTGGGAATATAAACTGCTTACTGGTTTGAGAGACCCTATGTGCTTGGCAAGCGATGAATATTTCATGTCTAAAGCACTATCTGAAGCGTGGGCAGCAAAGACTTTCTCTTTCTTCCTCCCCCCATCCCCCCTTTGCTCCTCTTTTTCTTTCTTTTATTTTTTCCTAAAGTCAGGAAAATCTGTCAAAACTTTTATGGGGAATCTGTATAAACTGGCAAAGCGCTGCGAAGAGCTGGTCTGTCTGGAGCTCATACAAGCCAAGAAAGTCACCTCAGACTCGCCAGGGGTGCTCCCCAGAAGGGTTTATCTTGGGGAGCTCGGGGGAGGCGGGAGCTGCCCCGGGGAAGCGGGATGCAAATGCCTGGCTCTGGGACTGGGACACTGTGGGGAGCCCTGGGATGGGATGGGAAGAGAAGAGCTCCCTACCAGGTCAGGGGCTCCTGTGGTGCTTGCCCCCAGTGCAGAGCATCCCTGGAGCGTGCCATGGAGCTGGGTGGGCAAGGGAGATAGAAGTGAGGAAAGGGACACCCTGTGTGAGCACAGGAGGCTACGGCTCTCTTCTGCTCCAGTTACTACTCCAGTCGTGATCCCAGCACACAGGGGAGCCAAACTGGGAGCCAGGGAAGGGAAAGGAGGGCTCTGGAGAGCCCGGAACACGAGTCTGTTGCATCCTGCAGAAGGGATTTATTTGGGCACTGCAGTAAGTGAAATACAAGCACCAAGAGGGTGTTGAACGTGCTCTGGCTCCCAGCTTTAGGGTTAAGTTTATTGCAGGCTTGTTGTGGTTTTGTGTCTCTTCACAGCAGTCGTGATTCTGTCTCGACTGAATACCTGTCACTGAGCATCCCCCCTAACAGCGGGGCTGTCACTGGCCCCCTTCCTTCAGCTGAGCCCCCTCAGAGCCCTGGTTTTGACAGGGATCTGCTTCTAAGTAAGCTCTCCCTGACTGTCTGCCTCTAGGAGCCTTGGGGAACCTCTGGGTGATTTCATATTTGACCCAAAATGTAAGTAACCTGACCAGTGGGCTGTTGAACCTGGCAGGGAAGCCCCTGGTTTGGGAGGAGACTTCTCTTGCTGCCCCACCAATTAATCTTGGGCTGTGGGAGACCAGCTGGGAGCTCCCCCATCACTGGGGAGACCAGCTGGGAGCTCCCCCATCACTGGGGAGACTGTCAGTGTGTAAAATGGTGTGAAAGAGAATTACAGAAGGGATGGGTCAGGGAAAAGGGGAAGAAAGGTGGGCTGTGAAGAGGCTGGACCTGGTGGGCAGCACCGTAACGCCCTCCCCAGCCTTCCCCTCTTCCTCTGCCCCGAGCAGAGCCCAGGGTGGCACCGTGCTGCTGTTTCCACTGGGTAAATAGTGGTGGAGCCTTTGCAGGCAGCTCAGTGCTGCTCCCCCAAGGCAGGAGAGCTGAAGGGAGCCCCAGGTGTCATCTGCAGTAGGGTTATTTCTGTCTCTCCTCCTGTAATGTGGATTTGTGCTGACTGCCGAGGGGACGGGGTCCACACGGGTGTCTGGTGTCCCATGGGCTCTGCAGCCCATCAGGGATGGCAAGGGGTGGCCCAGCAGCTGGAGAAGGCTCTGGGCTCTGCCAGGATCCCATGCTCCTGCCCCAGTGCTGGGTGGAGGTGGCTGAACTGGGCTGGTCCCAGGGCTACCGGACCTGCCAGGGGTGGTAGAGGAAGCCCAGGAGCCCTGCGCTCTCCAGGGCTGTCCCTGGGGCTCCTGGCACCAGCAAGCTTTGCTTGTGCTCTGGTTTGTGCTGGAAGCACGCCTCCCTGGGCAGCACCGTGTGCCACCAGCTCCACTTGACACTGAATTAGCAGGAAGATGCTTCCTCTGCGTGGGGTGAAATTTGGACAGGCAGAGGAGTGCGTGGCTCCGGGTGCGTAATAGGCGGGTGCCTTCTTGCAGCGCCGCTCGAGGTCACCTCCCTGCCTCCTCCCTCTCTGGAGATGGAGAGCTTGTTTGCCCGCTGGGCTCCTTCCCGCTCGTTCTGGGGGGGTTAAACGCTGAGCTCCGCTGTCAGCTGTCACCCTTCCCCGTCTCCGCGCTTGACCTGCGTGGAGGAACGGGCAGGCGTCTGCGGAAAGCGGCAGGCTGGAAAACTGCCTTCCACGGGCTGTTGATTTACTGGTTTGCATCGTGTGTGGGAGCCGGAGTTGGCACTGGCTGGGGCTGGGGCAGAGGCAGGCATGCCGGGCAGGCTGCGTCCCCCGGCTCCCTCCGAGGGCTCCTTGGCCATCATCATCGCTGCTGATGTCCTCTCCCGGCTGCTCCTCCACCTCTGTCCTGCTTCCAGCTGGGCTCTGGAGCCTTTTGCAGCGCTTCTCCTTGCACTTCATCCCTCCTCAGCTCCTCCACTTGCCGTCACCTCCTGACCCAGCAGCGTCCTCCGCCTGTGCCGATGCCGCGGGAGGTGCAGGGGGGGTGACGCAGTGGAGTGGAGGCTTGTCGCATCCCAGCCTGTTTGTGGGCTGAGTGGACCCTCTCCAGAACTTTTTGAGAGGTCCACGTCCGCCCTCAGCTTTACTCTTGGCACCCCCCGAAGCGGGTGGGGGGGCTGGCCCCGCGCACTTCATGCTCTTGTAAGAGACGCGGGGTGGCGTGGCGGGAGGTGGAAGAACAGTCCAAGTGCTGTCTGGAGACAACTGGCCCAGATTCGGCAGAGAGACAACACTTTAAAACCTCATTTAAGCAAACACAATGAGAGGGCTCTTGGGTAGAAGGAGAACTAATTAATCTCATTCCTACGTAGATACTTTTAATTAAATGTAAGTGTGTGGTCTTTTTAAGAGAAAGTTGTGGAGAGGAGCCTGTGCCTTTGTATGAGTTTTCCTGGCAGCAGGAGGGGTGTGTGTGTGTGTGTGTGTGTGTGTGGGTGTGTGTGTGAGACTCTGCTTTTTTTGAGGGTTTTCAAGAGGAATGTGCATCAGAGCAGGAGAGATCCGGTCTGTGAGAGGACGTGCTGAATTGCCCCTTCCTTTCACCCCTCTCCGTGCCGTGCAGCCTGATGCAGGGAACATGGTGATGGAGACGGGAGGCTCCCTGCGTGTGCCAGAGGATGCAGAGGAGATGGGGATCTTCCCTCCCAGGATTTCTGCTCAGTGGTACCCCCAGGAGAGGTCTCCAGAGACACGAGTGACTCGGTTTCCCCACCTGCACCCAGGAACTCTGCCAGAAGCCCTCTTTGGGCACTTAATTGCTACCTGAAAGGCTGGAGGAAAGCAGAATAAAAAGGTCTTTTTTTATTTCACTCACTGGAACGGTGTTGTTTTCACACATCCCGAGTCCCCAGAGGTCCCAGCGTCTCCGGAGCGAGCTGGATCCTTGGGGCAGTAATATCAGGGAAGGGGAAGCTCTGCCTCCTGCTTATTGCTGAGCTCCCTGAAGAAGTTAGCGATGATTCCCCGACTCCTGGAAGCCCAGGTGATAGATAGGCACAATTACATATTTATGAGGTGTTGGGCTTTGACAGGCGTGGGGAATTCAGCCAAATACTACTGCGTTTTCCCCGGCCCTCGCCTCAAAAATGAGGTGGATAAACAAGGAAGGGGAGTTGTGTTTGCTCGTTGGTGAGAGCTCCTTTCCCTGCAGCCAGGTGAGGCAGCCCTGGTCAATAGGGTTGGGGGGTGTGTATAGATATATGTGTTTATTTTTCTGCCACCCCCCCTCCTTAGATTTAACAGGAGAAAAAATAACGATGGAGAAAGAGCATTCCATGAGCTCTGCTTTCCTCTGCTCTCAAAGGTGACAAAAAGCCCTGCCTGGGGCTGTGGCTCCCCAGCTTTGGGGCCATGCAGAAGAAGAGGGTCCCCCCATACCCATTGTGAGGGTTCTGGGACCCTCTGGGAAGGGAGGAAAAGCCTTTCTCCTGTGAGACTTCCAAGGAAGCTTCTCTCTTGCTGGATGGGTGGCTGCCAGTTGGCAGGGATGGGACCTCTGGACTGGTGTCAGCACAGTCCTGTTCTCAAACAGGTTGGATTTTGGGTGTCCTCTTGGTTTCCTCCTCGCTTTCCTGCCTTCTCTGCCTCTGGCTCTGTCTCCCTCTCCCTCAGGTGGCTCCTCACCCTGGTAGCTTGGCCCCTGCTCATCTGCAAACCCCATTTACCATCAGGGAGCGCCGTCAGCCATGGGGAGCTGACAGAATCGGGGACGCTTCAGGCAGAAGCAGCAGCTCGGTGTGCTGACTGCGTTTTCACAGCTCAAATTATATTGTGCTGCAGCTGAGGCTGAGAGAGAAGCGGGGTGGGATCCAGGGGAGAGGGGGGGAGATTAAATCAGAGGAGTGCGAGGTCTCCAGGACCCCGTCTCGCTCTGCTGCACAGCTGGCACTGGGGTCCTTTATCAGCAGCCATTGGGGTGCCCTCGGGGCCGTTAGTAGGGAGGAGGTGCTGGGACTCCTTTTGGGAAGGGGAAGCTGCCATGGGCAGGGACCTCCTGGCTGCTTTGTGGCACGGGTGTGTGCCAAAGCCACCTCAGAAAGAGCAGATGCTGCTGTTGGAAGGCGGGCGATGCATCCTTCCACCTTCCAGCAGCGTAATTTAATTTTCCCAGCCAGAACGCTCTGCTTTGCAGACATATGGGTTCCACCGCCCTGCCTTGCTGCTCCAGCAGGCTTGGCCTGCTTTCCAAGGGCCCCCCTCGGGCAGCGAGGCCTGCAGGTTATAGTCCTGGTTCCAGCAGCCCCGCAGGGCTCCAGAAAACATCCCTTCTGAGGAGGGTGAGCGCCTCTGCCCTGCTGCAGAGAGTGGGAAAGGGCTCAGTCCCCCTTCTCACTGCCCACCAAGGGACATGGAGCTGGGTGAAAATGACCCGAAAACTGGATTATTCCTTCCTGGTGCTGGCAAATTCATCTCCTGGCTTGTTGTACAGTTCTACCCCGAATCCGCCGGGTGGAGGGTTTTGTGGGTCCATCCAGTCCAACCATCAGCCCCACTCTATGAAGTTCTCCCCTGCACCAGATCCCCCAACACCGCATCTCATCGACTCTGAAACACAGTCAGGGATGGGGATTCCACTCCCTCCCTGGGCAGCCCCTTCCAGGCTCTGACCACTGATGTTCTCCTTCATCTGGTGGGTGGAGAGTGGCCTGGACCCTCAGAGATGTTAATGCCAGTGACCTGCATGGCTGGGGCATCACCTGCATTAAGGTACTTGGTGTTTCTAGAACATGCTGAACCAGCACCATCAGGGTTTGTGGTTTCTATAGGTTTGTAGGTTTGGGGTATTTCTTAACAGCTAAGGTGAAAGTGTCGGGTTCTTCTGGTTCCACAGAAGGTTCATGAGATGTGGGACACGGAGCAGGTGGCAATTGGAAAAAGGCAGTGATTATTTCCTGTACTCGGGGTAACCCCCAGGGGAACTGCTGAAATGCCAGGCAGGGTCACAGAGTCCCCTGCACGGATCAGAGTTCCTCCTGCCACGCGTGGCCAATTGCTCTCTGTTCTCTGTCTCTGCTGATGGATAAGGCGTTTCTGCTGGCAGGAGGGCATCAGGGCCTGTCTCAGATGTCCCCCTCTGGGATCCATCCTGCCTTTGGCCGCCTGCACGGCTTTTCAGGCTCCTTCCATGCAATTACCTGTTCGTCCCCTCGGACACGGCGGTGCTTTGCACCCAGGGCCGTGGCTGCCAGGCCCAGTCGGTGGGCGAGCAGGGATGTGAGAGGATCCTTGGTCACTGCTCCCTTGAGTGCTGGGGCCTTGCTTCATCTTCCTGTCGTCGATTTTTTGGCACCCATTGTGCCAACTGCTGAGCTCAAGGACTTTTCCCCGGGGCTGGAAGGAGCGTTGCTTTATTACCCTGTCATGTTTTGGTGAAAGGTGGGAACGCGGATCGCGGCGGTCGCCCCTGGGAGTGACAGGATGCTAATGAGTTGAGAAATGGCCGGGACCATCACATCTTCATTAGCATCCTTCCTTCTCCCGCAGCCCGCTGTGATTAACGTTGGCGCCACAAACAGGAAGCGAATGACTAATAATTGCCCGTCTCTGGCAAAGCGTTGCCGGCGCCTCCGCAGCGACGGCACCTCGTGCTCGGCGCCGGAGCAGGGACCCCATGGAGAACTTCCAGCCGCAGGTTAGATCTGCCCAGGTTGCCATTATTAGTGTTTATTAGCCAGCTGTCGGCGCTCTGGCTGTGGCTGGGAGGGCCGATTGGGCTGGCGGTCGAGTGAGAGGGGAATTAATGGCTGCTGGGCTGGAAAAGGCTCGGGAACTTGGAGCTGCTTTGTCCACCCAGAGAGCGGTCGTGTTAAACATCTGCACTCCCCCAGATGTGGGACATGTGATTGGGTTTGAGCCCCCCTAAATCAAACCGGTGGGGTTGCAGGGAGGTTGTCCCAAAGGCGTAGATCTGACAGAGACTTGGTGTTCGCAGAGGTGGGAAGTGCCCCGACGCCGTGAATGCGGGATGGAGAGGATTGACCAAAGCTCTTGCAGAGGGAAAACCTCCCTCCAAACCACTGTTTCAGCCTGTGTCCACCTAAAAACCATCTCCTGAGCCTCGCTGGGCTGCAAGGGCCTGGGGACAGGGCTTCCCAGTGGGTACCGCTTGGAGGTGTGCATTTCCCATGCCAATGTCTAACCTTGCTGGCAGTCAGGGCAGGGAGGGAGGGGTGCTTTTGGGATGCACACCGTGAGACTTAGCTTAGGGCACTTGCTGGATGGGGATGTTCAGGCTGTGGTTCCAAAGGAACCTGCCAAGGGAAGGCAGCTCGGGCTGGTCCCCGGTGCCTCCTGCTGCCCTGACATCCTGCCATGGGCTCCTACGAGGCTCTCGCTCCCACAACGAGCTTTTCAGGAGACGACTCAGCCAGAAGCCCCCACTTGTTCTACAGGTGCCCCACGTGTGTGAGCCCTTGGCGAGGGGCACGGGGGCACTTCTCATGCAGACACCTGGTGCTCTGAGTCTCGCTGCGTGGGGGGAGAAGATCCCGCCCTAGGAAGGAGGCTGAGGTTGCATAAAACCCAGAAACTCGCCGAGGTCAGAGGAGTAAATGACTACAATTTTTAGGCTTTTGTGGGTTGTTTATCTCTCCTGTTTTCGAGTCAATCTAATCAAATGCGGATTTGCCACAATCACAGCTCGTGCTAACCTTCACCTGGAGGGTATTAATATGCATGATGCTTGTTAAGTGTTTGTTTAATTTTTATTTATGGAAACCAGAATCTGCTAAGTGTAGCTGAGCTGGGAGCCAGAGCATGTGTGAAAGACGTGCTGGAACGGGAAGCCAAAGCAGCACATGGATTGCTGCGTGGGTCCTGCCCCAGCCCAGGGGGTGTTGGATCTCGGCAGCCCCTGAGTCTGGACCACGCTGTCACCCTGTGGGATGCAGGTTGTGCCCCGCAGCCGGTGGGGTAGGCAAGCCTAAAAAAACTCCCTAATCCCTAATGCTACAGCCCTTTGCAGAGAAAGAGACCTCAAAAGCAGTTATTGCCGTCTTGCTTCAGGTCACCCCGGGTGTTGAACCCGTCCCAATTCCCTGTGTCAGCACCATCCTCGGCCCGGGGAGCGGGGGGGGTATCGCTGTGGCTGGCAGAGCTGAGCAGTTGGCTAGCAGAGCTGGGCGGCATCAGGCTGGGGCCGCTGCCAGCGCTGGCTCCCAGGCGCGATGGATCAACAGTTTGTCTCCATCTGGCCCAGGCAGGGCTGGCTGCCGGCTCCGGGCAGGCTCTGCCGAACCCGCCGCCGCTCCCAGCCCTCGCTCGGGGAGAAGCTGCCGTTTGTATGAAGCACAGCTGAGCTGGAAAGGGAAAAAAGGGGCAGAAGAAAAAGGAAAGGTCTGTTCTCGTCTGGCTGCTGTTCGTTACTGCGTCCTTGGGGACGGCATCCAGTGGGGAGGACGGTGCTGCCTGCCTTTCCATCGGCTGTGGTGGTCCGTCCTCCAGCGAGTGAGGGCTTCGGGCACTTTGTTTGGGGTCCCTGAATCTCAGAGTTTGACTCGCCAAAAGCACCCCAGGATCAGCAGGCGAAGCACCAGATCCTGTGCTGGAGGTACAGGACCCCCTTCCTCCCGGGGAGGATGGGAGCTTAAGCCCTGGAGGTTTCATCAGCCAGTATTTTGGGAGATAAAATATAATTATCCTCACGTTTTAGGTAGGACACAGAAGACATGGAAGATCACGGTCCCTTTCAGAGCCTGGTGGTTGCAGGTGTGGAAGCCCTGGGACCCGGAGCCAGTCTGGGTTCAGACGCTGGGATTTGGTTCACGTGAAAGGGCATCTCTTTGGTTTGGACCAACGGCGACGTGAGGCTTGGGGACAATGAGTGGCTGCTTTCTGCGCCTGTTCTGCCTCCAAAACAAGCAGAAGCTGGAGGGAGCTGGAATGTCCTCCTGCCTGGCTGGAGCCAAAGGAAGTATTTTCCTGAAAGCGCGCAGAGGGAAGCGGTGGGGTTTCCCCCAGCTCCTTCTGGGGACACTGGGGTGGGAGCACAGGCAGGGCGAGGGGAGGCAGCACCTGACAAACATCTAACTCAACATCTCTGCCCTCGGGAGAGGAGTTTGCACCGATCTCTCAGCGGGCTGAAGAGTTGGCAGGGGGAGAAGGCAGTTAAATAGAAATGCTTGACCCCCCAGCCCCGGATTACTGTTTAATGATCTGAACCCTGGGCGCCGTTCTTCTGATCTATTGGAGATGTGCTCGCAGCTCACTTAAATGGCAATAACTCGGTGTTCCTGGGAGAGAGGGGAGCTGTTGTGACGGGGGGCTTTTCCTGCAAACAGCTCTTGTTTTTAGAACTGGCATTTGGGAAGGCGGAAAGGGAGGTGAAGGACAGTGTTTCTTTTCAGTGTACGTTCTTACCGAAGCTGCTGGGAGGCTGGAGGAGAAGTTTCCCTGAAGCCCCTGTTCCTTGGGGCCATGAGCATCCCATCGCTGCTGGTGTCACCACAGTGCTGGTGGACGTGGCTCAGGAAGGTCCCCTTGAGATGACATGGATCTGATGTGTTACCAGGAGGCCACCGCCGTGTTTGCAGGATCCCTGACTGCTGTGATGCTTGGGGACGGCGATGTGCCACCCTGGCTGTCACCTTCCTGTGACAGCGAGAACACGCAGCGGTGGCTGTGAGGAGGGATGCTGGTGCTCAGTTCCCATCCTCCTGCTCGGCTGTCACTTTGCACTGGGATGGGGCGCAGCGGTCCCCCTCCTGTGACCACCAAACCCCAGGGACCCCCGTGATGCCCCCTGAGGTGCCACCCTGTGCACGAAGGGAGCTGGCTGAGCAAGGCAGTGGGCCAGGGGGACAGAGAGAGGCTTCTCTAATGACTGATTCCAGGGACCTGGAGGGTGTCTATCGAGGCAGTTCCAATGTGGTGCTGCTGGCAGTGTGTCTGTGAGCGGCGTTGGGGGAGTTAGAGCCCGTCTGGGGGGACGCTGGCAAGATGTTCTAACGCTCCTTAAACTGAAAGGAGCATAAATAATATGCCCAGGCCCATCCCTCCAGCTGGAAAACGCTGCAGGGAACCAGATTATGGAAACTGGCCCACTCTGCTCCACCTGATAGCGGTGCTTTTCCAGCTGCAAGGTTCGGCTGCCCCGCTACTCAAATCACAGCGACGCCTTCATAGAATAGAATAGAATAGAATAGAATCATTTAGGTTGGAAGAGACCCCTGGGATCATCCAGTCCAACCATCAGCCCTACTCTACAAGTTCTCCCCTACACTAGATCCCTCAACACCACATCTAATCTGCTCTTAAACACAGTCAGGGAGGGTGACTCCACCACCTCCCTGGGCAGCCCATTCCACTGACTGACCACTCTCTCCGTGAAAAATTTTTTCCTAATGTCTAGCCTAANAGGCAGCTCTCCAGCCACACTTCCCCAAGCCTGTAGCGATGCATGGGGTTGTTGTGGCCCAAGTGCAGGACCCGGCACTTGGCCTCATTGAAGGCCATGCCATTAACATTGGCCCATCTATCCAGTCTATCCAAGTCCCTCTGTAGAGCTTCCCTGTCCTCAAGCAGATCAACACTCCCACCCAACTTAGTGTCATCTGCCTTCCCGCAGGCCGGCCCCACGTGTGCGCCGCCACGGGCTCTCGGCCTCCGAAGGGATTCGTCTGGGCCGCCATGGCCTCCCTCCTCCTTCCCCTCGCAGCGGGTCTGTAAATAATCATTCCTCCTTGCCCTCTGGTCCCCGGGCTGTATTGAAAGCTGCGGAGCGGGAGGCGTTTTTACGGCAGGCCGGGTGCCCCTGGGCGGCCGCTCCTGGTCCCGGGCTCCACGCTAGCGTCAATATTTGCCCGGGTGATGCTCGGCTGCCTCGGGAGGAGGCGGAGGGTGGCAGCGGTGCCCGGCACGTCCCGCTGCCGGCGGGATGCGGCACCTCGGCCCTGGCACAATAGCGGCTGATGGAAGCGCCGGCGAGAGCAGCCGGCTCCCGAAACAAACCCGCCCAGCCGTCTCCTGGAAACCCTTAACGCATTCATAATGCCAGTATTTATGTATCTGAATTTTAGAAGAAAAAAAAAAAAAAAAAAAAAAAAAAAAAAACCCTCANNAAAAAGAGAAAAAAGAAGCCTTAACCTTGGGGAGGGGGGAGCTGAGGGAAGGGAGAAAGGTTGCGGTGATTAAAGAGGGCTCTGTTCATTTGAGCAATATTAAATACGACGGGCATAATGACGACTGTGAGATCTGATAGAACAGAGAGGAGGCTGGAAATAAAGGGCTTGTATTTTATTTTTTTTTTTTTTTCCCTGATGTAACATAATGGTCACATTTTTCTTTCACAATGGTTTTTCTGAGATAAAGAACAAATTATACTGATTTGATTGCTACTTAGAAATACTTAAAATTGAAAAAGACAGCAGGTGGGCATGGTTAGGAAGGATGGTTATTTTAGCATAACAGATGCATGCAGAAAGCATTGCCGAGCCAATTTTTTAATCGTGAGACCCAAAAGGGGGGAAAAAAAGCCCTGGGAGCCTTTCTGCAGGAGGCGAGGAGGAGTGTGGGGGTACGGGGGGGTGCAGGAGGCGAGGGGGAGTGTGGGGGCATGGGGGGGGTGCAGGAGGACGGCTCCTCTGCCAGTGCGTGCTGTGGGGTGGCATCCCGTGTTGTCCATGGTGGGAACAGCCCTTGTGCAGAGGGAGGGGGGCCGTGGTGGGACAGAAATCCACCTGGGGGCTTGTGTTGAGGACGTTCCCCACTCGAGACGTTGGTAGACCGAGGGGGTGACTTCTCAGGGACGTGAGGTGCCACAGCCTGGGATGGCTGAAAGGGGGCACAGCACAGCCCCAGGGCAGCAGGCTGGGGGGACAAAGCCTCCTAAACAGCAGCCCCGGCTGGCTGCTCTCTTGAAGAGAAGTGCATGGTGGTTTGTCATTATTCCCACAATTAAAAATGGCTTGTTTGCTCAGATTTACGCCGTGCTAATAAACATGCCTGGGAAATTACTTGGTAAACCTTAGTTACTTAATAAAACCACCACATATAGAGCACGTGCATCGCTTGGAAAAATCAATTAATTCAGGTTTAATTACTGGAAATTACTGTCAGTGGGCTGGCCGCCACTCCAGTTTGCTCCCAGAATGGGCACCTTTGTTTACAGCTCCGGAGCAATCATTCTGGGGAGGGCTGGGAGGGCTGGGCGGGGGTGTCACCATGGGGGTGTCGGGAGGGCTCCCGTCCCAAGGGAAACGGGTGGCTGCTTCGCCTGCCAGCTTGGGGTGGGCGACCAGGGGCAGGATGGAGCTCTTGGAGGCTGGGAGCAGCACCCCAGCTCCTGCCAAAGCAAAGTGGGGAGCTGCTACTCTGAGGTGAGGTGCCAAAGGGTGGGAGGGTGAAGCAGAGCCCAGTACCAGTGGCCGCACCTGGCTGTGAGGAAGGGGAGCCAGCTGAGTTCCTCCTCACCCCACCATGGAGGGGGTTCTTGCCGTGCAGGGAGCATCAGGCACGGGAAGAGCTGCCAGGCAGCCGAGCGCCGGCTGCTCTGCGGTGGTGGGACCTCTGCTTACGCTGCAGAAGCATTTTGGGGGATTTGCATGAATAATCGGGATATGCGGGGAAGCTGGCGCGGCCTCGCTTGGTGTCACCGCAACGTCTGTCCCAGCTCCACGGTCCCACCGTGTGAAGCTGCCTGGGCACCTCCTGGCACTGTGAAGAGGAAGCTGTGGTCCCAGCCAGCCCCATGGACCTGGTCAAGTACCCCTCCCCGAGCCCCAGGCCATGCCGTGGCCCACAGGGACGGTGGCCAGCGGGCTGGGCAGAACCACGTCTGGCTCAGGTTGATGTGATGTCTGTTGAGGCCTCTGTGACTAAATGGGGACTTGCTGCTCTGAGGTTTGTTGTGTGTCTTGGTTTGAGGTGGGGAAAAAAGGACTGGGAGCTGGATGCCCAATCTCAGCAGTTTCCAACCAGAACTCCCATTGCTCATTTTGATGGTGCCGTGAACGGTGCGAGACACAGAGCCGAGATGGAAGCAGAACACTTAATTCCCAAATTCTGTTCCTATAAAATCTCAAGGAAGTTTCATTTAGTGATAAAGTATATTTTATGTTTCTTTTCTGATGGTGTTTTAACAACATCTTGGATACTCCTGGGATGCTAAATCAGATTCTTATCTCCTTGTTGTAATGAACTCCTTGCCCGAGCCTGCCTTCCATAACTGTTATTGCAAAGGCGAGACATCAACCTGCCTTGCAGTGAAGGAGGGAGTTTGCCCGCTCGGAACTGGCCCCCTGGGCTCACTCAGTGTCCAGCATTCCCTGGATTTGGGTGCGGGAGCGGCTGGGGCACAGCCCGTGTCCCCGTGGGATCTGCCCCCCGGCTGGGGTGCCCGATGGGCAGCGCTAGGGGCAGCCCTTCTCCTGGGGAGGTTTCTGCCAAAAGGGAGGCAGAGAGAGCCAATATCCTGCGCTGGGATCTTCCCCAGCTCTGCCCCGTGGAGCTCGCAGGCAGAAGGGAGCCGTTGGTTATCGAGCCTGGCCCTCCATTAAATATTAAACGTGCGGTTCGACCAGACGAGCTTGTTAGGAGCTTCCATTTGGCGAGGGAGAGTGTTCTATAAACTCGGGAGTTTTGTTTTGAAATAACAAACCTCACACCCTGGAATTCCTGGGCTGCTGCTGCCAGGCTAATGAGCTGACAAGCCCCGCTAATTATTTTTGTCTCCTGCCGAGCGCACGGAGACCGGGGGGTTCCCGCCAGGGGCTGCGGCAGCCGGGTGCTGCCGGGGGGGCTGTGGTGCAGCCGGGGGGCTCCAGAGGAGGGGTCCAGCTGGGTAAAGTGGGGCTCTGGCTGGCTAGAACCACCAGCAGCAGCCCGGCCAGGGGGACACGGGAGAGGGGACCCCGTCCCCGTAGAGCAGGGTGTAGCAGTACAGGCCATGGCCAAAGGGGAGCTCCGTTATCCCAGCCGCCTTTCCCCCTCCCCTTCTGCGAGGAGAAATAAAACAAAATAAAAATAGGAATCAGCAGAAGGGGATAGTGCCTGAGACCACCCTGCAGCGAGTAAAACCGCCTGCCAGGAGCAGCTCCTGTGCGGCGAGGGACAGAGGAGCGACAGCTCGGTCATCTCCTCGGGTTTTATCATCCCCACCGAGACTGGGATGACTGGTCCCGACTGGGACAAGTGACCCCAAGGCTGGCTCAGCGCCCCGGGAGCGAGGAAAAGGTGGGGACGGGAGTAGGAAAGGCTCCTTTCTCGTAGGAGCGATGCTTAGTCCTTCTCTTCACTCTCCTTCCCCCCAGCTGTAGCCCACGGGGCTAGGATGGGAGTTTTCACGTGGTGAGTATCATTGCAATCCGGTGTGAGATACTAAGCTCCAAAGGCAGGAGCCTGGGAGGAAGTGGCAGTGCTCATCCAAGCTCCCACCCTGTTTCTGCCGCTGGAGCGAGGAGGAGTCCCTTGTCCCGGGAAAAGTCCACCCCGCGGCTTGGTCTCCAGTTCAGCTCTGCCAGAGCTCAGTGGGACTTGATTATTTAAGCTGGTTTTGCCCTTTTTCCTGATGGGGCTCGCACCCCACGCCCCCCCCAAGTGTGGGCAGCGTGGCTGTGGAGGGGTGATGCCGGTGGCTATGGCTGGTGACGGCACTCTCTGGTCAAAGGGGGGGTTCTGGGGGACCCCTGTCCCTCGCCTTCCCCCCCGGCTGCTGAGAGCGCTCCCGGAGGAGAGCAGAAATGAAGATGTATCTTTCACCGTCCGCAGATAAACCAGGCTTTTTTTTTTCCCCCCCTAAATTAAAGTAATTCATTGTGCCTCTCCAGACAGACACGTGCTTGTGCATTGTTATTAATACGCTCTCTGTTTTTAATTTGACTTTTTTTTTTCTCTTTTCTCCTCCTGCAGCTAATTACCTGTCAGATAAAGAGTTATCTACTCTTTCACGTGCACTGAGGAGCTGTTTGGGTAACAAGCAGAGGGGAGGGGAGGCGCTTCCAGCCTGCTCTGGATGGAGTCAGGCACAAGGATGGCGCGGGCGAGGAGTCGGGGAAGTCGCTGGGCTTAGGAGGCTGAAACTGGGGTGGCCCAGCTGGTCCCACACACACACACACCAGTATCTGGGCAAAACCCAGGGAGATGCTGCAGGTGCTCGTGGACACAGGGATGACCCCCCCATCCCCGGCCTCAGGTTTGGTACCAAGGGCTGCAGGTGCCCCCACTGCTCCGATGACGGGAGCGTGATCTGTGTGCTTGGCAGGGAATGGTGTCATCTCCAACAGCAGGTGATGGACCTCCCTGGCCACCACTGATTCCTCCAGTGGGGATAAAGGTATTAATCTCCCAGAGGTTTCACTGTAGGGAGCGTTGTGGGGAGAAGGGGACAACCATGGGTAGGCGATGGATGCAGCAGAAGCAGGTCCGGTAATGCCAGACCTACCTCTTGGGCACATCGTTGTGACAAATGGGGTCTCACACAGCAGCTGCCTGGGATGCTCTCACTGTCCCCCCTGTGGATAGACCCCCACATTTGGGGTGGGAAGAGCCGTTTTGTAACGCTCGGTGTGGGCCTCGCTGGGGTTTTGCCTGAACGGCAGGGAACGCAAACGGAGCTGGGAGCTGGCATCTCCAAAAAGGTCCATTTCTGGGGAAAATTAGGCATGGAGAAGGTGAGAAGAAGTGTCCTGAGCCCCCCTGGGGGCTCACCAGGATGATGGAGAAGGGTTGGGTGTGGGTTGCCGAGCTGCTGCCTGGCTGGAGAAACCACCGGCCGCCCATGGCTGGCGTCTTCCTAAGGGCAATGCCATTTTTGAGGAGTTTTCTGGTTTCTGCTGCCTTGGGAAGAGTTTGGCAGTGGCCTTAGTGTTTGTCTTCTCTCTGGCTTACACGGGGCTGGGGAAGGAATGGATGGCCTTTGAGATACAAGTGGGTGCGGGTTAGACGGTGAGAAGCACGTTAGCAGAATGAATTATGGATGTGGTTATAAGAAAGTATCGATCTGTTGGGTTCTAATCATGCAATTACTCATCAAGGGGTCCGCTTCTCGCGCCTTAACCCTTTGCAACCTGCTCCAAGGGGGTGGCCAGTGGAAATGGTGACGAGCTGCTGCAGAAGGTGTTCATGGGTGTCGTGCTCGCTCTCTGGGATCTCGCGATGAGGGCGGTGGGGCCCTGCAAATCCCGTGGGCAGGGGGATGCCAGCAGGTGAGTAATTAGCATCGGCTCCAGAGCCACCTCTGGGGATCCCCCCACCCTGGCTTTGTGTTGCTTTCAGCAGAACACCACCATTCCTCGTATTTTATTAACCCTAAGAACCACCGTTCTCTAGCCGTTCCTTCATACAGCCCCATCCAGATCATTTCTTTTTCTTCCCCCTCCCCTCCCAATTTCCTCATTATTTCAGCTCCTTGGACGGTGCTGACAGCAAGTCCCTCTTGGCAGGCTCTGTCGGAGCTGTGGGTGCGAGGAACCCCCTGGAAGAAGGGGGGTGCTCCCACCTCGGGTCACCCCAGCCGCTGCGGGGAGATTTGCTCTCCCTGAAACGCTGCGGGACTGTTATGCCAAGCTGTTGTGTTTTCCTGTCTTTTGCTTTAATGGGTGATAAAACTGCCTGAGTCGCCGGCTGTAGAGGACTCCACAGAATATTAGCTGGGGTTGGATTGATTTGGGGTTTTATCCTCCCCCCCCCCCCCCACACACACACTTTTTTTGAATGCAGCAGGTCCCTGACAAGTTGAAGTTGGGAACTTTGAGTTAAATTATGAACCTTTTAGTTTTGCATTACGAGGAGTATCTGAAACCTGATTTGCTACATCAAACCACATTAGTTGTGTTATGTTATTTTCTAAAAACACATTTCGGAGAAATAACTCCAATCTGTGTTGCATTTTATAGAGCAAAATAATTGAATGGCGGCTGTTTGTAATTTTAGCAATCTCTTAACCTTAATCATATTTAATGGCTTTTCTCTTCAGGCTAACAGGAGGGGAAAAAACCATATTTCAGCTCCATTATATAGCAGCACTACAGTAATGCACTCCCGGCTCTGGCAGGCACTGTAAATTCCTGCTCTCTGAATTGTTGGTTCAGGACAATCATTCAGCGGGGAATTACTTTCTCATCTAGGAAATAAATGAGATGTTAAACTAGTTTTCTGCTTCCCGCGGCAGGAACGTGGCAGAGCAAGGGACCGGCCCCCGGGGAGCCCCCGGGGAGCAGGGAAAGGCCCCCGGGGGCGCGGGATCGACGGTGGAGCCGGGCAAAGGGGAGACCCACGCGGGGAGGAAGCGGGACGCTCCGGCGGAGGCGGCGGCGGCGGCGAGCAGGGGTGCTGCCCGGNTTAAACACACTCAGGGATGGGGACTCCACCCTCTCCCTGGGCAGCCCATTCCAGTGACTGACCAAAGCCCTTTGATTTGGTTGCCAGAGCTGCTCGCTGCTGCTGGGCTTAGACACCAGTGTGTCTTCACCAGGCTCTTTAAAACTCTCTGTCCTCTCCCAGCTTAAGGTGGTACCCATTGGAGTGCTGAAGGGGTTTCATGTTTGGGTGGCTGGTAGGTTTTTCACGCAGCCGAGTGAGTCAGAAACACTCCCCTGGTCTTGCTAATTAGGCTTTTCAAGGGCCTTGGTAATTGAAATATGTCTTGTGGGAGAGCAGATGGAACTTTTCAGCAGGACGGGACCGTTGCCCGGGTGGTTCCGGATTCAAAACAGCACGAGGAGCCGAGGGGCCAAGCTCACAGGGTCTGCGAAACATCCAGCTCCCATTTGACCCGTGGAAACGGCCATGGCCTTACCTATAGATGCTCCTCAAAGGAGTCGTGTGGGTGCCCAGGCTGCGGGGGTCCCGTTGCCGCGGGAGCGAGGGGGAATTCAGAGCACAGACCGCTCAAAGTCCTGCTGCTCGTTTGGCCGCCGCGGCCTGGAGGGACCCCTGGAACAACCTCTGCCCGAGCAAGGGTGGAAGAGGAGTCGACTCAGTCGCTGGTACACGTGGGCCGGATTCCCTCCCCCCTTTTGCTCACACCATCTCTTACTCCTGTTCTGCAAGAGGCTCTGCCGAGAATGATGGTGCCACCAGAGGAATAAACCACCTCTCTGCCTCGGCACAAGGAAGGCGGTGAATTCCTCCCCACCGGAGCTCCGGTCCTCCGGAACTCTCTCTCCCATTGTACTCCTGAAAGATATGTTGGCATAATTACAGATACCGGGCCAGGCAGCAAAGGAAAAGCACGGTGGTGATTAACTCGGGGTGTGTGGGAGGTCACCTTCCCTCACCCTCGCGGGGAAGAAAAGCCCTCTTCTCCCCCGCCCTCCCCAGGACATGCTGGAACTACCCCAGTGACAGGGCAATACCCCTGACAACGTGCAGAGTTCTGCAGGAGGTGGCAAACCTGCAAAGGGCCAGGGAAATTCTCCAGAATTTCTGGCTTCTCTCAGCTGGAATATTAGTGCTGTTTTAACAGAGGCCTTTATGTTCCATTTCTGCAGGTGGATTCTTTTAAGGATGATGCTAGAAAGGCAGGCTCGCCCCCTGCTCCCCCTGGGGTCTGGCTCCCATCGGAGCAGCCTCTGAGGAGGCCTTTGATGTGTCCTATGCAGGAACGGCTCCTGGAATCAGTCTGTACCACGGAGAAGTCGATGAAGAGATCGGGCACCACGTGGTGTCCCATCAGGCTCTGAGAAGGCAGGGCCAAGGCTGAGGTCGGGGTCCATGAGGAGCAGCGGTTGGGGAGGGACCGAGAGAGTCCCAGGTTTGGGAGAGGTGGAGAAAGCCCCAGCCAGATGCAGCCAGATGTGCTTCGTGCTCTGCTCCCCTTAAGCCTCTGAGAGCACCGTGTGTGGGAGGGTCAGCCTTAAACATACCCAAGTGACTTAGGAAACAGGTAGAGAGAGCTGAGGGGGGGAGGGAAACACCCTAAACTTCTAGTTTCCTTTTTTCCTTGTTTTTTTTTTTCCTTAAGAGGCAGAAAATTTGGGAGCCGGGTCCTGTAGACGACAATCTCCTCCTTTGAAGAAAGCTCTTCCTGGCAAAAGGAAGAACCCTGCGGCGCACTGCGTGCTGCGAGTGAAGTCCTGGTTTGCTCCAGGGAGAGGCACAGGCACCACAAAAGGATCTTTTAAATTCCCTTTTCCTTCCCTCCTTGCTCAGCACAGGGTACGAGGGAGCCCGAACTGGGCTCGGCTGCTGGGGACAAGTGGAGCGCGATGGTCCCCGGCCGAGGAACCTGCACCCCTTCGCGCTCGGCAGCGTCTGAGGCTTGGCTGGAGGGGAATGGTAATTGCCTTTTTATTCATTTCAATAGCATTATGAAACATTAAAAATCGGGTTTGGTTGGTCACATGGGAGTGTCATCCATCAGTAACTCGGAGCGCGAGAGCGCGCCGGAGAGTTTCTCCCACTGCAGGCAGAAGGCATTATTAAAGCAACTAATCATCAAAAAAAATAGCAGAAAGAACCCAGTTGTCTGGTGAGCCTAATGGCTTTATTTTCCCATTCTCGGGCATAATGAGAGCAGTCTGGGCTGCCTGAATCTGCCTCTCCGCGAGCCTAATTGTTTTTAAATGTCTTTGCTAACCACTTCACATAGAGCCCATAAATCTGGGTGCGGGTAACGGAGAGCCGGGCTTCCCAGCTCCCTTCCAGGATGACACAGTTGTGCCTTAATTAAAAACACGCTTAGGAGGATGCAATCCTTCAGTCTTTAAACGTGCAGCCCTCGGCTGCGCCGGAGCGGGGTCCGGGGTGCGGGCTTTCTGCGGGGGCTCGGCGCGACAAACGCCCCCCAGCACCCCAGGGGTTGCCTTCCTGGCCGTGACGTGTCCAACCCTGCCCTTGGAGAAGCCTTGGGAGACACGGTGCCCGCGGCTTCTCTTCCCCCCAGGTCGTTCCCTCACGAATAGGATGACAGAGGAGGGGGGTTTCTTTAGCGGTGCCCTACGGCACGGCCGCAAGGCTCCTCCGTCTCCTCCTCCTCCTCTCCTAGAAGGTAAGTTCTTTCTATCTAGAAGGCGCAGGAGACCTGAAGAGGGGGGAGATGAAGGGTAAATACGTTCTCGTTTGGACCCGTGGAATGACACACAGCGGGGCAAGGGAGGCAAAGGGTGAGGGGAGGGTCAGCCCATCGCCTGATTCTCTCTGGAAAACGGGTTTCTGTATGCTCTGCCACCGAGGACTTTGTCCACATCAATTTCCAGTGATTCAGATACTTGCGGTCTCTAATGAGAGCTGGCTGGAAAACAAGGATGCTTTTTGTGAAAATGTCAGCGTTTCTATAGAAAATCAGGAGTGTTTTGATGTGGAAATACTGGTGTGGTTCTTCCTGGGAGCTGCTGAGCTCTGGGTCCTTGTGCTGAGCTTCTCTGGACCAGAGCTGGGGTGGACCAGCTGCATCCCCTCAGCCGTGCCACCTGAGGTGTGTCAGCCCGTTCCCTGAAGGTCGGTATAAAATGCCTTCTCCTGCCTTAATTTCCTTTCCCTCAGGCCTTCCTCACACTGGGACTCAAGCGTTGGTGCCTCTTCCTCACGGCTCTGCGTCCCGGCCAGTGCAGTCATCAGGCGCCCACCATCTTGCTGGGTAGGTGGGTAAATACATTCCTCCTCCTCCTCCTCCTCACAGGCAACTCCTTCATCATCCTCACCATGCTCTGCAGGGCTCCTTCCAGCCTGTCCCTGCCTTTTCGGGGCTGTCACCTCCGCAAACAGGCCCTGGGGTTTGTGTCACTCCCCCCCCTCCAAGTCTGTGTGCATTGAGTGCCAGTGTCCCAGACCTGCTTGCGTACTGGTGAGGGTGGTGACCCACGCTGGCTACAAGAACGGGGAGATCTGGGGCTGTTTGGGTGAGTAGGAGCGGTCCTGACGTGGGGAGAGAGCAGGTGAGTGTTTGGGCTGCTCTGGTAAGGCTCCCTTTCAAAACCCCAGATACATCCCTTAATTAACTGTAGCTGCCTGAAACGTGGCGTGACCCTGAGCCCCAGGCTTGTGTTTAACCCCGGGCAGCGTGGAAACATCCATCCCATCTCCTTCCACCTCCGCCCTGGGCTCCCTCCTTCTGGGGAGGAGGAAGGGCAACCGCGGGGGTTCTGCCGCAGCTCTGATCCGGCTGGCCCTCTCCCTGCTCCGCCAGATGAAGCTAATGCGAAGGGATAGGAGTCAGGCACGACTTCCAAAGGGTTTTCCTCGGAGCAGCCCATTACACATTAACCTGCAGGGCGGCGTGTTCTAAGCGAGCCTTGTTCCTCACCTCTGAAAAGTCAAATTAGCATAATTTCTGGAAAAGAACAATGGGGATAGAAAGTGTTAGTCATTGTTGATTGAACAGGTAAGTTTCAGTGGCGTGATCTGCTGAATATTCATACTATATTGTTTTTGACATTTAAGAACTCAATTATCAGTTGACTAATCAGTCTTTTACAGTGGGGTATTTTTGTGATGGAAAATGAAGCACTGGTAAGCCTCAAGGGGAATGCTATTCAGATAGATAGATTATTTCTTTTGGATTTGCTGTTTTTCTTTGAGGCAGGGTTTTTTTGCTGTATTAAATGGATTAATTTAGCACTTCTGCTAGCGAGCGGCTACGAGCCCTCTAGCAGGGAGGGCAGCTTTGGTACCGGCTTCCCAGCACGGCTCCATCCAGCTCTGCAGCATCCTTCCCAGTGAGTCCCGGGGTCAGAGCTGGGGGGAGATGCTCGGGGGCGCTCAGAGGGACGGGGACCAGCCCCACGGTCCCCTCAGGGGTTTCCCAGCCCTTCAGCTGGATGCAGCACCCAGAGCGAGGGGGCTCCTGCCTGCTCTGCCTGGGCTTTGGTGTCATCTGGAGCTCTGAAAGAGCGTGGACGAGGTTGGGAGCCTCAGCCAGCAATGACTGTTTCCAAACACCCTGCCAAGCCAGAAGGGGGTGGGAAGTGTCTGAGCATCGCTAAGGACCCCAAACCTTCTCCTTTTCCCTTCTTCCTCTCTTTTAGGAGCGTATGTTGGAAACCCAGTAATAATCTTTGTGTAATTTACCTCTTCCATTGAACAGCTCGGGGACCAGCTTTCCACTTGACAGATTATTTTGACATGTTTACTCATAGCTCTGTCTGTCTCAGCAGCATCCCTATAAAAACCCAAAACTTGGAAAATTAACGTGTAGGGACTAAGCTTTTCTGCCTGCAGTCGAACAGGCTCTTCACCACACTCTCTGGCTCTTACTTCTATTTAGGTCTAAAACTGTAACTACAGCAACGCAGCGGGTGCACTGTTATTTTGTTTGGCAATTTTGGGGGGGTTTGAGCAGAAATGGAGGTGTTTGCTGTCAGGGAGGGAGTCCTGGCTCTGCCGGGGGCACAGGCTGTGGGGGGGGCAGTTGGGTCCGGCCACCCCGAAGGACGGTCGTGGCAGGGGGTGGCAGGACTCGGGCCGTTCCCCGCAGGTTTCTCTTCATCTGTGGAAGAAAGCAGGCACGTTATGTCACCTCCCTGGGACCTGACAGTTATTAATAGCCCCATTAAGAGCAATGCCGCTCGGCTGCGCTCCAGCAGGCGATGCCCGAGCCATCGCCGCCGAGCAGGAAGGCTCCCCCGTGACGTCCAGAGTTAACAAGGGTGTTGTGTTGCTAAACATTGGCTTTCTCTCTCCAGTTTGTTGGGGTTTGTTGTTGTTATTCTGGGTTCTTTCATTAGTGAGCTCTGCCAGGGGTGTCGCGGGGCGGATCGATGGGAGCGGGGGCCTCCTCCATCACCCCCGAGGAGAGGGGAAAGGGACAGCAGCCACAGGATTTCTCACTGTTGTCTTTATGCTATCGATTACTGTGCTCCTTGGTAAATATTTTGGTGTGGCTTGTTTGGGTTTGTAGTTTGTTTGTTTGTTTTTTAAATGAAGCTTGGCCCTCCATCAACCTCTCCTGCCTGGCGGAGAGGCCGACGTGGGAGGCTGTGTGTGGGGTGGGAGCTGTGGTCCCCGCTGCCACCAACCAGCTTGGGGGGCTCTGGCCATGGCGGCTGTCACCCCCACTTTGCTGGCTGGGCACCGTGGTGTCATTTATCACCTTGTTTTCAGAGGGTTGGTGAGAGCCACAGCACATTGCGATGCTCTGCCATCTCAGGGGGTTTGCTCATGGGGCGGTGGGTCCTCCTGCTCAATGAGGATGGGCATAAACCACCACCTTTGAGCTCGGGGGTGGCACGGGAGCAGCCTTGGGCAGCCCCTCAGGTTGTGTTTCTTTCCTTGGTGGATCACAGGGGTTTGTTATTTGGGGTTCCCGAGGAGGATGAGGGTGGATGAAAGGTTATCATTTCTCTCAGGGCACAGCAGCATCTTATTATGAGCCGGCTCAGCAGGCCTCGCTGTTCGCTCCTTTGCTTCCCTCCTGCCTTTTATTTTGGAGCATTGTGTCTTGGGGTGTTTTGTTTGGGAGGAGAATACCAAGAGCTGTAATTCTTTCTCAGGCCGGTATTGTATCTACGCCCGTGTATACGTGCAGCCGCTCCTTTATCTCGTGTGAGAATAATGATGTCTAGTTTTACAGAACTTGAATAATTCATCAGCAGAAACCCTTTGTGCCCGGCGTTCGACGGCCCTCCCTGTGAAACAGGAACAAACCCACACCAGTGGTGGCGAGTAATGAGACTTCTGGGGGGGCTGGACAAGCCTGGGAAGCCGTTTCCAAAGGCTGCAGAGGTGGGGGGCAGGACCAGTCCCTCCATCGCCTGCCATGGGACGAGCAGCCCAAACTGGGCCAAAGGCTTCTTTTGGTTTTTTCCATCATTAGTTAATTTTGGGGTATTTGTGCAGCTGCTGAGGGAGCCCACTGCCTGTTCGGGACAGGGAACCCACAGGAGGGTGCTGTGTCCGGTCGTGCTCCACGCTGGGCCACGGGGCTCCTGTTTGGCTTCTCCTCTCTCAGATACCAGTGCAAAGCACACCTGGGTTTTCTGTCCAGTTCTGGGCACCTCAACACAATAGAGATATCGAGGTGCTGGAGCAAGTACAAAGGAGGGCAACGAAGCTGGTGAGAGGCCTGGAGAATAAGGCTTATGAGGATGGATTGAGGGAGTTGGGAGTGTTTAGTTTGAGGAAGAGGAGGCTGAGGGGAGACCTCATCCCTCTCTACAACTGCTTGAAAGGGCACTGCAGAGAGGTTGGTGCTGGTCTCTTCTCACGGGCAATGAGCGATAGAAGGAGAGGGAATGGCTGCAAGCTGCAGCAGGGTAGGGTTAGGCTGGACATGAGGAAAAAGTTTTTCCCAGCAAGAGGGGTCAGTCAGTGGAATCAGCTGCCCAGGGAGGGGGTGGAGTCCCCATCCCTGACTGTGTTTAAGAGTAGATTGGATGTGGTGTTGAGGGATCTGGTGTAGGGGAGAACCTGTAGAGTAGGGCTGATGCTTGGACTTGATGATCCCAGGGGTCTCTTCCAACCTGAATGATTCTATGATTCTTCACTTTTCAAAATGTGCCTGGGTTTTCTGCTGAAGAAACAAGGTGTTGCTTAGGCCCAGCCACCTTTTCCTCTTCCCAGAGAAGGAAGCGGGCACCTTTCTCCCTGCAAAGCCATTTGTTGTGAGGTAAGGACTCAGGATGCCACTGAATCCTGAGGATTAAAACCCCCTCTTGTCGGGGGGTTCTTGTGTGGAGCACTTATTTTCTTTGCACCCATTTTCTCTTTCCTCCTGACAGATAGAGCTGTCTGTTTTCCTTCTCACCACCAGACCCTTCACGCTGCTCCCAGGGCCATCCCTCCCTCCCGTCGCCGCTCTGCAGAAAGCAGGTATTAAGCCAAGTAGCGTTCTCGGGAGCAGGAATCGCTATTGTTAGCCAAACAACACTGGCAAAACACTTTCCTCCCGGCAGCCAGATGCGGGGGGTGGCTGATTACCTGCTGGCCATGCTGGCTGCTGCTTCTGACCCCAAAGTGACGCCTCCTTGAGGCTGAGGAAGGTGAGGGAGCTCTGTCTCCATCAAGATGTTCCCTGGTGCCTCCTCAGCTGGGTAAGACGCTCCCATGTAGGACCTTTTTCCCCCCAGTTACTGGCACTTCAGAGGTAACTCTGCCTGAACCAAGTCTGAAAGTACTGGGGTGCGTCAACAAGGTGACCCTAAATGTTCCCACCTATGGAAACTACGCAAGACAAAAGGGAAGATGCTGGGTAGGACGGGAGGGACAAGGTGTGGGTTTGCTGGGGATTGTTTTTGGGGCCGCAGGAGCGAAGGATGCGGTGCCGTGCCGTGACTGAGCCCAGGTTCCTGGGGTGGCAGAGCGCCAGCCTCGGAGATTCACTGCTCACTATTTTTCCCCAACAACAACAATTAGCTTCTTGAGCTAATGAGAGGTTTCATAAGCCACCATGAATAATGGTGCTTAGGGATTCTTGCCAAAAAAAAACCCCACCCCAAGCGGTGTTTTGAACAGCACAGCCACCCTCTCGCTGAAAGCGAAGCGGGGGCTCCTTGCGCAGCGCTTTCTGCCCCCTCCGGGACCAGTCTCTGCAGAGGGGTGTCAGGAGGGGAGATGGAGCAGGTCCTGGTTTGTGTGCTGTGATTTTGGTCACTGCCCCCTCCGAGGAGTCCCCGGAGGCAGGAAGGATCAGGCGCTGCAGAGCCAGGAGGGGATATCGGAATCTGATGGCCGGGGGGGGGGACATGGAGTGACCCTTTGGCTCCATCGACGGGCAGGGGAGGGATATCAATTCTCTCTCTTTGAGTTAATGAACTAGAGCCTGACACTTCCAGCCTGGTTAAAAACCATTACAGGTTTTGCCTGCTTGGTGCTGTAAGAGGGTTTGTTACCCCCTGCGCCCTCTCGGCAGGGCTTGCTGCAGCCCTGCTCTGCCCTGCACCGGGGGGAGCATCCCGTCTTCCCCTCAGCTCCTGCATCCAGGGGGATGCTCTGGGGGGAGCCCCTGCAGCTTCATAGAATCATAGAATCATGCAGGTTGGAAGAGACCCTTGGGATCATCCAGTCCAACCATCAGCCCTACTCTACAAGTTCTCCCCTACACCAGATCCCTCAACACCACATCCAATCTGCTCTGAAACACAGTCAGGGATGGGGACCCCACCCCCTCCCTGGGCAGCTGATTCCACTGACTGACCACTCTTGCTGGGAAAAACTGTTTCCTCATGGCCAGCCTAACCCTCCCCTGCTGCAGCTTGCAGCCATTCCCTCTTGTTCTGTCGCTTCACCGAGAGGTGCAAGCCAAGGACAGCATCTTCCTCTGACCGTGCTGCTTGCCCCCATGTCCCGGTGCCCCTCAGGCCAGCCCAGCAGGGTGCAGACAGCCGGGATGCCACCAACCCGCCCCTGCGCCGCAGCCAGCTGCTAAAACACTCGGCTCTACCTTAAAAGCATTAATTTGCCATTTGCTGCGGGTCGTTAAGCCGCCTGATGCCCCGGCAGCCCCGGATTCCAGCCAGGCTCCTCCAGCTCGAGATGCTCCTGGCGCGAGGGGCTGCTCACAGGGACCCTCGGACGGCCTGTCCCCCCGCTGCAGAGCGAGCCGTGGCCAGCTGGAAGGTGGCCTTCGCTCCGGAGCGCCTTCCCGAGCGCGAGGCAGCATCAGCTCTGATTTTAATTGTGTGCCCAGAGCCGCTATTACTCCCATCTGGATCACGCGGGAGGAATGCTAATGGCCCTCTGGATTGTTGTAAGTGCAGATCTGAACCAGACACCGGCTTTCATTTTGTCAGGAGCTTGTCGCCTCGCGCAGAGATTCGTGGAGTTTCCCTTCTAATGGATCCCGGCCGGCTCCGGGGCCGAGCCCTGGGGTGGGGGGGTGTGTGTCTCTGGGGAGAGCCAACCTGTCAGGGCACGGGAGAGGAGAGGTGGGAAAACCTCCTCCCCAGGCCAGTAATTACCTCTGACGTGTGGTGAGATGAAAGAAAGGCACCTGGAGGAGGGGGGGTTGTGGCGTTTGGGTGGGCTGAGGGGTGTGCTCCAGCCCCCTCCATTGATGCTGTGGCTCCTCCTTTGCTTCCATGCTGAGCTCTGCGGGGCAGGGACCCACTCTGGGGTTGTGGGACCCACTCTGGGGCTGCAGGGCCCGGGGAGACCTTCGGGCAGTGCCTCGTGATGCTCCTGTCACGTTAGCAGCGATAAGTTGCTTTTCACATAGGCTTCCCTCTTCCCCTCCTGTCTCTGCTCCCTCTGAAGGCTGACCTGTGCCCCCCTGGCCACCCAGCTGAGGAGGCACCAGGGAACATCTTGACTTCCCTGTGAGGTGCCTGTTCTCCTCCTGGGGTTCAGCGAACCCCCTGCGTCAGAGGGTGCCCCCGGCTCCGCTCCCAGGCTTCGCGCCGCATCCGAGGTGGGAATTATTCCATTAGCAAAGAGGATTAATGTTTCATAACAAGAGGTAATTTATTCAATTGTATGCAAAATAGGTGGTGGTAGCAGCACGTACAGAGCTCGCTTTAGTTGTGGCTATTGTGTTGTAGGTTTAAATCCTGTGAAAACATTGGGAACTCCACTGGGCACCTGTGGGGACACCTTGACCAGTCCCAGCCTGAATTGGATTGCCTTAATTAAACACACTTGACTTAGAAGAGGAATGTGGTGGGCTTTCAGGCACTCGGTCTCCTCCTGAGCAGCCGGTGAAGTGCTGAGATCCCTCCAGAGAGCATCCTGGTCTCCTTCCTCACACCCATGGGAGACCCCGGAGGTGAGACGTGGGTTTTCTTCTTTTGGCAGCCCCGTTTAACCATCAGCTGGTGGTAACCCAACTCGATCAGCATCCCTGTGGATGTGAGGTTCAATCCCGAGGAGGGTCCAAGACCGGGACCCACAGGGCAGCCCAGTCCAGACCTGTCTGCTGAGCAAGCTTAGGAATGTGGGGGGAAAGCTGAGGTTGTCTAGTGGGTGAAATGACAGGAAAAAGCAGAGAGACCTTTGGGTACACAAGACCATCTTCTGCTTAAAATCTTGCCTCTGTTACAGCCACAGCAACAGTCCTGGTGAGGGATTTGTCACCACTCATCGTGCCTCGCTGCCATTGGTAACTCTGCTATGCATCCATGTCTCCATCCTGCCCTTGCTGAGGTCATTGGACTTTACCAGATCAGGAAGGAACAGTCACCATCAGGACAACTCTTTCCCCTGGGGATAGTATGGAAAGAAGTACACAAGGTAACCTGATTTTTCCAGACCTCTGCTAACTCGTGTGTTGGTTTCTGGAGAAGCCTTCTGTTCCTTGATGGGTGAACTGGCCACTCATGGCCTGGAAGGTATCGAAAGGCAGTAGGCACACAAGGCGGCCTGTCTCCTCCAAGTCAGTCTCTGGATCACTCAAAGAGGGGGGAAAAAAGGTGGGGTTTGTTTTTGTGGTTGATTTGCTGGGGGTTTTTTCCCCCATCGTTGTGTTTGGGAGCCAGTGCTGGAGCTCAACGGCTCCTCCTGCACGGTGGTTTCTGTGGGTGCGGTACACGGAGAGGCATCCCCTCTCTGGGGACCCCTGCCCCTTCCCTCTGCTTCCACCTCTGCTGCAGTTGCCAACCCTTTGCCTTCAGTAAGTGACACCAGTAATAACAGCAATCGAGAATGTCCTTGCCTCCAGGACTTCTTCCTTCTCGCTGCTTTGCTGTGGCTCTAAAAGTGCCTCCTGTCACCCGTGCTGACGTCTCCTACACGTCCCAGACCAAGGTCAGCTGTGCCACTGAGCTGCTCTATGGCTCTTAGGTGCACCTCAGCTGGGTCTGGTGTCTGTATCCATCACCCTGGGACAGACACCCATCCTCCTTCCCTGCTCCAGAGGTTCACCACCAGCTCTTCCTGGGGCTCACTTCAGCTCAGTGTCTGTATCCCACCTCTGATGGTGTGGCTGGCTGGGAAGAAACATGTTTGGAGGTTGGGTTGTTTTGGGGGTGGGTGTTTATTATTATTTATTTATTCCAGACAAAAACAAACATGGAGACAACCTGTCCCCCACCCCTGTGCAGAGGCTCTGCGTTCCCAGAGCAGGCTTCTTCACGTGGGGCTGACGGCACCACATGCCTCTCCGGCATCTGGGGAGGTATTTATAGCATTTCAAGATCTTTTATGTGGCGTGAACTCTAGCAATAAGCAAGGAGGTAAGTGCTTTTGCCTTCTGAGGGAGACTGTAAAAGCCTCGGTATCTGCATCGATCCAGCCCTGGGGATTTGCATTACTTCCTCTCTCCTCCTGTGGCTCCCAGCTCCCAGTTCCATTGCTGGGGAAGACACCTGCAAGTACACACCATCCCGATGTTGTGACCCACCCCGGCAGCGCTGTGTGCCCACATCAGGTCACCCCACGTGTCCCACAGCGATGGAGGGACGGCTGCTGCGGGGAGGGTCTGGAGCCGGGAGGGATAACTCCGCATCCGAGCTGCCGTGGGAACGCTGGCACCAAAGATGACCAGAGCCAAGGCTGGCCTCGCTCTGTGGAGGTGGGATTGGCAGCCAGCTCTTCGCCAAGGGAGGTGGCACGTGAGGATGGGGTCTCTGGATGAGCACTGGCCACCCCTGGTGCTGTTCCAAGGCAGCTGCCTCCATGCTGTCCCAGAGCATCTCCTAATCTCTCCTCCGCTTCCCTTCTCTCTGCTCTTCTGGAGCAACTCCCTGGGCCATCCTGCGCTGAACGGGCCTTATTCTGCAGGCGGGGCTCAGCCTGTGGGGAAAGGAGACATTTAGGGGTTTGGCAAAGCCTTTGTAACCCAGACTGTGCCTCCTGCAGAGCTGTCACCTCACCTGCCCCGGGACACTGCGCACAGAGCAGGTCGATAACCTAAACTGGGGCGGGGGGAGACACCAGATATTACCCCTGCCAAAAAAGTAAGGTTTAAAACCATGAAGATCAAAATCATTGCACCATACTGCTTGCTGCTGGTTTTGCAAAGTCAAAAATAGAGATGGAAGGAATTGTATTCCACCACCACCACCCCCCCACCTTCCCCTGGGCTAAAGACCCGTCTGGCAAAGTTGTGTTTATAGGGAATGGCTGAGAAATGGCCAAACTGTGAAAGCCCCTTTGCTCAAGGGACGTGAGGGCTCCTTCTGCCCTGCAGAGAACATGGTAACACAACTCTGGGCTGGAAATGGTGGCTTTATCTGAGAGCTTTTGCCCGGGTCTGCAGGGCAGACAAGCAGAAAAGCGAAACCTCGGGAAGCTGCGGATATTTGTGCCCAGCTCTGTGATTTTTATGGGCTCTCTGGTCAGCTGCCTGACGTCCCTCTCTCCTCTTGTCCACCCGCAGAGCTGTCCTGGTCTCCCTCCACCCCTGGCTGGTGGCCATGGGGCAGAGCTCGTGATGGCTCCTTGGCTGGGCTCACTGGTGGCCCAGTGTATGGTGGTGGCCAGTGGTGCTGGGCTCCATCCCGTCTCCCCGGGCCCCAAGCAGCAGCGTAACTGGAGGGGCTGCTGGTCCAGGTAAGCTCTGAGGGGCTCCAGCTTTTTGTCAGAGGGGCTTTGTGCACAGGTTACATCCCTTAACGTGGTTGTGCTGGCTGTCCTGCTGTCCTGTCACCGGTCCTTGCCTCCACCCCTTGCTAAAACCATCTGTTTCCAGTACCACATCCCACCCCATCCGCGTGTTCTGAGCCAGCTCTGCCCTGCTGGTGTCAGGGTGCCGATGCCACCCCCATCCCCGCTCTTATCCCTGCTTTGCTGTCCCTGGCATCAAAGAGAATGGCATGGAAATTGTGGCTGGAGACAGTTAGGGGCAGCGTGCCTCTGGGGGGTGTGCCCGATCCGGGACTGGGCCGTGCTGTCACTAACGGCTTAGAAGAGCAATAAGCTCTGGAGGGACAGATGAGACGTGGCTGTTGGGGATGGCCAAGTTTAAAGAAGGTGGGACAAATTGTGGGGACATCTACCAACGCCTGGTGAATAGGGACCTGGCGTGGGGGTGGCATTCAGTTTGCCCAGAATCATCAACGGGGACTGCAATTGTCCCAGCCGTTTGCACGCTTTGGTGTGTTCTGGCTTAACCCTATCAGCTCAGGAAGCTTATCTACCTTTCTGTTGGAGAAAACCCCTCCACCTACAATCCAAAAAGCTAAGAGACAGTTACTCTCTAAAGCATGTGGCGAGGGGAAAAAAAAAACAAGAGAAACCTGGAAATACGATGTTTTAATGCAATGGCTTCTTCTCACCCCGGAACGTGCGTCGAGGTCTGCTGGAGAGCAAGATGCTGGAGAAATGGAAAAATGACAGTAATACTTTCCTGAATAAAATATAATTGCTCTGTGAGATTCCCTGCAACAAGTTATTACCGGTTTCAAAGCGGTCGGGGGAATCCATAGAAAACCAGATGAGAAGATACCTCCTTGGCCTGGCAGTTCAGCCGGCCGTGCTCGCCGGCGCCTGCGGAACAAAGGCTTCCGTGGGCTTTTGCCCTCCCCGGTGTGGAGAGCCAGAGCTTCAGAGAAATTGCAGAAAGAGTGTGAGCCTTTGTTCCTGGGGCTAAAACGCTAAGCTGGTGCTTACGGGTCTCCCGGGCTCAGGAATGCCCGTTCCGGGCTGCTCGAAATGGGGTAGGTGAAAAAATACTCCCGAGACTGATGGATAAGGTGGGAAATCTTTGGGGAAGAGCCTCCTCTTGGGGCCAGGTTGGTTCTTCTCCCTGCTCTGGGTTTGGTTCGGTACAGAGCCCAGTCCTGGGTGGTGGCATTGTGCCCGACTGCAAACTTTGCAGCCTGGGATCTCAGCCCCGGTGTAGGGAAGTGGGAAGAGAAAGGGGGAGAGGAGCCTGGCAAACTGGAGAAGAGTCTCTCTGCCCACCTTGAGCTCCATTTCCCTTGATGTTCCCCACCAGTGACACCGTCGTCCTTCCCTCCTCCACCGCCGTGCCCCCAATTAAACCTCTCCAGCACCGCGTCCCTGCGAGGCGCCGCGGGGATGAGTTACCAGCTGGTGAGATTCATGGCACCACTGCTCCCCCCAGTAACTAATAACTCCACAGCAGCATTCAGCACTGCAATTTATTCTGGTTGTAAAACACGGGGAAGGTAAATCACGGGGAAGTGTAATCATTCCTTTTCTTTCTTGTAAATCAAGCCACATCTAACAACTTGTCCTCTCCCCTCCCAGACGGGCTGGTTCATCGGGGTTGGGGGAGCGGACAGGAAAGGAAGGGGGTGAACTTTGGTGCCTGCACACACCAGGAGTCATCTCCTCTGCCATTTACTTTTTCTCTGCCCTCCGGTGGTCACGTTTTGCAGTCCCCGGCCCCCTGCACCCCGGGTGGCAGAGAGGGACCCCGAGTCGTGGGGAAGTTGGGCGACCCACTCGAGGGACAGGCAACGCAATGGCAGCCGAGCCCGGGCTGCTGCTTCGGAGTGAGCCTCATGCTTAGATGCTGCTCCAAGGACAGAGCTGGGGTTTGAAACTCTGTGTGGAAATCACTGCTCTGAAAATGATGCCCTTTCTGCTGCTGGCAACTCTCCCTGCCCCTGTCCCCGTCTGTGCCGCCGAGGTAAGAGTTGGATGTAGCTCATGGGACAGGAGAGGATTGGGATGCTGAAAAGCACTGAGCTGGATTAGCTTTCCATCCCCTTGAACTGGTGGCAGAGCTTGCCTGGCCTCTGCAGAGGCAGCCATGCTGCCTGTGTGGCTTTGAAACACGTACCCTCGCTGCCGGCACGGCGCTCGCAGCTGGCTGGGAGCCAGCGTCCCTGCCACTGGCATTCACGCCTTCTCCCTCGGCTCCTGCTCCTCTCTTTTGCAGGAAAAGAAGTCTCTCTGGCAGCCAGAGCCCTTGCCTGTCCCCACCTGTGCTGATTGCAGCCACTTAGAACACATAAAATGCGAGTTGCTCCTTTTCAAGGTCCCAGCTGATCCCTCACGGAAGCTACTTGAATTCCCAAGGCCGTGGTCGGATTCGGCAGCAAAAGTATCCGTCGTCCCTTATGCAGGTGAGCGTGGATTTCCCACAGAAATGGCCTGCAGTGGGATTGTTTCCATAGGCTGGGTCAGGCAGTGGCTGGGAAAGCCATGGGAAGTCCCAGGTCTGGCCCCTCACCGCGGTGGTGGCAGAGCCAGGAGAGCCCGCTCGCTGTTTAGTGGCCGCGGTCATCTCCTGCTGGTCAGAAACGTCCCTCGGTGCTCACAGCTTCCTCCTGGGACCTGCTCTGGTGCCTGGCGTGGTGGGAGAAGGTCTGGGAAGGTCCATCCCGGTGGATGGGGTTCCTCCCGCGCCCGGGGGGCTCAGCCCTGATCAAGCCCACAGGCAGCAGGCGGTAATGAATGGTAATTCTCCGAGCCCGGCACTGCTCTATTTTTTTCCCCTTAACAACTGAACTGATTAGAGTGAAACTTTGACTTGATTAGTGATTATTGTCTCGGCATGGCGGTTGCTTGCAGCCCTTTCATTTTCTTGGTTTGTTTTTAAAAAAACATTGGCAGGCATTTCATCCCCTGATTTAATGCTCGGGCTCTCTGCTCCATATTCATTGCTCTCGCCCTTCCTCCCCTGCCTCACGCTGAAAAGAACGAACTTACTGGTTTATTTCTGTTTAGGGGTACACAGCAGGGACTGCTGAGGTGGCTGGTCCCCTCATTTCCCGTCACCTGAGGGAGGATGGGTGGGCTCTGTCGGGCAGGGGACGGGGACAAAGCTGCAGCAAGCCCTAATTACAGAACAGCATGCAAGAGCAGCTCCATATTTCTTTCTCCCAGGTTCCAGCTCAGCAAAGTCCTTTACTCCTCGAGCTCCGAGGCTTATTCAGCATTATTTCTATTAATTATTGGCATGAGAGCAGTTCCTGGAAATCCTGGGTGAGCTCAGAGCTGCTACTATTTTGTGATTTAATGCCTTCTTTTTGTCCTCCCCGGTCAGGTCTCGTGGCTGTTGCTTCGTGGGCAGAAAACACAAGGTGGCCCCAGCCCACGGTGGCCCCAGGCTGGGATGAGGCAGGAGCCAGCCCTGAGGGTGAGCAGTGAGGTAAGGGCTGAAATGTTAAATCCCAGGCCCTGTGCGAGCCGGGCACGGCTGTGACCACTGGGGATGCCCATCGCATCGTCATGGGCAGAGGGACATCCAGGGACAGGCAGCAGGGCTCAGCCAGCCCCCCAGGCCCCCCCGCTTTCCCGGGGGCGGCTGCTGCTGCTCCTCTTCCTCTGCTAAATGAGCTCTGGGTCCCTGGTGGGACCGACTCTGGCACTAAATCACCCTCCCACCTTGCAAACGCCGGGCAAAATATTTATGGCAGGGACCGTTTAGATCCCAGCTCCTGCTGGGAATGCAGCTCACGTGCCGCATATTTCAATAACAATGACTTATTAAATAATAACTGACATTTACCTAGCTGCTTCTTGTCCTCAGAGCCCCCAAGACTTGGCAAACTTTAATTAATAGTTGTTTTAATAGTTAAATAACCTTTATAACTGCATTTCATTTATTCCGGGCCCATCAGAAATAAAGTCATAACGATGCGAGTCAAGCGATAAAACACAACATCTGGTTTAATGTTTGCGGGCGATTTAATGAACTGAGGAACCTGGCAGAGGAACAACGAGTTTATTTCTTTTTTCTTCTTGCAGGAACGTACATTTTGGGGAAGAAAAAGCCGCTCGGGTGCTGGTGTTTCTCCTGCTCTTGGCTCCCTGCTTCCCGGCTGTGGGTCTGGCCTCAGGGGCCCCGGGGGTTTTGGGTGCTGGGGAGCCCTGCCACCGGGCATGTCCCTGGGCACAGGGGTGGCAGCACCCACGGTTCATCTATGGGGGCCTCTTTGCCATCTCTTGTGATATCACCCCAGCACGAGGTGAGTGCTTCCCAGTAGTCGGTGCTTCCCAGGCTGCGCCCTCGCTGCGTCTGCAGGATTTCTGGTGAGGCAGAGAGTGGCCTCAGCGCATCCTTCGTGCCAGCGGGGTCTGGGGCAAGCAGTGCCACCCTGAGATGCTCCCGTCCCTTCAGGGGGTTGTTGGCCACCCCTTGCACCCGCCGGGGCCTGGGATGCAGCTCCCACCCCTTCCCCCTGGCTTGGAGTGTCCCCGGGTTCCCGCTCCCCCCAGCCCACCCCAACCCCTTGACCTGGGGTCCCTCGTCTTCCTCAGCAGGCTGTTGAGAGCATCCTGGCTGATGGTGCTGAAGGCAGCTCTGGCTCTGGGGCTCCCAGGGCACCATCTTTGCAATAACACTGGCTTCCCCGGGCGTGTTTTGGGTCCTCGTGCTCCCCCCGCAACGCTCCCTACTAATTGCGTGGAGAAAAGATTCCAGAACTTTACTTATTGCCCTTGAGCTACGTTCATGTTTATTTCCATAACTCCTTGATACAATATTTGTCTTTGCCTGAGAAGTTTGCCAAAAGGAAAGGGAGAAGGAGGAGGAAAAGCATATGAGGGATTTGGATTGCCTCACATCTGCCTTTCTTTAAGCAGCCCATATGGGAAAACATATTCTTCTGCACAGAATTTGTTAAAGGTTCTGTAAAACGCTTTGCATACACATTTAGCTCAGAACCCAGCAATATTTATGTTTAAAACGGGTCCAAACAGATCCATTTGGAGAGGGTTTGGAAGACGTAGGGTGGCAGCGCACATTGCGAACGTAATCGTCTCATTAGCTCAGCTTGTGGGATCTGCTCGTGCCGGAGCTTTGGCGGGAGGAGAGGAAGCCATCCAGCCTCTTAAGTATAGAAATCATCACATGTGCCACGGCATGAGTGTATTTCACCCCCGAAGCTCAGAACAGGCGACGTTGTCCACGGCCCCCTCTCAGACCGAGTAGCTGCGGCGATGGGAACCGACACCGGTGGGTACCTCGTCTCGCTCCCATGTGTTGGTGGAAGTCAGGAGAGGCGGCTGGCAGGCTCTTCCCTGCGATGGCTCACACCAGTCAAGGTCGATGGGCTGGTCCCATCAATCCCCTGGGGTGAGAGGGGCAGCTGGAAGCCAGGGGCTGGCTCTGCGGTGGCCAAAGGGCCTGTGGGAGCCTGGAGAGGCTCCTCCAGAGCCAGCACGGACAGGGAACAGGTTGGGAAGAAGAGTGGGAATATCTCACTGGCTTGGTCATGGATGTCCGAGCTGGGATTTCGGGGGGGCTGTTGGTCCAGCTCTAGATTTGTTTTATAGGACTGTGTTATTCTCTCACCCGCCGCCTCTGCGTTTCCTTACGTCCACGTCCCCCTCGGGCAGGGCTGGATGGATGCCAGTCCCACAGGGAGCGGGTGAAGCAGGGGCTGGTGGGCGCTAATCACACCCCATTAGCGGGTGTCAGGCCTCACTGGGTTCTGCCTGGTCTGGTCCATCCCAGTCTTTGAGACAAGCTTGAATTTGCAGCCGGGTGTCTGATGACGCAGCCCTCGTGGTCTCCGTGGGGAAAGGCAGGCGGGCAGCCCCCCGGCCCCGCAGCCATCCCTGGGAGCACACACAGCCCTGCCTCCCTGCCTGCAGATAAGTTCAGTTAATCTTGGCAATCTTCTGCTCTATACTTACATAAACAAAGATCAAGCTACTCGCAACCTTAATTGGGCTACAGGTAAATAATGGCTTACTGGGGTAGCCGGGAGTATACTTGGGAGAGTAACAATAACAACAAAAAAATCCCTCTGCCCGTGTGTTCCTTGTGGTGTCACCCCCCACACCAGCCCTGTCCCCTGCCCCTTCCCGCTCCCCACGTCTCCTTCGCTTGCTGGGAAGGTAGAGGGGACGATGTGAGAGTCGCAGAAGAGGGGGAGGATGGGTGGCAGGGAGAAAGGGGTGGGCGAAAGCCCCACGCCGTTCCCTCGGTGTCTGCCCACGTGTCCTGCTCTGTTGGGCTCAATGCTCTTAAAAGGCCTTTTCCGACCTAAATGATTGATTTGAAGTTCAGACACGGCTATGTCCATGGCAGGCCTCGCAAAAGGCAGGATGCTTTTCTGCTGGCACCCAAGGAGACCCTTTGGGTCTCGGGCAAAGGCTTTGCCTGTGAGACCTTGTCGTGTAGCCCAGCACCTCTCCACTCTCTAGCAGATGCCACCTCTGCTGAGGGTCTTGATTTGCTGGAGCAGCAGAGATCATAGAATCATAGAATCATTCAGGTTGGAAGAGACACTTGGGATCATCCAGTCCAACCATCAGCCCTACTCTACAAGTTCTCCCCTACACCAGATCCCTCAACACCACATCCAATCTACTCTTAAACACAGTCAGGGATGGGGACTCCACCACCTCCCTGGGCAACTGATTCCACTGACTGACCACTCTTTCTGTGAAGAATTTTTTCCTCATGTCCAGCCTAACCCTACCCTGCTGCAGCTTGCAGCCATTCCCTCTCCTTCTATCGCTCATTGCCCGTGAGAAGAGACCAGCACCAACCTCCCTACAATGCCCTTTCAAGCAGTTGTAGAGAGGGATTAGGTCTCCCCTCAGCCTCCTCTTCCTCAAACTAAACAATCCCAACTCCCTCAATCGATCCTCATAAGCCTTATCCTCCAGGCCTCTCACCAGTTTCGTGTCCCTGCTCTGTACTCTCTCCAGCACCTTGATGTGGGGAGATTGTCTCCTTTGGGCAGAGCGTTGGCTGTTGGTGAGGGCAGAGGGAAGGGATGCTGGGCTCCCGGTGGCGTTGACAGCGGGCAGAATGGATGGTGTCCCCAGGCGCGTTACTCACCGGCACCTTCTGCCGTGAAATGATGGAGCGCTTCGGCCCCGTCAAACATAACTCCCCGGCTGCAGTAGTTCATCCCGGATCGGCAGTCGGTGTGGTCTCCATCTATCACCCTGTGTCCTCTCCTAATGATGCCATAGCTGTGAGGCGTCGAGCTGTTTACGCAAGGTCACTTTATTAGTAGGGAAATGGCTCTGATGACAGATGAGCGCTCCCCAGCCTGTCACGGGGACACCCCCCCCCCGTCCCAC
>VZTM01036012.1:222579-233222 GCA_013400555.1 Jacana jacana
GGTGTGGGGTGTGGGAGTGTGGGGGTGGAATGTGGGGGGGAAAGCTGATTTAGGACAATCCCTGTGTGCGGAGGTGGAAAGTGATGTTCTTTGGAGGGCAAACCAAGCCCTGCTCCTCAACCACCTCTTGCCTTCGGGTTCAACCCCCCCACACACACCCCAGGGGTCTGTCTGGACCTACAAGCTCTACGCAGACCGGGGTGGGGGGATGACTTTAAATACAGACATTGTGCCATAAGCACACGTTGGGGTGTTCCCCTTGCAGTGGAAAAGGGGCAAAAATGGGGTGCTCTGAGGAGAAAAGTGCTTTTCTTAGGCTGAGCTTGGCCCTGCCACGTCCTGTCTCGGCCCGGCCCGGCCGCTCGGTGACGTCTCTAAGTGGTGGGAAATGGGTTTGTAATGGGGAGTGATGAGCTGCTGTGACACCAGACAGTCCCACCAGCCTCACCAGCAATATTTCCTGTACTGGGACGCGTCCAGGCTATTTTTGGCAAATGGTGAAATTAGAAGAGTGTCAGGCGTACAAGGATAAAGGGGTGGGGATATTTTTTCTCCTGGGAGCAGAAAGAGGTTAATTAAAAAGAAGTGCAAAGAAAGCTTCTGTCTGTTCCTGGACAGATTCAAGCCTGGGAATGGGCAGCTTTGCCTTTTGGGAGAGGTGAGGGTCGGCCCCACAGCCTCCCGGCTGCTCCTCCGCTGGCTTTCTGTGCCAGGGCCCCGGGGAAGACACCTCCAGAGCAGTTCTCCTCCATCATCCTCGGAGCTGGGGGGACACGGGAAGGGGACACAGCTCTGGCAGCATCCCCACACCGAGGGGCTGTCCCCTTTGGCCACATCGGCTGCCTCCTCCCTCCCCAGTTTGGGGCGGGGAGGGCTGGTAAGAATATTTTAGTGTACGTGCCAAGACGTAATTATACATCCCTGATTAACCCTCAGGCTGAATCTTTGAAACAAACATGTTTATTTATACTTTAATCATCTTTCTTCTTTCCCCAAGTTGGGGTTGATTCGAGCTCCTACCTGTTTATCCGCAGAGCGGTTCTCGCCCTCCCCGGGCGTCGGGGCAGCGAGACCGGGGGGTCTCCCCGCGAGGCAACGGCCGCCCCCACCACCGGTCCTCGGTGCCAAACCCCTTTGTGAGGCTGGGGGCCGTTTCCTTTCTGCAGTTGCCTGTCCCCAGCCCTGCGGGGAGAGGCTTTTCCCTGCGGAAAGCCTGCCTTGGAGGGAGTGAGGATGCGGCAGCTCGCAGCACCCGCTCTCCCTGGGCACCCGCTCTGGCCGTCCTGTCCTTTCCAGCGAGCGGCTGTGGCTTGTAAGCATTAATAGCCACTATTACTATTAAAACCCAAAGGAAGCGAGCAGCCCTGTAGCTAATTACCTCGAGTGTTTTCCAACGAGCCACAGTTCGGCTCCTTCATAAAGTCTCCCGCTGCGCAGAGCAGATTGTCGTTATGATGGGATCTCTCCTCAGACCCATTAATCTTGCCCGCAACAACAGCCAAAGAGATGCGGGGAGAGGGCTACTCCCATTCACATCCTTCCCTTGGGGGGAGACCATGGCCTCCCTGGAGTCTGGCTCTGCCTCCTCTGTCCTCTCCCGGGTGTGGCTGTGGCCGGGGGGGGGGGCGCAGATGCCGTCATGTCCCTTCTTGGAGACGAGACCCCTCTGGGCTCCAAAGTCTTGCCCCGAAACCCCCCCAGCCCCAGCGCCACGTTCCCCCCCTGCTGCGGCCGGGTGACACTTGGGGCCCAGCAGCCATGTCCACCTTCAGGCCAGGGAGGAGAACTTTAAAAGACATCACTAAACTTTTTGGCTAAAAAGCTTTATCCTAAACTTCCAAAACCCACTAAAATTGCTGGCAGTGTGCTCCCAACTGTTAATTTTTATCATCGTTTTCTCCCTGAGCTTCCCCCGCAGCTTTCCCTCCCTCGTCTCGCCCCTCCTGCCACGGGGGGAATCCCTGATGAGAGGGACCGTGGCCCTTCCTGTCCTGGGCAGCCCCAGCACCCTTTCCCAGTGAATCCCAGTGCCCTGCCAGTGCCCACGTGCTGCTCAGAGGAAGGCTTTTCACTGAACGTTGCGGTGGCATTTCACATGGGGGAAATTGCTCCGGTATTTACTGCTATTAAATTAATTTCTCAGTAGAGGATTTTAGACTCTTGTAATTCATGAGGATATTTTAGGTCCTGTTTACTGTCTGGTGCTTAAAAAAAAATTGTCTGGAGCATTTGTTTGCCGAATATAATGCTGTTATTACATTAGCTTTCCCTCGCAGGAGAGACAGGGGTTCATTACTGTTGATGTGGAGCTTATTGTATCGCCCAGCTCTCGGAGCAGCGGGTAATTTGTCATAACCTGTGTGTGGCGACACTCAGGCGCTGGAGGAGGAGTGGGAAACGCTGGGAGCCTGGCACCCAGAAAGGCTGCGGCTCTGCCTAGCACCGAGGGAGCTGCTTGAAGCCCTGTACCACCTATAGACCATCAGCAGGGCATCTTTATGCCGTCTACACACCCATCAGACCCGCCCCGGCTGCACGGGGGGCTCAGCCCTCTAGGCAGAAGCACCTTCACAGTCGCTGGGGGGCCCCTGAAGGATGGAGCTCCAATGGAGAAACGCCCACTTCTCTCAAAGAGCAGGTAGCAAAACGCCCAAAGAGACGGGGTGGAGGGGGAAAAAAAAACCACCCCACAATCAAAAAAGCGAACCAAAAAGGGAAGGAGTGCCTCATTTGAAATGTTATGAGTATCTTCTGTTACTAATGCCTTCCTCTCCAAGTGGCTGCGTTTCTGCGGCGTGAATTGGCAGCAATCAGGCTGACAAGTGTTGGGAAGAGATTTACTCGGGGAGATGAAAGAAGACCATTTTCTTCTAAATGCTGGTGCCCTGAGTGAGATAACCTGGCTCTCTCTGAGCTGGGCCTCCGGTACGGCCAGAGCTGCGGCACAGCTCCTCTGCCCAGGCAATACTTGGGCTTGGGGACAGGGGAAGAGCCCACGGTGGCCACCCTGCGCTGGCCCGGGGCTGAGGGAGGGGGAGTCTTCCTCCAGCGACAGCAGTAAGCTCTGCTCCCTTCATCTGGGCCAGATTTAGCACAGGGGTTTGATCAACAAAACCATGCTATTTTGGGGCTTCTTCCCTCCGGTTTTGAAGTAGAACTGTGGGGAGGGGAGCGCCAAAAAGCCTGTGAAGATCCAACCGACCGGACTTGTCAAAGGCAAAAAAAAACCCAACCCAAGATAATTATTATCCCCCTGCGAGACGAGCCTCTCCCCCAGCCCTATCAAAGCCTCCTTCAGATGAAAGCCCCGCTTCTCACTTCCCTCCTTTTAACACCTCGCTTGCTTTTTTGTTCCAAAAATGAACAAACAGCTTCCTCTGCTGCTCCCAAAATAGCTCTCTCACCAGCCAGGGGCTGGGGTGGCTGCAGAGCCCCCCACGCCGGGCTCCCTCCGTGCCGCAGGGGCTCCTGCCACGCTGGCTCCATCGCCGCTCTCTGCCAGGAGCAACTCCTGTTTCCCGAGGCAGCTCAGCCCTCCCAGTCAGCAACAACCCAGTGCATTCCCATTTGTAAAAACCAAACTAAGAAAGGAAAGGGTAGCAAGTGGCAGATGCTGTGAAATGTGATCACTGGGTAACCGGTTTCTGGCCAGTTTGGGTTCCCCCCCCCACCCTCTCTCCCGTGTAAAAGAGGCACCTGGTGAAGCTCGGGGTTGGGAGGAAGCTGGTGTGGGCAGAGGGGCACGATGTGGGTGCTCAGGGAGCTGGTCCTGGGGATGTTGGGGTCCCTGAGCAGAGGGAGGACATGGGGGGTGACACTGGGGCTGTCCCTTGGTTTAAACCCCCCACCCCAGGCAGTGCACGCCCCGACTTGGCTGGCATTCCCAGGCACGCCTGGAAAATGGGCCCGGGAAGCTTCATTCTCCCCCAAATCAACGCTTGTCCTCAGTCTCTCCAGCCCCGGTGAAGCGACCTGCGTGACCGAGTGGAGCCTTTGGGTGGGCTCACAGATCCTTGCTGCTGGGGGCCCACGGCTCCTCCAGCCCCTGGGTTCCTGTGGCTGGGTTCTCAGATTTAAACTGGGGTGGGGAGCACTAGAGGGGACGGGGCGATGTCGGTGAGCCCGCTGAGGAGTGGCTGGGATGCTGGGGGCCCATCCTTTCTGTGTTTGTGGACCCGGGTGTCAGGATGTACCATCACGTTGCACAGCCTGGTCTCCCTTTTCCTCCTCTTCTTCCCCTCCCTCTCCAGTTGGAGAAGGGCAGTGGGAAGAGGGATGGGAGGGCTGCTTCCCAGCCGATGTGTCTGGAGCCCATGCTGGCTTTGGGGGTGGATTTTCCTCTGGACACGGATGATGGTCATGCCCCTGCCGATGGCAGGCAGTGCTGCAGGCAAGGCGAGGGTCAGCAGGAACGTACTGCTCTGCTTTCAGAAAATGGCATTTTCAGGAAAGAACTGGTGCTCTGGTTGGGCTTCCATCGCTGTCGCTCTGGGCCAACGCCGGGGCTTGTCTCCCCTCCTCGCCCTCAGAAGCCGGGAGGCTTTCAAGTCGCATTTCAATTAAGATTTTAAACTGGAGAGATGCAAGTTAGATCAGAGCGGAGCCTGATCTCAGCAGCTCCCCTCCGCTCCCGCTTTGATACTGGGAAATGTCGCCGTTTGTAGGCCTGCGCCGCCGCTGAGGAGCGATGGCTCCCGCAGGAGCATCCCTCGGGGAGATCTGAAGGGAAAGCGCTTGTTTTCCTCCGGGGACCTCCCCCACCCCCCAAAAAAGGAGCCTGGGTGAGGAGGGGAGGCGGCTCCAGAATAGAAACTGGGCCATGAAATTCATCGTTTGGGTCCGGAATTACACATCCCCAGAGTTGTATATAACTTCTCAGGGTGAGCTCTCCTCTGGTGGCAATTGGTCTCTAGTTTTTTTAGCTTTCACAGTTTTGGGGGAAACGTGCCTTCTTGTGTGTGTACGGTGCCTTGTGGGGGGCTGCTCAGAACCCAGGGCCTGCTGGCACCGTGGAAATACTGGGGATAGAGAATAGTAAACACCCAGAGCTCCCTCTGATGCCTTCCCAACCCCCCCGCACCTGCAAACGCAGCAGCCACGCAGAAAGGTTCTCCCCCCGCAGGATTTGTGGTGTGGGGGGGGGTTGCAGGCTCCAGAACAAGGGGCAAAACTTGATTATTATTTTATTATTACTTTGGATCCTCTCCTTTACACCGTGGCTTATCACCTCTTGGCCTCCTGGCCGACGGCACCGTGGATAATACCCCGGGGGTTGGAGCATTCCCCCGGGGGAACGGGGCTCTCCAAACACCTCCCAGCCTCCCGAAAAGCCCTCTGCAGCCGAGTCTTTCATTTCTGCAGGCAGTGGAAACTCTCACTGTGCCTTACTGGTGGAGGGCAAGTGGCTTATGTCTGCTGCCTGCTTGGAGGGAATAGCGATTTGCAAAAAGCTCCGGGGGCCTGGTAGCTAATTAGTCGTGGGGTGGTGAGTGGTGGCCGCCCGTCAGTAAAACATGATGGGCCCCAAATAATGAGTTCAGCTGGACATCAGGCTTGGCAGCGCTGAGCTTTGGCCTGGGGAGCAAGGGCTCTGCCTTCCCAAGGCTGCCACAGCCCCCCCTGGCTCACGGAGCTTCCCCCAGCCCATCGAGGGGACCAGGAAAGGAACCCCCTGGACCTCTCCCGCTGGCCTTGGCAGGGTGTCCCTGTGAGAGAAGCCATGGGAAATGCCCTTGATGGGTCTGTCCATCTGAGGGCATCCACAGAGGAGGCTGGAGCTGCCCTGCTGGGGGCTCTCTCCTCCTACCGTCCCTCCAGGAATACGCTGTCGGGTTCACATCTGGTGCAGGAAAATTTAGGAGTATTGCAAAAATCAGTGTTGGGCAGCGGACACTGTGGGACTGAGGGGGAGGATGCCCCTCAAGGTCTCCAAAAGGCCATTTTAGCCAAGAAAAAAAAGCTCTTGCAAAATCCACCTGACCCTCGTGACACTGGAGGCGTTTCAGACCTTGATGGTGGGAGCACGTGAACCTCCGCAACGGAAATGGTCCTGGTGGTGACAATTGGGTCGATTCCGGGAAAACCAGCGGGGATGAGGTTCCAAATGGGTGTCAGGGCGAGAGCAGGCAGGAGGAGGAATGGTCCAGGCTCAGAGGGATCCTTCTCAATTCTACATGTCTTCAGGGATCGCTCCCTTGGAGTAAACTGGAGGGGACTGGCCAGGAGCAGTCCTGTGACATTTGAGGTCCCCCTTTGGAGGAAGGAGGGGCCGCTTGACAGAGGAGGGTGTTATCAGTCCCCTCCTCACAAGTGGGATCAAGAGTTTGCCAAGGGATGGCTCCTCTGCTCACTGGAAACTCTCTTTTTCAGCCTGTGGGGGGGGAAAAAAAGGCAACAAAAAACCCAACCAACCACCCCATAATATCAATAAATTCTCCTCCTGTGGAGCTGGGCACAGGTTTGCAAAGAAGGGTGATGGGAGCGCGTCGCTCGGCCTGAAAAGGCCTTTGAAGGGGGAGACTTGCTCGCAAGCGACCCTCTGCAAAGCCAACCCTTTCAGTTATTTACTGGAGGCAATTAAAAGTCTCAATAAGCAGAGAGACTGGTTTGAGTGTCTTTTTGTTAGTGCTTCCAGAGGCGGGGAGGGGGGAGGCCGAAGCAGCGCGTCCCCGGGCGGGGAACGAAGGCTCCTCGGGCTCGGTGCGAGGCGGTGGCTCAGCCACTGCTACAGGGGAATAATGGTCTCATTTGAATTTTATCTGCAAGGTATGAATTTCATAGTTTCACTGGAATGGGCTGCTCACGCTGTCATAACATGGGGATGTTTGGGAAGGCTTCAGAGGGGTTTTAATTAGCAAAGTTAGTTGGGAGGGCATCCTGCATTATCTTCCTCCTCTCCTCTCTGCTAATGCTCTATAATTTCTGTCACTGGGGAGGAGCAGGGAAGCTTTGTAACGCACAGAGGGGTTCAAAGCTGGCGGATCACTTGCCTTCAAAGGACCCAGGGGAGGCAGGTCACCACAGACTCTTTATTACCTGTCACTTTCTGCGCCGCCCTGTGAAAACAAATAACTCGGCGGCAGCGGATCCATCCTGCGCGGCGCTGGGGTCCTGCGGACGCTGCCCCTGCGTGGCTCGTCCCATCCTGTGGGGCTGGGCTGGGTGTCACCACTGAGCAGATGGGGGGGGCAGGGGTACATCCCTGAGGATGCTCAGGGTGGGGTGGGGGAATGGCCGTGCCCAGAGATGCCCAATTTCCACGGTCTGCAGCATTCCTCCCCGTGGAGGGCTGTGTTTGTGTCCTCTGCGCAGCTAGAACCCCCTCGTGTGCTCCCATGGGAGTCAAGCAGCAGCTCTGCTTTCCATCCATCCGTCTGTCTGTCTGTCTGGTGTCCTGGGAACTCAATCTGCCTCCGCCTGCCTGGCTGAAAGCCCTGGGGAGCCGCCAGGAGGATTTCCACCGACTTCAATCTGCTTTGGATGGGATCCAGGGCCGGGAGCGGGATGAAGACATCCGCTCCCTCCCCGAGTGGCCTGGGTGATGGCCGTCACCCGTGGCACTCCCAGCCTGGCTCGTGGCTGCCTCTCCTGCTCGGAGACACCCTGCAAGTGCCACATCCCTCCCAGACAGATAAAAGCCACGCAGTGGCCGTGCCACAGGCACCCCCGTCCCTGCCTTGCTGAGGATGGACCTTCTTTAGGGCAGGGGTATCTGCATTCCAGGGTTCCCACCCAGTCAGCCTGCTCCTGGGATCAATAATGATGAGAAGTGAAGGTTTTTTCTGCTGCAGTGCTGGGCAAAACAATATTTGGATAAACTTAAACTTTCCCACTTCTTTTCTTGGTGTCTTTCCCCACCTCTGGGAGAGAGAAACAGAGCTGATTACAGCCCTGTCAAATTAGTCCCGGTCTCAGGCTTCAAGTGGTCAATTATGATCAGCGGCAGAAGGCTGGAGTGGGTCCTGCACTCCGGGGTTGTCGTGTCCTGCTGCGGGAAGCAGGCTGCCAGGACCTGGGCTGAGGGCGAGGGCGTGAAATGGGCAGAGGTAGGGGGGTAGGGAGGAGCGAGAAGGGCAGGGAACGGGAGCCCCAAGCAGGGGCTGTTGGCCCAGACTCAGTGGGTTCGTTTTGGGGGGTGAAGGATATTCCCACCAAACTCTCTGCAGCAGCACTCTCCCGCCCACTGCTCTCTCCAGCAGCCTCCAGTGCCCCCGGGCACCTACCCCTCTGATGGAAAACTCTTTGGAAGAGCAGGAAGCTAAAATCTCTGGCTTGTTTTTTGCTTTTTCCCCTGCAATTGAGCTCTTGTTAGGAGCAAGCAGAATTAGAAAAGGTTACATTCTTGAGGGAAATGGTTCCCATCCCAGCCTTAATGAGCGTGACTCACGTTTGAGTGACGGAGGAGCCCTGGCTGTCAGTCAGTCCTGAAGCCCCTCACGAGGAGAACAACCTACCCCCCTGCGCCGCCCCCACCCCCCTGTTTTACCTCACCCTCGTAGCCTCAATCCCTGACCCCCCAAAATTAAATAAATAAAGCCTCCCAGCTCTGAAGGGCACATCTGAAAAGATGGCAGAGAGACATTTAGTTACGTAGAAATAAGATATGAATTTTAATGGGCGGCATTAACATCAGCTCTGTTAGGAATAACTCCAGGACTTCCCGATGAAGGTGGTGGAGCACGGGTGCCTGCCAGTCTTCATAAATCACCTCCAACAAGTTAATTCTTCAGAAAGGAGGATGAATATGAGTCTCGGGGACGGGCGGCGGGGTACGGCAGAAAAGACAGGGCGCAGCTTAGAGCCCTGGGGCCCCGGCAGGAGGGGAGAGCTGGGAGCCCTCAGACAACGCAGAAGGGAATAGGGTTTTAGGGGACGTTCTTTAGATCCCAGCAAAAGGCAGTCGGTCGCAGGGGTGGCTCGTGCCCCTTGCTGGTGTTGCGATAGTTTCTGGAGGGGCCAGGGCGGCTCGGTGTCCCCCGGGGACAGCCAGCCCCGCAGGAGGCGGCGTGTCCGAGGGCTGGGGGGTGTGCCAGGGCTGATGCCACCTTGGCACACACAAAAACGTCCACTTTCACCCCAGCATGAGTCTCGTCCTCCCTGGGCGGGGATGCTCCTCAGGCCAAGCCGGTTGAGAAGGCAGCCGGGATGTTTCCCCTGGGCCAGAGCCTGCCGCCGAGCTGGGCTGCTTTCTGTTTGCTGGTGATTTTATTGAGGTTATTGATTGATTGATTTTTCCATGGGACACTCTGGGGACGATTGTGTGACGGCCTGTGCGGGCGCTACAAATGGCCTGGTGTTACCCAGCCTTTAACTCACACTCTGCTCCGGCGAGGGAGGCCCCACTGGTGTTAAGAGACTGCTGTTTAATTGGCAGCAGTTTCTCAGCTGCTTACACTGGGGAAGGGTATGTGGGTGGACTGGTGAGGAAGAGGCAGGGGAAGGTAGGGAGTCTTGGGTGGAACCTTTGCATGGACACACGGGAAAGCTCAGGAGTAGATAGCTGGTTGGGGGCCTCACTGGGAGATGTGGGGTGGCATTCTCTGCCCTTACCCCAAAAGATATCAGCTGGTGGCCCCTCACCTTCAGGGTTGCCCACCATCTGTCAGCCCTGGGGAGGAGGGTCACACTGAAGGATGAAAGTGGTCTTGTTCAAACAATCCACAATAAATTCCTCAAGGCTGGACATGACCACCCTGTTTTGATACCCTTTTTCTGCTGGGCTGCTGAGGGTGGGAGCTTGCTTGTTAGGAGACCTGGCACAGCCCGACCTCTCCTCTCTGGGAGTATGTCCTTCACAGCCCCTCAGTTCCTGCTCCAGCAGGGGGATTGGACTAGATGATCTTTCAAGGTCCCTCCCAATCCCTGAGATTCTGTGATTCTGTGGCTCTCTCGCAGACCCTGCTTTTGTTTTGATGATAAAACACACAAGGCAGTCATCACCAGTGCCATCCCACCCTGGCTACCAGCTGAGGCAGAATAATGGCGTGTCGTACGAGGGCTTCCCAGGCGGCCAGGGAGGGGACACAGCACATGGATGCCTCGCAAAGAGCCTCCTGTGCCATACACCGGTGTCCCCACGGACCGGGAACGGACTGGGGGATCTCAGCTGGAGGCCTCTGAGACACCCGAGCGGGGCTGCTCTTGGGTGGCTACTCCCGGGCCAACCTTCTGCCAGGGATGGAGTTGCAGGATGGTGGTTACAGCCGAAATGGGGGGTGAGGGGAAGAAGGTCAGATGCCCCTGGATGTTTTGGGGCCCTGGTCAGATGCCCCTGAAGAAGAAGGGGAAGAAGGTCAGATGCCCCTGGATGGGCTTGTGGTCTCTGCAGCCACTGGACCAGCTGCTCCAGAGGAGTGGTATCCAGCCACCAGAGAGACGCTGGGGTCAGAGGAGGGTTTCCTTGGAGGAGAGGGGCAATAAGGTGTAGGTCGCCCTGGTTGCAGGAGGCCCCGGGGCCTTTCTCTGTCCCAGCCTCTGCCCTTCGCTTCCCCGCACAGCTGGGAACGGGGCATCGTGCCTTTTGACCAGAGGATTCATAGCTTCAGCTCTGGAGATGTGATGTTAACACTGGGACGCTGAGGAACACTGTGGATATTTCAGCGTGTGGTTGAGGACAGGGAGAGCAGACTTCTTTCTTCCCCCCC
>VZTM01036013.1:3027-16618 GCA_013400555.1 Jacana jacana
GGAAGCATTCTTAAGTGTGACTTTTAGGAGCCCAATAAAGTAGTTTCAGCTTAACATTAGATATATATATATGAAGTTATATAAAGATACTGCAGTCAGAGATGTCAGACCATCACTGTGAATAATACCCATTAGCTTACTCATTTTGACAGACGCTTTTCTTACTGTTTTTAATTTCAGACCTGCTACAGTTTTCTGTCTCTTTCTTCCCCAAATATTCATGCCCTTAGTTGGAGAAACAAATACTCAGAATTACTCCTAACTTTGAAGTAACAATAATAAAGCAGTTTAAAGGAATTGGTTTTGTCTTAACAATGTCTCAGATCCTAATTTGCCCTTGGATAAAGTTCTCGGTCTGAGGGAGAGGAGGAGATTAATAGATATTTTTATTTTTCACTGTCAGGGCAACATGCTGGTTAAGGAAAACTCACTGAACACGAGAGGTTGTCTTGTGAATCTGGTTGTTGCTATTTTGCCTCTTTTCAGGTGCCCACTGTGTTCTGTTCTTAATAGAAACACGGGAAACTGGAGGCACTGTCACTTAAAAATGGGGGCTTTTTTCAGGGTGCTGTTACTTTTATCTCTGTATGTGTGTGTGTATGTGTTTGACTCTTGTAAGCTGTGTTGTAAGATGTTGACTCACAATTTATCATGTTATCTGCAGCAAACACCGAAATAACTCTTTGATGCTTACTGCTGTCTCCAAGAGTTTGGGGAACTTTTAACTTCTTTTAGTTGATGTTTGAAGAATGCATGCATTATCAGTTGCTGTTATCAGTGCATGTCTGTCCTCCACAGCCTCTGCAGTCATTGTCCCTCGCAGATTCCAAGCTGAAGACTGAGGTCACCATCATTATTAATGCCTTGGGCAGCAATACTTCTCTTACAAAAGTGGATATTAGTGGCAATGCCATGGGAGATATGGGAGCAAAGATGCTGGCAAAAGCCCTACAGATAAACACCAAGCTCAGGTAAGGGAAATGTATTTGCAGTAAAAGATAGAATGGCTTAATAACACTGAGGTTGTATGCTTATTCTTAAGCTGTTACTATTCAGAGCCCTTCTAGGCACAGCCACTTTATAGTGTCTCCATTTGGAATTCTCCATATAGTGTCTCATCCATTTTTCTTTTTTTTCCTTTTTTTTTTTTTTTAAACAAACAAACAAACAAAACCCAACCAACCAACAAACAACAACCACAAAGCAAACAAGAGAAGCAAATTGTCTCTGCAAAAACATTTCCATAACTGAAACTGGAGAAAATTATGTTTTCTAAATTTAAACAGAAAAGCCTCTTCTTGGAAGCTACAAATCTCCTAGAATAATTGAAAAAAAACCCAAGCCCATGTTGTTATAGAGCTCTGGATGTCATGCAATCCAATGGCCTTCTCAAAGCAGGGCCAACTGTAAGGATATCCAGGGCTACTCAGGCCCTTGTCTTTGCAAGAACAGGGATTTCACAGTGTCTCTGGGAACCCCATTCCAGTGTTTAGTCACTCTCTTCTGCTCTGTTTTTTCTACTGGAGGCCTTCCCAGCAGAGGAAATTCTGGTATTTTGGTCAGAAAATCAAGTAAATTGTTCTTTGTCTTCTGGAGTATCAGTTTGTAGGAGTACTAAGAGCATATGGAATTCAGAATGGGTAGCAGCATGGACCATCCCTCCCCCCTCCCTCCCTCCCCTGCTTACAGTGCTGATGGACCTTGGCATCTCTTCTCTGCAACTTCATCTGCCCAAGGACTTCACTGCTTTTTAGCACGTCTGGCACTGTTGGCTTGAGAGTATCACTTCTTTTCTATCCAGCATGTGATTGCAAACAGAAAAACTTTCAATCAGCATGAATCTGGATGGGGACCTCTAAATATGTCACCGTCATCAGGAAAGTTAATCCATACTCCTCCTCTTGTCAGACTGTCCGGATGAAGCTTCCACAGTGTATTGTCTGTATGAAAAGATCACATTGTGCTTGGTCTCCAAGCATTTGTTTCCTGGGGGATAAGAAATTCCCCAAAACAGTCCTGGCTATTTTGCTCAGGAGCAGGGATCCTGGTCTTTGCATTGCTACACCCAAACTGAATATTGAAAATGTCAAGAAAACACTGGAGAGAAGTGGCTTTGGTTTATTGAATGTATTAACCTGAAATGACCACAGTACCTGAAGAAATAAAGCCTTGCTGGCTTTCAGGATGGCAGACTGTGTACTGTTCCACAGTACACTGAATGTCACAGTTCACATAATGTCACCGCGGTCTGTGGTGTGATTACAAACTGAATAATGCAATGGTAACTGGCTCTGCTTTAAAATGTTATAAAATCACATCCAGGTAGAAATCTAAACACACTTTCCAAGGACAAAAATACCCAAGGTTTGACCTTAAGCGTATCTGTGGGTATTTGCAGAGCAGGTGGAGAATCTCTCTTCCTCATCTCTGTCTTTCCATCTAAAAGGCAAAGGGATAATTCTGGAACAGTGGAATGGCATCAAAACCTGTGAAACCCATCCATCTATTTTCTTTTTCTTTTACAGCAGAAATCTTTGTTTGATTTTGCATCTTTTTTTAAGAACAGCTACAACTAGTGCTGTTGCACAAGGAAGATTTATCTGCTTGACTGTCTCTTCTGACTACTAATGAGGTTTTTGAACACGTGTTCACAAATTGCCAGGCAGTCTGCTTGAGTGGTCTGAGTTGGGGGGAGGAAGGGGGGAGGCTTGATCACTCTTATCACTATTGTGTATTCAAAAGAGCTGCAATTTGTGCACCTAACCCAATGGCTTGTACTGGCAGCTAGTTATGTTGCATGTGGAATCATGGGAACTGTGTGATTAGCAAGTACGGCATTGAATATGCAATAGCCTGTAAATTTTGACCACCAATCAGCCTGAATTTTGTAAATATCTTTTTCTTTCACTGCAGCCATATAGCCTATGTAGGACAGAGATTGATCACGTACTGCAATTTTCTTCTTTTTCAGTGTGGGCTTGCAAAGCAGATATTTGAACTTTACTTTTGATGCTGTTCCTGGAAAAAAGCTGGAATTTTATCTCCAAATCTTTCCATAAACTGCATTTTAGAAAAGTTATGTTTTTATATGTTAATGTTAATCATAGACTGGTTAGAGTTGGAAGGGACCTTAAAGATCATCTAATTCCAACCTCCCTGCCATGGACACCTGCAGGGACACCTCCCACTAGGCCAGGTGGCTCAAAGCCCCATCCAGCCCGGCCTTGAACACTTCCAGGGATGGAATACTTAGTGATGAAATATGTAGGGAAACTGAAGTGTGTAGAATCTTTGTCACTAACTTCTGTCATTTCAAGGTTTTAGCATATGACTAAAAACATGTTTTCAATATGTTGCCTTCCGCTCTGCAATTTTGAACATCCAGCACAGTGTTATTTCAGCGTGCAAAGTTTCCCTATAGATTTATTTGGTGGTTCTTGTTTAATTTTTTTTTTCTTTCCTCTTCCTCCCACCTTTCAGAACTGTGATATGGGACAAGAATAACATCACTGCGCAGGGGTTCCAGGACATAGCAGTAGCACTGGAAAAGTAAGTTCACAAGCAACTGAAGGACTGATGAATAGGCCAAAGACTTAAATTCTGAATGATCTGAGTAGCTGCAGTCCTCACTGCAGTCAATATGATCTGAAGATACTGAGTGGTCTCAATTTTAAGCATCAGGGGTTTTAATCCAAAGGAAAATTTATGAGTTCACATCCATCAAAAGGATGGGAAGAGGCTCCACGGCTCTTTCACCCATACTCTGCTATGAGCATTACGGCCATTGAGTTCTGCTGTTAGCATTAGAATACTGAATTTGAGAATATTTTCCCTTTTCTTCATTCTTTTGTGCTGATAGCATGCAGAAATTCTATTCTAGTCAGTGAATGAAGCTGTATATAATAACAGAAAATTACTGAAGCATGCCTTTGTAGTCTGACTTTTTTCTTTCCCCCAGCAAGTTGAAACTAATAGTGATAATCTCAGGAACTGCAGTTGTTCATTATAATCACTGTGGTCTGGGTCATTTTGCTTCCCTGAGCTTACTCACAGTCGCAGGCGTTACCAGTGATAGACGTTAAATGACTTTCATGTCTCTCCATCTCCGTCACGTTTCTTTATCTGTTATTATTACATTTTTGAAGAGGGGAAAAATTACAGATATAAATTAAGAAGCAGTTGCAGTTGTTTCATGTTATTAAATTCCTCAGATAGATGTTACCTTCTATCTTCCAATAGAAGATGAAGGTAACATACAATTGCTAGTTTCTAGGCAAGATGTCTTGCAAAACTGTCTAACTACTTAGGGGACCATCTTAAGCCTTGGAGGGATCAAGAGGCTAGAGCTTATAACATTACTTGTTTTATAAACCTCTATACTTGGATTAGAAATGAATTCAGTTGCACTGATGGGGGAAATTATATAAATTATGTATAATTAAGCAAATCATCTTGGAGTGATTCCATTGATAGCAGTGAATAATAATTTGCAAAGGTTATTTGTCAACTTGCAGACATTTCTCTCTTAGAGAGCAATAGCATGTACATTTATGAGAAAGTCTGGTAGGAAAGACAACATGCTTATTTTCTGGTTAGCATCAACTTTACTTTTCTGTTCTGAAGTGCTTGGGTAAGTAAATCGAAAGGAGGGGGAAATCCTAAGGCAAAAGCAAATCATCTAAGCAGACAGAAAGAAATGCTGCAGATAGCTGTGTGACATTGCACTTACCTGAGGTGACATCTCATTTATTTAACTTGGAAGCTGAAGTCATTTTATATCTCCTCTAACATTTTTAAAATTGTTAAAACCGTGGATGATATCACAAAATAAGCCACAAGCGACAACGGTTTCAACTTGCAGGAGAGGGACTGTCGATACTGGCTGAAAACAATTAGCCTTCAAACAATCCATCTCAAAGACATATTGAGAACATCTTCCACAATATGTTTCCTAAAAATACATAAGGCCATCAATATTCTGTAAAAAGAATTGTTGCTCAAAATGGAATTAAATATACTGGAGATGCTTGAGGGTATGTGTGTTGTGTGTGTTGCTTTGATTTTGTTCTTAAGAAAAAGAGTCGTATACTGAACCACAAAAAAGAAGCAAGCAGGGCTTTTGTAGTACGATGAGGAGGCTGAGGAGAATTGGGAGGGATCACAACAGACTTAAAAATAGGCTGAAATAATCTGAAGATTGTTTTTTTCCCTTCCTCAGCTTTTCTTCATCTGTTTATAGTTGTGCAAAAATGTTCCTGCAAGGGAATTCCAGAAGCATGGCTGTTGGCAGAGTTGCCCCAAGGGTGTTCCAGCCAGTTGATGTGAGATGCTGAGAGGATCTTTTGTAGAGAACAGTACAAGTGTCAGTTCAGAAGAGCATTTGAGAACAGTGGGCATCCTGTTCTGTCTGGCCGTTAAACAACAACTTATATCTCTGTGTGTAATATTAATATGAAAATAAATGTGTGCTTGTGTGCTTTCAAGCCTAGAACCCTCTCTGTCATAAAACTGTGCAGTATTGACCCATTTTCATTTCTAAAAAATATTTTTTTTCTGTGTGGACTGACTGAAGAAATAGCTCAAGTTCTAAAATCTGATGGTAAATGCTCGGATTTGTTAGAGGGCTGCAAATTCTTCCCTTAGCAGTGATGTGAAATTTGCATGCCCAAGCCTGCAAAACAGATGATCTTATTCCTGTTTTTAAAAAATAGGCAGTAAAGGCATCTCCCTGCAGCAGAGAGTGTATGTCCTGCCTGGAGCAGAACTTACTGCAAGGGAAATAAGGTGATGAAATGTAGCACTGTTGTCACATGTGCTATATGTAGAGGGAGAAACAAGAGGCTTTGGAGACACCCTTTCAAGTCCCTGGGTTCCTGTTTGAAATTTAACATCCTTTAAATATAGGTATTTTGCTGAGGCTATTAATGTGTGATGAAATTACTGGATTATTGAGTTGGTAGAGAAATGCAGTCTGTTACAAGAGACAAATGGAGTGTTAAAAAGAAGAATGGAGGAATATTTAAGACTTCAAAGGAGACAGAAAAATGAAGTGTGAAGATAAATATTGCTCTGATGATCAAAGTTGAAAAGCATGCTTTAAATTCTTGATTATTTTTTTTCCCCTAAGAGCTAGTTAATGCTTAGATGAAAATAAAGTAGCATTCCAATATGATGCTGGCTGTCTGGAAAGAAACCAAGTTACGGAGTCTTGCTTAGGGTAGTGGTCTTCTAAAGTTCTTCCTGGGGGACTCTGTGTCCATGAAATCTCTTTGCCTTTCATTTCCCCCTCCTTCCTCTGCGTGTATGAGGGATGGTGCACTATGCCTTTGACTAAATTGAATTTAGTGTATAATTACTAGCATGAGAGCTGGCAATTATAGATTTTAATGAATAGGATGTATTAAATGTCAAACAGCTGCAGAGATCCTTGGAAGTCTACCTTTGTTTCTTTTTAACTAAATAAATACCCCACCTGCATGGTAGCAGTCTGGCAACCAGCAAGTTCTGTAATTATTATCTGTCTTTGAACTTGGTATCTTTGACATTTAAAAATTTTCCTGATGCTGTTGGACAATTAGTTACTTGCTGTTTGGTATTACATGAGGACACATAACAGGTTCTATATAGTTTGTGCAGTTCTTTTGAAGAAAGAGAGAACTAAAGAAAGTTAATTTTCTGGCTGTGACACATTAGGCAGCTGGACACTGTGGAAGGACAGGGACCTTGCTGACTGCATGTGAATAACTAACTGCTTTATACAGACCTATTCATCCCCATGCTTACGTTGGGGAAGAATTCTAGAAATCCTACATTATCATTTCAGGTAAAAATGTTGGGTGGAATCAATGAGGAATGAGTGTGTGTGGCAGTTCAAAAGACCTCTGTCCTTCAGAAAGTGGTGTTTCATGTGGCTAAGCAACATGAATTTGCTTAGGAGAGGAAGTGAAAGAACCTTGGAGGTTCCCCAGTAAAGGTGGCTGCTGTTGAAGTTAGTGCTTTAGTGAGGGATGGGAGTTGACTCAGTTGAAATTGTCAGCTTTGAAGTGCACAAAAAATAGAGGGTTCCAACCATATTTATGTAGCTCTGGATGGAATAGGAACAGACGGTTAGTGGGATGTTTGCAAACAGACAAAAGAGGAGAAAGGGATGTTTGTAGGAAATTAAGGCTAATTGAAAATAAGAAGAATAATTTCCAGGTTTTAAGAACTTCTTGCTCATTTTGTTTTCCTTTATTCAAGTGTGAAGGCGTGTGGACATACCACTGCATGAAGCATTTTAGATTTAACTGTGACATGCCAGCCAATTTATGTTCTTGGATTTAAATACAATTTTGACTCAAGACTAAAACCCCATCTTTATTCTCACATCACAGCAGCGGACAAAGATACAGAAATATTTTGCAAACAAGCAAGTAAAATTCAGGGAGCAATTGTTTGCATAAAGCAATGTCAAGATGCTACGCTTGTTTTTTCAGTGTTTATTAAAAATTCAGCAAGTGTCTTCAAATTGTTGTAAACACAAGAAGTTATTAAATAGTAAATTTTCAAAACTCAGTCTCTTAGTCACTATCTCTCTGTTGCTGAATATTTCCATTTAGACATAAATCTGACAGAATTGCCAGCAGGCACTGTCACTCCTGGTTCTGTGTTGATATAGAAAAAAAATAATCCAACCTGTGCACAGAAGTACAGAGGGCAGATAGGCCTTCAGTTCCCAGCCACTGGGCGTTGGCCACTTCCCTGCATGGTTTTTTGCTTTTCAAAACCTCCCCCTTTATCTAGTGGCAGATAATTAGCAGCAAAAAGGAGCATGGATGCTTCCAGTTAGTCTACTTAGAAATGTGAAGATTCCATTTTTAGTATCTTCCACAGACAAGCTAGATGCATCTTATTTCTCCCTTCTAGCTTATCCTTTATAACACAATACAGTATTTAGGTTAACTTTTACTATTAAAAATCTTTTTTTTTTTTCCTTTAGGAATTATACTTTGAGGTTCATGCCTATACCAATGAATGATGCTTCCCAAGCACTCAAAACAAACCCTGAGAAAACAGAAGAGGCGCTGCAAAAGGTACTGCAGATACCACCATCGTACAGAAATGAAACCACTAAAAATGATTACTAAGTAATCATTTTAATTGGCTGTGATTTTGTGCCTGGCTCAGTAAGAACCCTTGGCTAGATTGATTGTTTGATTTGCTTGGATATATATGTGATAATCAAGTGCTGGAAGAGCACGAAAGGCTTTTTATTCCAAAGAATGGTTTGAGTGAAGGGTGAAGGAATGCAATGGTGTAGCATCAAAAAGTCATAACTAAATAAGTGCAAGCTAAACCTTGTATTGCTGTATGCATGCTGTGAAAGTGAGAGTTAGAAACTGGCGTGTTTCTGACATATGTGCTTGCATAGAGCTACTGGTACGGGGTTTTTATTTTGCCTTTAAAAGTGCAGCCAACGCTGTACAAGACAAAGGATCCTCTTTGATTTGGGGGAGGAGAAAAACATGTGCTGCCTGTGTTTTGTATGGTACACATATAAAATTCAGACACTACGTTGCCCTAAATAAACAGCTGCGCCACCATGTTCTTTTGGATGAAGAGGTGTTGACAGTAGCTGTAGCTGTTCCACTTGCATGAGTTATGAAATTCCCAGCTGAGTTTTAATAAAGTAAATCTTGCAAGCTCCAAATGAGCCTCCTGCTCAATCAGAAGGCATACGGTTCACATCTCTTTAATGAGTAGTTTTCCTTCATCCAGGGTAAGGTCGTAAGAACCTTATAGATGGTTCTTACAGATAACTGATTAAAAAGCAAACGTCTGTGATCATTATTAGTAAAGAAATTTTCAGTGAAGTGATTCTTGCAGGGAAAAGTGCTGGTAGTTACCGCCTTTTCTTTGATGCGTGAAAATTATCTTATATCTGCTTTAAAAAATCTGAATCACAGGAAATGGACATATTTTTTACATCTTGTTTAGGATAATTGTAGCTAAGTTCATACCTAGAATGATAAATGCATCTCTGAAAGATGATCAGTACAGATTTAAAGTTTGTCTGTTAATTAGGTGTTATTTACAACCAGCGTTTTCTTTGATTCATTTCAAAGTTTCTAAAACTGTTTGGCCCTGAGTTTGTTTTAACATGCATGGTTCAGGCTTTCTTTACACAAGATGAGGTAGTTCTCTCCAAAAAAAGGTAACAGTCTCAGGAGCATTGCTGCAAATGCAGCTAATTCCATGCAGGTAGGAACGCCTGCTCTTGTGCCTGGTGCAGAGACACACTCACTGACTGACTGATGTCTCAGGAGAGTCCATAAGCTTCAGCACACCACAGCCTGCATAGAGTGAAGAGTGCTGCTGGCCCTGGTCCAGTACCAGATGGACATAGTAGTTAACCTCCCAAGCTCTGGTATCTTTGCAGTGTGCGCTATGTACTGGATAAACCCTGCATTGCTGTGGGGCATGGTCGGACTCCTCAGTTCTTGCTGCCGATGCAGGTTTTGAGGTGACCATCAGTCCCTATTAGTCTCTGCCTCTAGGACCTGCTGTCCACTACTTCTTGTTTCCCCTCTCTTCCTTTCAGACCAGATCCATCACCTTGGATGAACCTTAAACCGTTTACTAGTAGGGCTTTTTGACTTGACTAAGTTTGATAGACCCAGGTTAGGGGTTTCCTCTGTGTGCCATTAAGCTGGCTGATGGTAGATGTTTACTGCTGCTGACAGTTGTGGTGGGCTGTGACCAGCAGCTCTGGGTAGGAATCACTAGTCTTTGAAGAGCTCTTTTTGAACTGAGGCTCCTGTACAGGTTAGGCACTTTTATATATTTTATATTCTCTCTAGACCATTCTACTGTTTATACCTGGTTCTTTGCAGCAGGCCTAATGCACCACTGAAAGAAATTAATCAACTATCTTGTGTTACCATGGTCTCTACAACAACACTTTATGGATAGCATCCCTTCAAATATTTCTCAAACCTGGATCTACTTTATCAGCACAACTTATTAAATTGTTCAAAACAGAAGACTAATTCAGAAAACACTGGCACAGTGTTTAATGATGTTTCATAGTCAGTGAGCAAACGAGTATTTGTCAATGTGATTATTAAGTGTTGAGACACACAGAATAGGGTTTGCAGATGACAGACTTGGACAGTTTTTGCTGTCAGGCCCGATTTTTGAAAACTGGAAGCAGATTATGATGTGAAGACTTTAATTAGCTTCCTAATCTGGCTTTGTTTTTTAGATAGAAAACTACTTGCTTCGTAATCACGAGACCAGAAAATACCTGCAGGAGCAAGCGTACCGGCTGCAGCAAGGCATTGTCACTAGTACCACTCAGCAGGTGAGAACTTGATTGTTATTGGTACTTCTCTAAGTCTAAATGTCTAATTCTAATACTTCTCTACTGTCTAAAATCTGCCTGGAGACAGAGTTCTCCCTCGTTCTCTCAGACTAGCTTAAAGCAAGATGTCCCTTGTGGGTGATACTTTTTTTTCACAAGAAACAATAACTATTAATGATACTTTTTTGGATGTAAAAAAAGCTTCTGTGAGACTGAGGTCTTGTGTATATCAGTACTATGTGGAGCAAGACTATTTCTGAGTGAACTAGTGTTGGAACAGGCAACGGTTTAGTTCATTCGTGCTCAGGAGTCTGGCTTTTCAGCAGGCTCTTGTCAGTGTGACAAGCATTATCCTACGGTGGTGGCAGTTCTGGGTGTCTTGAGTCAGTTTCTGTACAGTCAGTGCAAGTTGCACTGAGCAACCATGTAAGTATACCCTTAGACACCACCAGAGTGAATAGCCTTAGAAGGCAACTCATCATCTGTTTTAGGTCTTTAGAACCGTTTACTTAGAGGGAGGGAGCAAAGGAAGGTGGAAGTCTTCTGTGCTCTTTATAATCTAGTCAGCTGAAAGGGCTTCCTGTCTAACACAGCCCAAAATACTGCTTGAATCTGAGAAGCTTTTCTGTTTTGTCAACCACTACCAGGTTTCCTTAATGCCATATGTTGTTCTGGATTTTTAGGGTTTTTTCCCTTGAGAGGACTACAAGCTTTTTCTGTTCTAGTGCATTTCTTGCCAGTACCCTTCAGGGCTGCCTTCAGCTCCAGTACACCACTGAAGCAAGTGGGTGTAATGGGAATAGAACTTGTTATGGCCTTTGTTTTAAACTTACTTCCATGTTTGTTTGCACCAGTTGTGCACCCATGCAAATGGGAGAGTAGAGCAAACAGGAGAGGGACATCTGTTTTGCTCTTCACCTGAGTCAATGAAATTTCTCTCTGTTCTTGGCAGTTATTTTGGTGAAACTTAATTCTGAGTGGCCTTTTTCTGCCCATGTTATTCAAGTTTAATGGGACAGTACTTTATTACTAGAGCCTGAATTTATACTCTAGCCTCTTAGCAGAGAAGATAGTATGTGGAGATGTACTGCACTAAAAACTGCAAAACCAGCATTGCTTTATTTTATTTTGGTAATTTGTCTGTTCAGTGCCACCCTTTTCTTTTCCAAAGTTAATAATCTCCATATGAATTAAGTATCTTTTTATAGCTTGGTGGTTTTATTTGTGCTTTTCTCCAACAACCATACACACATCGGGTTTCAGTAAATGTAATTTTATTCTTATTTCAAAACTAGAGTAAAAACACTCATTTCTATATTAAATCATGCCCAGTAAGGATGGATTTTAAAAACAATTTTAAAAGGGAGCTAGAAAAGATTCTTTAGTTAGTATGGTTGAGTTGCATTATTCCCAGAGAGCTTTATTGTTTTTCAGTCCATATATCCCAATGAGACTTTCCACTGTCTAATAATTAATTAGCTTTTTGTACTTATACAACAAAAAAACACCCAAAACTCTTTGAAGAGGAAGTCATGTGGAGCAGAAAAAGAGCATGCTGTGAAATTATTTCCATTCTCATTGCTAATGACATAAGATGCTAGAACTCGACTTTGTATGATAATGACACATAAACTCTGATGTTGCTTCAAAATGTCTAATGGCCAGTTCTAATGAATGCTGTGTGGGCTGATAAAGACTTTTAACTATTGTATCTTCCTGCCCCGTATATCTTAATCAAACCTGACTGTATGTCAGGCATTCTTATTGATTTGTCTTGTACAGATACAGATATACCACCTGCCCCCTGTATTTGCAGCATGTTAAATGAATTGTGTTGCAGAATACAGACTAGGTTCAATTTATCCCACTATGAAAGGTTTGATGGAAGCTTCTGCTTTATAGTTCCCTTGCAACTAGGAATATTTGCATTTTGAAAGAATACCCCACAAGCCTGTGCAATTGCATTTTGCTTAGACAGGAGAACCTATGTTGGTGTTTGTTGAATGGATAGTGACAGAGCTTTCTTTTACTGCCTGAACTCCTTAACAGTTCAGGGACCTTTGGAGCTAAGCGTTAGATGTCTCAACAACATTTTCAGCATGAAACTTGCTCCAAAAACCAGAACAACACTTGAACTGGGTAACTTGTTGGTTATTTGTGGTTAACCTGAGGGTACCTGTGGGGAAAATCTTCCAAAGCGCTTATTTTTTTTTAATGGTAAAGTTTATTTATGTTTCCAGTATTTAGGTGTGTCCTTATGAAACATAGTGCTTTCCTTCAGTAGCATTAATATACCTCCAAGCTCTGACCATTCATTTCCAGATTGTTATATTGTCGCTCCAAATCTCATCACGCTGCTATTGATTTGCTGCCCAGACCGAAATCACTTTGTGTTTGACCAGCATCCTGATGTTTTTGTTTTTTCTGTCTCTTTTGTTCAAGTAGATGATTGATAGAATATGTGTAAAAGTTCAAGATCATCTCAACTCTTTAAGAAACTGTGGTGTGGATGCTGTACAGGAAGATGTCAAATCTGCAGAACGGCTCATGCGAGATGCTAAGAACTCCAAAACAGTAAGCCTTTCCCAGCCTACTGGTAATAAGGAGAGCTGTTCCTTTTGTGCTTGCAGCTTTTCTCTCTTTGGGGGGAGCTAAAATAACAATGTGTCACAAAAGAGGATTTTCTTCAGGTGATCAACTGTAGGCGGCATTTAAAGTGATAAAATATTTCTAATTTATAAAAACTTTGATTTAGTGGAGAGATTTCCTCCTGTTTTTCTGGATTTGAAGACAGGTAGTGCTGAGACTACTTTCTGAAGATACTCTTTCTGTCTTACAGCTCTTACCAAATCTCTATCACCTCGGTGGAGCTTCTTGGGCAGGAGCCAATGGTTCACTCTCCAATCCAATCCAAGAGACACTTGACTCCATGGCTGGAGAAGTCACAAGGGTTGTGGATGAACAGCTCAAGGTGTGTGGGTAGATGTGTGGCTATCTCTCATATGCAGAAATAATTAAATCTGAAATCTTCTGTTGCTAAATGCAAATTTTTCTAATTTTTTTTTTGTTACTTCTCAGTATATTTATACACAAGCTACCTTTTCATTATTAATTTCTTATAACTTTGTGCCTTATTATCTTGATACTTGCCTGGTTAGAATGAAAAAAATTGCTTTAGCATTTGCAGTGGGCAGAAGGAGCATATACTGTTTATTATCATCTTATTTCATCTTCTAGAAGAGGAAGACT
>VZTM01036016.1:3533-17322 GCA_013400555.1 Jacana jacana
AGATTTAACCCAGAATAATGGTAATTTATGGATAATATTGAATAATCATTAATTTCCTAGCCTGACAATGTCTTTTAAATTTGCTTGTATCTGTGTTTGCATGTATGTGCATGTCCCTGTATCTATTTATTTAGTATTGAATGTCTTGGAAATCCTCCTTCTGCATTGTCCCTCTACTGGAGAAAAGGAGATTTAATGCTTTCCCTGGTTTGATCTGAAATGAAACTTCTACTACCCTAGTTAAAATTTTCAAGAATAGTTTCAGTGTTGAAAAAGAATGAGATTATATTCCTTTAGGACATCATACCCCTTTTATTATGAACTGCATTTCAAAGCCAAGTGAAGATCTATTCAAATAGTTATAAATTATTTATTATTTTAATTCAATATTTTTTTTTTCACATACATACATTATTTTTTGATACAACCAGATCATTGTGTTTTAATGGTAGAAAAAATAAATAAAGGAAAAGAAGGAAAAAAAATGAATTTGTGTAGAACTGAGGCACCGACTGATGCTCTTCTACCAAGTGATTGGAGCATTTATAAAATTTGCTCTCTGTTCTTTAATAGAAAGATGAAAAAACCCAGAGAATTCCATCTTTTTACCCTACTGCATATTTTCCCAAAACTTCAGGAAAACTTCATTACCTTTGCTCCCTTTTCTTTTTATCAGTTTAAATGTCCCAGATTGTTCAAAAATGTTTTTCATAGAAAAGGAGGGACATACAGCCAGGCACATGTAAACATAGAAAACCACATTGCTAACTTGTTTTCTCAGAAAATGAGGGTTAAAACTGTTCATCAGGTACATATCACCGTATATAGTCTCTCTGTTGATAAAATATGAACATATGTCATTCAGAATACTTTCAATATACTGTGACTAGTAGGTGATATAACACTGACACTGAGCGCTTTCAAATTATCTTTCATACTTAGGCCTTCTATACCTACTTGATGGACAGTGCTGTATTAAACAGTTTCTCAAAACAAAATTAGACTAAAAAATAGCAGTTTTTCCGTCAACATGTAGTTCTGGAAATGACAGCTCTAATCTTTCAGTGCCTGAAGATAATGGATGTTCAAAGATTCTTTCATCATAAATAACCTCTAGAGCTCTGGACTTTAAGCAGGGAAAAACTCCAAAATAAAGAACAGTCCTCTAAGCCAAAAAAGTAATGAAAATAGTGACCTGTAGATCAATCGGCTTAAAATATTAATTATAATAATAATTAAAAAAAAGCTTTTTTGTTTTATTTAAGTATATCTGCATAGGTTAATCTCAGCTTTGTCTTTCAAATAAATTAATTTATATCAATGAATATCAACGAATTATAGGGCTTCACTTGAGTCTTAATTCTTCTAATCTAAGGTGCAGGTTTTTAGCCATACAGTTTTATAAAACTTATAGATTTGTACATTTAGCCACAAATTAATGGAATAATTTAATCAATAAATAATAAAAAAAAAGTAGCTGATTATAAATTTTCCAAAAAAATATTTTTATTCTTATTCTTGGGTCATAAAGGATGTAAGAATGGCAATTTCTGCAAAATCAAAAAAATTCAATATTTATTCATTAATAATTTTTTACTGAAAATTTGGCCACTGACATTCTCTGGTATCTGGTCTAACAAACATCACTTCTATAACAGGATAAAATAGTACTTTGTGATTTATAAACAGTTTCTAATTATAGTTCAAAGAAAACTTTAACATATAATAATTTGTGAACACTGAACCAGGACCTCTTACGTAATATCTGTTCACAATATATCAAAAAGCTTTAAGATTTTTTGCAAAATTCAGTTTATGAACATTTTCTGTTTTTATAAAAGACACATTAATCACTACTGGACTGACATTTCTGTGAAATTGTGATTCATGCTAAAATGCTAAAAGCAGAATTTAGACTCACATTAACTTCTGTGAGACTCCTGGATAAAGAGACCTGAGAGCAGTGATACAGCATGTTTTTATCCCATTTGTTCAAATGATACTATCATGGTATCTCATCTGTAGAGTTCAGAAGAATCAAAAAAGCAAGGGACCTCTTGAGACATTATTCCTGACATTTCCTTTGTCAGCGTCTTAATTTAAAAATCTTACCTCTCAGTCCCTGAGGCTTTTCTTCCAGGAAAGACCCCTGGTCCTTTACTGTGCTTGGCTTCAGGCATGAGGTGCCATCAGAAGGGAAAATGGAGAAGTTTTCCAGCTGTGTGTGTATTCAGGAGAAAACTACAGAAGATAACACATATCTCAGATCTGCCTTCTAGTAGTTGAATGGCCAGAGGGTCAGGCTGCAGGGTATTGACCAGGTAGACCATGCAGATATGTGCAACTCCCTTCAGACTTGGTCTTATGGCACAGTAGTGTAGATGTGGAGAAGGAGGACTTGCAAAGTGAGAGCATGCCTGAAGGGTATTGCACATTTTCATGTGATCTACCTGCTCAATAGAGTGCATACGACTCTGCAATCATATGCTAAAGTGGAAGCAAGATAAATAAATGAAGAATATGAGTATGACACTTCTAAGAGTGAAACAGCAGATAAACAAACACATTCTATTTTAAAGGACCTGCACCCTCCAGTGTAAAGATGTAATCTTAAAGTTACTCTGGCAATAACAAGAACATTTCCACACCTGACAACTGAACTGGATGAGCAAGTAAGGAGTTTTATTAACGTAGCACATGCCTTCAAGAGAGTCCCCAAGCTATAAAACTCAGATCAAATGGTAAATAACATGCATCAACAACATTCATTATTAGTTTTATTGAAACCACACAGTAGATGCTAAATAAAAATCAATAGTTATCACAAAATCAGATGAAAAGCATCACCTTAAAATAAATTTAGCTCAGAATCAATGTACTTCTTTAACTGAAAAACCTAAAGTGAAATCTGGAAGAACAGGAGGGCAATATAACCAAATAAATGTTTTTATACTGCTGTTCAGAACAAAACTACCACATTTTGCCTATCAGTCTTTCTTAAAAAAAAAAAAAAAAAAAAAAAGGAGGGAAAGAGAATACACAAACTAGACAGGCAGACAGGCAGGTGAAGGAATATTTGAAGATGTGAAAACTACTAGTTTTTCTCCACCTACCTTTCCAAATCACTTGCAGCTGTGACTTCATGTTGACTCAGACAAGCAGAGATACACCACGAAAGACTTTGGCCCCTTGTATTCTCTGAATGTAGGTTATTGCAGTCTCTGTTATTCTGCAAAAAGTCAACAGAGGGAAAATTAGTATTTTACTCCAATTCTGTTAGCCATATGCTACATTAAACAATAGCTATATCTTAAGGGATGGAATTATTTCTGGTATGTTGCATTCTACTTTATTGTTTTTAATGCAGTTTGCATTAAATCATGACTAATTAGGTGCCTCATGTAATGCTTTACTGCCACTGGACAGAATGTGTGATGGAATATCACAGGGTCAGGAAAAAAGAAATATATATTTAAAAAAAAAGAAAAAAAAAAGGATTGTTATTTGAGCTAAACCGTGAACTCATTCCTATTGATTGTCCTGGAAATGTTAATATTTGCAGTTCCTTGGAAATGGGAATAAAATTACTTCAACCTAGAGGAGGGATAGTTCTATATCAAAATATCTATGCAAACTCATTTGAATTGAGTCAGGTGTTCTGGTTAGGAAAAGCCAGAATGAATTGTAAGAATTAGGTCTTTCAGTAATGATTTTCAAAAGAGTTTTATGGCTGATGACTGTTTTGACTTCATATGAGATTATTATTATAATCTTTTACCACTTCTCTTGCACGAGAATTTAGAAGAACTAGCTTTGCTGAGACTAATGTGTGGGTGCGTGTACAAAATTCCACCCACACAAACTGACATGTGCACACACACTGCGATGTATATGAAAGAGGCACATGCGTGGCAAAAGAGGTGTCCTGGTTCCAGAAGGGACAGGGTTAATTCTCCTAGCAGGGCACAGGTGAGCCATGCCCAGAATGAGGGGGGCAGAAGCTGGCTGGAAACGGGAAAACGGGAGGGGGACAGGAAGTCGGGGGTGCTCGGTGCGTGGTCAGGGACGGTCCAGGGTGCAGTTGGTGAGCGGTCGGCATGGTAATCGTGTTTTCATATTTTCTTTACCCGTGTTACTGTTTTGTTGCTGTCCCTCCTGGAATCAGGACAGAAGTTATCTTAATTTTTGCTGAGTGCCTGTTATTCCACAAGGGGCCCTGCTTATCTGCTCGCGTGACAGAGGATATTACTTGGTGCCAGTATGGTACAGTATTTGCTGACCCACGCGTAAAACCTCCTTGCTCTATTGACCTTAAAAACTTAAACACATTACTTAATAGGAGGATTAAAAGAAGGACAAGTGTGGGATATCAAGAGGAAGGGATAACAGGTAGAATAGGATGTTTTAGCACAGACACATTGTGTGCACAATTTGTAGCTAGTCAATAGCAGTAATCACAGTAATTACATGTCACCACTTGCTTAGCTATTACTGGAATGTGGGGGGTAGGGGTGGGTGGGTTATGTATTCCTACAGAGCTGATTTTTAAGGAGGAATCTGAAGGTCCAGAGAAAAAGGCATTTTGATCAGTCTTCAGTACATATCCACACCTTCTGTAGTATAATAAGGAACACATGCTAGAGTCAATGCCATTGTGGACTGCAAAGCTAGGTCCTTAAGGAAGAATTGAGAACATCAGCAACTTCAAATAGACATAAGTAGAGCTTCACACTTCTTCATACAAACAGTCATAGCTCACATCTGAAAGAATGCACTGTTGTATGCTCGTGGTAGGACAGAAGTGAAATACAAAATGGAGAAAACGCTACTGTGCTTGGTAGACAACAAAAAAAGAGAAGAAAATAATGTTTTGTTTTCCATCCCAGATATCTCTCCAGGTAGAAATTACTAATTGCCATGTTCCTAAATTCCGTTGTCCCATGGAGAAGAAATCTTGGAGTTATTCCAAGGTATGGATTGATTATTGGTTTCTGTACAGTTTTATCAGCTGTTTCACCTGTCCTGCTTGACTTCTGAAGTGCCTTCCAGGGGTCTGCTCCCAAACTCTGCACACTAGAATATGGACACCGGCTTCACAAATGTCTGCTGGTTGGAAAAACTATCAGCTAAACTGCTTGTGAATGTGTGCTTATTGGTCTGTCTCTTTGCCATTCTAACAAGAAATGGGGCTATTAAATTGCTACTTGTGGCTCTTGTTACTCTTACAGTAGCCTGTGGCTAAAATCTGAAAGTATAGATATAAATGCAATATATTATTTGTTACTGTATTTTATTTATATTGTTAGGACAGATTCTTAAGTCCTTAGTTTTATTAGGTCATTACTTTAGTTTTCAGCCCAACTGAATAAAGAATTTAGAACTTGGTATCATCAACAGCCTTATAATTATTGTAGTTTTAATGAAAGCCATTTTGCATGTCATAGTGGTTGAAAACCTGACATCACTTATGTCAATGAGATTATTGCTATTGATTTCACTGTGACCAGGTTTTCACAAATGTTGTTCATTTTGATGACTTGAAACTTAAGTTTTAACTATTAACAGGCTTAATAGAAGCCATAAACTATATTCACCTAATCTGCTGTTGAAAATAGGCCACCTCAGAGGCAATAACTTCTTAAGAATGTGTTGTTGCACTTCACGGGAAGGGGCAAAGAACATACTGTCCATTAATATTTCAGGAAAAAAATAAATAAATTTAAAAACCCACAAAAAACCCAACTTGCTTCAAAACCACTATAGCATGTCTGTGATAAGATAAGGGTGAATATGCAGTTCTGGTATTAAAAAGATAAGGCTGAATACTGTTTCTACTTTATTGATTTTCATGGTTGTGGGTTGGCAGTCTTGTATATTATGGTTAGATAGCAGCTGTGGAGCACAGTGAAGAAATTATTTAGCTAGGAATCACAAAAATACTTAGCAAAATGTTAATATGCATCTTGGATAATGCCTTCAGAATGGAATTCTAAGGATCAGACAGTTAACAGCCACAGTACTTTATTGTATATTTGAGAGATTACTAAGTACCTAAGTGCCTTGTGACTCTAGAAGATCTTGCGGGTCAAAAACGGTGGCCAAGCTATCTTGAGATTTTGTGGTCTGTGACAATAAGGACTATTTTTATAGAAAGTTTTCATCCTAGCTTCCAGAAGGAAATAGAGCAAAAGCCATTGGAATAAGCAATGGGTGTCAATTCACATGGGTGTAGATACCGAGGACACGTAGAGGAGGTTATATTGCTTATGAAATTGGACTGATTGTTTTTTGACTGTTCATTGATAGTGAAATATAATGAATTAGTCATTTGAAGCTGAATGTCTGTGATGATGGACCTGAAATTGCACTTTGAAATGTGAACAATCTGTAAGCACACAAATTGCAGGCTGTAAAAGAACATAAAAAACCTGAGGATTGGGTGTTTTTTTTTTAAGAAATAGGCTAAAGGTACATTATGATTATTTGAAAGTCAAAGGTAAGCAACTGTAAAATGTCTGGCAGTATTAAAATTCAGGAAGCTGTCAGGGAGCTAGAGCTGATACTGGTATTTTTGAAATGCCTCCATTTAAGCAGTGTTTAAATATTTAAAAACAAATAAGAATAACAAAAAGTGGTCTATATCCTAAATGTAACCAAAATAATTCAACATATGTCAAATTGTGTAATCACGTTGTTTAATACTGTAGAGTTTTAATTTTTGTTTACCACTATATGGCACAGTTTAGGAAAAAAAAACAAACCAAACCCAGTCATTAATCTTCCAGTAGCACCAAAATCCCCCATCTGGTATCAGTGACCCCTTCTTGATTGAATATGAGTTTCCCTCCAAAAAAGTTTCTTGTTTATGCTACTGATTAGAATAATGATTTTCAATTTTTTGCTATATTCTGCACAAACTTTCTCACGTAAAAGAATATGGCTATAGAAATTTTGTACATGTACATACATACACTGCTATGTAACATGATAGAATTTCTGCTTTAAAATACCTTTCACAGATCTGTAGGAGGTAGCTCACATGGTATCTAGAATTATACAATGAATTTGTACACAGCACTTCATATCTCTACAATTTCCAGGGACAGAAAGAAGAAAGTAAGAAATCTCAATATTAATGCCTACCCATTTCCTTTTCTCTGTATTTATTTCACGGGGCTGAAGTAATAAGCCGAAAGTTCTACCCACTGTTTTGGACCTGTTTACCTTTTATTAACCTGTTCCAGAAATTCAGATCACTAAGGCCATGTCTACATAGATCCAAAGCCAAGATCTAGGGAACTTGCTCAACCAGACACATTTCTTCAAAGCTAGGTTGGAATCCAAATATGAAATACATCACTATAATTTCAGACACCATACCATAAATATGCATTAAATGTTCCTTTCTGGTCCTGCAGCTGAGGACATCAACAGCTGACTGAGCATATTTGCGTGTGCAAATAACCAGTTTGCACACTCTTTCATGGCACTGAGACCTGCTGTGAAACATCAAAAGATTCAGGAAATCTGGTATTTAAAATTGTCTGCTAAATGTTTTATTTTATTGTAACTTAAATTTCTTAGGAAGAGTCATAGTCAGACTTGGCAGTAAACACCAAGCTGTGTGTGCATTACAGGATGCTTGCAGCATTCAGTTTTATAATGCAAGACCCACCTATGTAAACAAACATTGTAGAAGAAACAATATCATCTGTTTATCCTTTGTTTTGGAAATAAAACAATACACAGGCAGATGGTTGCTAGAAGGACATACAAAGACATCAGATAAATAGCATATTTTGCTATCACAGAAAAATTTTTAGATTTCAGAATTCATTTACAAATGCTAAGAATAGAGCACACATGTAAAGTAGAAAAAGTGTTAAAAATGTAATGAAATGCTTCCAGCAGTCTTCTAGGCAAGTGGAATGTAAAGGTGGTAAGGGAACACAACTCAGGCTTCAGAATTGAATTTCTGGGGCTTCAGCACTCTGTGGTCTGTATTGAAAAGCTCAGAGATGTCACCTAATGTAGTATGAAAGCAATTTTGATGGTAGCGTTCTTATATGAAATAAATATCAAGGAAAGATTCCTGGGGCTGAAGTTTGCAAAAGGGGATAAAGCTCTCTCACCTCAAAGGGGAGAGGGAGGTCTCAAAGACCTGCAGTTACTGCGGTGTCTGTCTGTTTTGTGTAATGGGGGAAACCATCTTTTATTCCTGTTAATGGTCATATGCCAGCTATAAATAGTAGTGTTGTTTTTTTTTCCCAATGAATACCAGGTTTTTAAATGTTAATACTTTGGAAAAGACGGAAATCTTCTGTTATCAATTAAATAAATTACTATAAAGATAAGTACTGTCATGGACTCCTAAATCACCTTCTTTTCCTAAGCAAGACCAGGAATACAGTATACAGGAATAATTCCAGAAGTTGCATATTGCGTTAGGTATTTGTCTGTTTTAGGGGTAGGCAAGAAAATGAGGGAATTGCATATTGCATTAGGCATTTGTCTCTCTTAGTGGTAGGCAAGAAAATGAGTAAAAGGATGTATTAATTCCTCAACTTTATAGATAAGTATTTGAAAAATTAATCAAGTTTTACAAATTATCATAGTGATGACCCAGAAAAACTACACTATACAACCTATTTTTATAAATAAGAACTGTTTTCTTGACAATCATTTCTTTTCAAAGCAAAAGTGTCTTGACCACTACCTATATTTTCTAGCTAAAAGATGCAGTTGGCTTTATCTAGGCTTCAGGCAATGCTGATGATCAGAGTAACAAAGTAAGTGATCTTAAATTATTATTTGTCAGCAATATATATGCAGCTTCAGAAGCTGTAATGATAGAAGAGCCACTACCACGACAAGTAGCTGTTCAGTTCCTGGCTCCTCTAGCAAGGATCAGAGCCCCATGCCCCACAGGTTGTCACTTCACAGGCTGAGAGTTAGGAGTGGGAATCTGCACTGGTTAGCTGAATGGAGGTTTACCTACTTTTACAAGAGCATTGGGAATCACACTTGGAAAAGATCCATGGGACTGGGTCTAGACATTTGCAAATGGCCACATCTAAGCCAGGCTTCTAGAGAAAAATATGTGCTCATCTATAGTAAATGTTATAGCATCCTAAAGAAAACATCCAAAATTGCTTAAATCTCTCATACTCTGAAATGTTTTAGTGTTGGGCTTTTTTTCGTTATTTGTTTGGTTTTGTTTGTTGGCAGTTTTGTGGTATTTTTTGGTTGGTTGGTTGGGTTTTTTTGGGGGGGGGACACTGTGGTTTTATTTGTTTTTTTGTTGGTGTTTTGGTTTTGGGGAGGGGGGTTGGTTGTTTTTTAACTCCATAGCCTATAAAGGCAGCAGTGAATACATCAGGCTAAGCTAGGTGGGATACGTTCCCCCGACTGGTCTCGCTCTGCCTCCCATTTTTCTCTTTCAGAGCTGGGAAGCAGAGACTTGTAATAAAGCTTCAGAACCTTAAATCATTAATAAAGGGGAGTTCTCTTTTATGTGAAGCTAAAGGTGGTAATGACGCTATTCCCTTGTAATAATATGCACAGGTACGAGAAACCTAGAAGTTTATCCTCACTTCACCAAGCATGCATATTTTTGGATACAGAACTTGTATGGCTGCATGGGCTTTTTCTTCCCGACTTTCCCTATATTGCATGGGATGAAACTATCGCAGTCAGATGGTGCACACAGCTCGTCAAATCCTAACCAGTGCAATGAGCACACGGTCAGCGGTTCTCTCTATTGACATCAAAGGAAAGAGCATTAAGCCCATATTATATACAGTTTAATGGACTTCTTTGTATAGGACTGGGAAGGCAGGAGTGACATGTCTTTGAACATAATTTATAGTTCATAAACGTATTCATGTTTGGAGGCTCAGACAGAGTAATTTGCAGCTAACCAGCTCTAACATTGTTGCCAAGAAAATGATCAAACAATAAAATTGGCATTGTTACAAAGATTCGGATTGTGTAGGATTAAGGATGTAGAAGGAAATGTACTGCTTTGTGGAGTGGTCAGAAGCACTGAAGACCTGTACACCACCTATGTTCTATTTAAGCTGCTGCCTTTCTGCAGGCTGCTGTCTGACTGGCAGCACAGCTTAAGTATTACTTTTATTCTGAAACCTAATGTTGGGATACTGATCTTTCATAGTTACCACTGATTTCTGTAAGGAATTTTAAAGCATTAAGTAATATGAAGGAGAGGACTCGCATTACTATTAAATTATGGCTGACTACATACTCTGAAATCTGGGGTCAAAATACACGTTAGCCTTTCATAGGAGTGTTTTAGGCAATGAGGTTTTTTTTGCTATATTCACCTTCATAAATAATGTTCCAACATAGAAGAATTCTATGGGCTGCTCTATACGTGATTTCAAAATATTTTCCTAGTCATACCATTTTTTCATAAATATCCCATAAAAGACTGCAAATTCCCACATCATCTGAACTGTGTTGCCTCTTGGAAACTTTGGAAAGAGGAATATTTCAATGAGGCAAAGGTTCGCTTATTAAATAAAAGTCACAGAATTGTTACTGTTTAGTAAAAGAAAAACAAACAAAAAAACCAACACACACACAAAAACCCAAAACAACAGAAAAAAAACAAACAAGCAAACAAACAAGAAAAAAAACAAACCACAACACAAACATTCTTGGCTGCATATCTGAGAGCTAGGTCACACTAAGCCAAATTACAGGCTCCACTGCTACCGGTTTACTTACCAAACAGAAATATGAATACTTCAGTGAGGGTGTTTTCTCACAGCCTTGCTTTCAGCAAAGAAAAGTCTAACTGCATATGAGGGTGTCTGTGCACGTGGGTGGGAATTTTAAAGCAGGTTACACGCCAACGTTACAAAGAAGGGTGTGCCCACAGGGAAAGACAGCTATCTAGGGCAGCACCTTGGCTGATCTGAGCCAGGTCACCATGAAGAGCGCTGCTCCAGGGCTATAAACACTGACAGCACACTGAACGTGAGGGGGATCTTCTACAGAGGAAGTAATTTCTATAAAAGCTGTAGAAAGTAAAAGAAGGGAACAGAGAATAAAAAATAATTATATCAATAATAATAATAAAAAAAAAATTGCATGCTAGTGTTATATAATTTTGTATTTACTATAAGAGAGATTGCTAAGGGAGGATTACTAGTTTTGAGGATTCATTTGAAAGATCTCCAGGTGAGATGTTTTGTAAAAGAACTTCTTAATGGCAGCCTCTGGGTATAGTTAGCATGTGTTTTTTCAATCAAAACACCCAACATCAGGTATTAATTGTGTTCTGGGAGTATATTTGCTAAGCAAATTCCTAAAATTTACTTTCATGTCTAGTCACAGGCATGGGAAAAATTCTCTCTGGGGAGTGGAATTATTAAAAAAAAAAAAAGGAAATCCTCTTATAAAAAGTGAAGAATGTGATGTTGCTGTTTAATCACAAGTAGATGTAAGGAAAATAGAACATGCTGTTGTTATGTTATATATGTTATTCTGTCCTCCACCCATTTCCCAACCCTCCCTTATCAAAAAGGAAGTGAGAACAGCGAAAGAAGGACATAGTCTCACTGGAAACATTGCTGTCACCACTGCCAATAGCCAACACAGGTCTAACAACTAATCACAAATCTCCAGCCAGCAGGGAGAAAGAATTGTAAGGAGATAGTATTTGGGAAAGATATATAGCAAATTATTTTCTATATATGAGTAATAATTTCTTAATTTTAAATCTTTTGAAATACGATTCAAAGCCAGAGTCTGAAATTATATTGGACAGCTGCATCTAGCTGTACTCCTGGACCCCAGTCCAGGGGATTCATTACTAAAAACATAGTAGTTGCTGCATTGGGGATTTTTCACTTTAGCATTCTCATATTCCATGCTTTGAAATGTTGATGTTTGTCAAGAAAACACTTTAACAAGAAATTACTCTTTTCTGCTACGCTGACATTTGTATTACATAGGCAAGATGACCGCCTGTTTAATAAAGAGATTTTACAGATGCTTGAAGTCTATCAGGTCTTGGTTGATCATCTTCCTGTAGATTTTCTTGAATATGCTTATTGAGACAACATAATTTAAAATGGTACCTCTTCCATCTTTTACAAGTATAGATCTGAAAAGCAAATCAGTAGTCTTGTTATTGTCAAGGTAGTATTTACTTCGATAGTCTATTGCAAATCCTATTCTTTTCCCCTTTGTTGTTTACCATTGGCACCATGCTGAAAAACTATGATTTAACAAGATAACAAGATATGCTCCAAAGTAGGTACTTATCTCTTCTTTACATTCTCTGAATACTCTTTGATCATTAACATAGTAATGGGGTAGAAAAAGAAGATGCTTTAGCTTTTAATGAAGAAACCTGAGGAGTCAAACCAAGAGATTTCAACTATGCCACTAAGCAGGTCTACTTCCGACAGACGATGTAACTGCTAGAAAATATGTCCATCCATTTAGAGATGCCTTCTGCATGAAGAAATGACAAACAACACATATATCTTGTCATATTAACACAAACTCTAAAACATAAAGGGAGAAACTGGTCTGCTATCATTTTAGGTATTTGATTATGCTTCCTCTTACTACTAGATACATTTTCGGTATACCAGGTTAAATTTCAGGGGAAAAAATATTTTCTATTAATATTGTAAAAAGATGTGAATTGGGCTTGACCCTCAAGGATTTCTAACACCTATTGATTTAGTTCATAATCTCTGGCTATGAAAAAAAAAATACTGCAAATAAAAAAAATCCAAACAAACAAACAAACCCAAAACAGCTAACCAAACAACCAAAAAAAACCAACAAAGAGGCATAACCCTGGTAGTTTCAACACAATCAACACTTCAGTACATAAATCTTTTGGGTCGGGATTCTAGGATTTTATTTGAAGGAAGCTTAGAAAGTATCCTTTCTGTTACAACATCTTTGCTTTATGAAAATTAAATAGTAGACTTTCAGAAGTCATAGTGAAGATTCTTTAAACATTCCAGTGAATATTTAAGTGCACAGTAATCTGCTAAAATGTAATGTATACTTTTAAAAATAATACAAAAGATATAATTTTTGGAGTAGCAGTTCAAAGATATTGTTCATTCTAAATGAGGTTTTTCAGACTGATTTGATTTTTATGCATTATTACTATAACTTGTTAAACAATGGCCATTTGGGGCTAGATCGTTAGCTGGATTATCTGATGCAAGAGCATAAAAAAGTGAAATGCCCTTGTAAACTGGGGCAAAAATAATGCAGGATTTTAATGCAGGTGTCTATAAACAGACTACATCTTTGTGCTTCTTACAGCTGATTCGGGAGATAGTAAAGGTCTTAACTTTAGGCCTCTCTCCTTCACTTCTCTATCTAGCTAGTACAGCTGAGAAAGTGTGAAGACAACAATATATAGCACAAGTAAATTTCTCTTTTCTTTCTCTGTGTGTAAGAAAGAACTGAAGGAAAGAGATTTACATTGCTTGGGCTTTCTTAGCTAATGCAGTTTTCATACTGCTCCTCAAAATCAGAAATTGACCCTCAGTGAGTTGCTGACTGAAGTTAATTAAAGAATGCCTGATACTGCAGGCATTCAGAATCAGGCCTTCTAGATGTGGCTAAAATGGGTTTTGGTAGTTCATACACGCACAAAAATTCAACCACAGTTCCTCTTTTCAGTTTATCCCTCAGGCACCTAACAGTTTCTGATGCAGAAGGCTTCCTTGAAACAAGGGCCTAGGGTTTTACATTGACTGTGATAACTACAGAGGAGATTTTGCCA
>VZTM01036017.1:0-10467 GCA_013400555.1 Jacana jacana
TTGCTAAGGGAGAGCAATGCCACAGTGACATGGATCAGGCAGTATGGGGCTGCCTCCGCCCAGGTAGGCTCCCAGCCCCCTGCCACCATCCACCCCAAAACATGGGATATGACTGAAGGCTACAGCCAGTGCTGGAAATCACCTGCGTTGGGCTTCACTTTGCAGAATGTTTCAAGACAAAAATGTTTCCATAAGGCTTTATTGATGTAGGAGAAAGAGATGTTACAGAGTAACTGGTTTTTTGTTTAGTTTTGTTTTTTTAAGTGATTTACACGTCAAGGATAGCAAAATCTGAGGAAGTTGGTAATTAATACCTGTATTAATGTTAGAAAACAAGGGCTGGCATTGTTCTGCCCCAATACCCAGCCCCAGCCTGAACACTGCAGTTTCCAAAGTGTTGCTCATTCTCCTGCCACTGTGAGGTTTGGCCCATCCATCATTAAACCAGGAAAGCCTCAAGGCCCCTCATTCGTTTGACAGTGCTGCTTCACAAGCCTGGAAGCGCCCTGGCAGGTCCCAGCCTGATCCCTTTTCTCACGTGACACCGGGTGCAAGGTCTGCTTGTAAAAGAAATGATTTCTGTAATGCCTTTAAAAGAAACAAACGAACTGCCCAGCCCTCCCTGGAGCTGGGTGGTGGTGGAGCCGCTGACGGCTTCACGTTCAGCATCCTTGGTGGAGGATTTCTCTCTGCAAGGACGGTGGCCAAGGCTTCCCTAGCGAGGCACGGCACAGATCTTGTAGGGCTGTGGGGCCATGGTGATGCCCAGTTTGAACTTCAGGGTGAGTGTGGTGTCGGGGGGTGCCTGGAAGGTGAATTTCTGGAGCAGAGACGTGAAGTAGAGGAATAACTCGGAGCGGGCCAGCAGCTCACCCAGGCAGGAACGCTTCCCTGTGGAGACAGCCACCCGTGAATCCCTCAGCTTGTGCTTGCTGCTTACCAAAAAAGCCTCTGCCTTCCCTTAGGACCATGGTCCAGCTGTGTTATGCCTTTTCCAGGATAAATTTTGCAGCCCAAACTGAGCTCCCCTGTAACAGCATTGGGGTTACAGCATGGGTTGCCCCCTGAATTTCATGACTTGGTGAGTGCACACGTATGTAACCGTATGCACGGGGAGCACATCCTCCCCTGCTTGGCTCTTGGTGTGCCCGTGCTGGGAGAGGTGGTTTGTTCGAGCTGCACCAAGAAGAGATACCAAAGAAGGTGTGTGGTGCTGGTGTGGGAAATGGGTGCTAAAAGCCATTCTCCCTGGGGAAGCTGTTGGGTGGGGTACCCTGTGGTGGCAACAGAGAAACCCTTGGTGACTTCAGCCATGTGGGAGTAGTAGCACAGAGTGATGTTTGTGCCTTGGTAGAGGTTTTTTGCAGGGCTTCTGATGCTGTTAATGGTCTCTTTGTCATCCTCATCTCTCTTCAGTGCAAGTGAAAAGAAACAAGAAGCTTGGAATGTGGTTGTAGAGCTTTGGGGTGGCTGCGTGAGCACTGCTTGAGCAGCACCTGCAGGGGTGCAGCCGACATCTACCCTTTCTATCGCTATTTTCATCTTGGTCTCAACTGTGCCATTGGAAGCCCCGTGGAAACACCAAAATCCAGCAAATCTTACCTATAGAAAATGGTATAAAATACTCCCTTTTCCAGAACTTGCCATCTTTCAGGAAATGCCCAGGGTTGAAAGTGTTGGGGGTTTCCCATTCGTTCTCGTCAAACATCACGGAGTTTAAATTTGTGATCAAAGCAGTGCCCTAAGGGAGAAAAAGAAAATTAAATTGTGCTTTCTCTGTCATTGACAGTGGGGGGGACCTTTTTATCTTCCAGTTTCCTCTCCACGCAGAAGATCTGTTGTTAAACTCTCCTGCATTTATTTGTTCGACACTCCCCGGCACAGCTGGTTTTGTCTGTGTGTCTGTCATACTTGTCTGTTTGGAGGTGCAATGAGTATGTAAGATGAGTCTTGCATCTGGGCAAGAACGACCCCAGGTACCAGTATAGGTTGGGAAATGACCTGTTGGAGAGCAGTGCAGGGGAAAGGGAGCTGGGAGTCCTGGTGGACAGCAGGATGCCCATGAGCCAGCACTGTGCCCTCATGGCCAAGAAGGCCTATGGCATCCTGGGGTGTATTAGAAGGGGGGGTGGTTAGTAGGTTGCGAGAGGTTCTCCTCCCCCTCTACTCTGCCCTTGTGAGACCCCATCTGGAATATTGTGTCCAGTTCTGGGCCCCTCAGTTCCAGAAGGACAGGGAACTGCTGGAGAGAGTCCAGGGCAGGGCTACCAAGATGATGAAGGGAGTAGAGCATCTCCCATAGGAGGAAAGGCTGAGGGAGCTGGATCTCTTTAGCTTGGAGAAGAGGAGACTGAGGGGTGACCTTATTAACGTTTATAATTATGTAAAGGGTGAGTGTCAGGAGGATGGAGCCAGGCTCTTCCCAGTGACATCCAATGATAGGACAAGGGGCAATGGATGCAAGCTGGAACAGAGGAGATTCCAGTTAAATATGAGGAAAAACTTCTTCACAGTGAGAGTGACTGAACAGTGGCAGGGGCTGCCCAGGGAGGTTGTGGAGTCTCCTTCCCTGGAGACATTCAAAACCCACCTGGACGCGTTCCTGTGTGACCTGCTCTAGGTGTTCCTGCTCTGGCAGGGGTATTGGACTAGATGATCTTTCAAGGTCCCTTCCAATCCCTGATATTCTGTGATTCTGTGTACCCACATTTTTCCTTCATCGTTATCTGCCCTAATCCTGGGACACAGTTCCTGTAGAAGCTGTGTGAGATGGGATCTGTGCAGGGTGGGGCGAACACTTGTTTGGATGGCAAAAATAAGTGTTCACCAGTAGTGAACTCTGGACAAGGCAGAGACGCTGTGGCTCTGCCCTTCCTGTCTCCACAGGAGGGACCTTGTGCCTGGGAAACTTTGGATTCTCTTGCTAAAGTCTCAGGGCAAAGGTTACCTTTGGTATAAGGAAGCCGTCCAGGACCGTGTCCTTCACGGTCAGTCTTGGCACATTGAAAGGGATGATGTTGCTTTTCCTCTGCACTTCATGGATGACGGCGTTGGTGTAGGGCAGGTTATTCCTGTCCTCCAGGCATGGCTGCCGTGTCTGCCCGACAACCGCATCGATCTCGGCTTGCACACGGGCTGGTGGGAAAGAGTAGGGATCAGCTCAGGTCCAAGAGAAAAACCAACCTTGGAACAACATGGGGTGGTTGCTGTGCAGGTCCCCCAAGGGCCACCCTGGGACACCTCCCACTGTTTGCTTCTCTTTTCTGTGACCGTAGGGAGTTCCCCAATTTTTCTCTCAAAAAAAAACCCTGCAGTCTCACAAAGTAGTGTGGGCTAAAAGCAAGGGAAGGCATGGGATCTTTTGCTAGTTGTACCTTGAATTTCTGGATATATAGCCATGTACAGCAGAGCCCAGCGCACGGTCGTGGCAGTGGTCTCGGTCCCAGCAAACAGCAGATCAAGAGCGCAGGCCACAAGGTTTTCCTCCTGGAAGCTGCCATCGCCATTGGCCTTCACAAAAAGGTGCATTAGTGCTGCATGAACAGAGAGGGCTGCCCTCACACCAGGCTTAGTCCCAATCAACATCAAGGATTTCAGCAGAAGCTCTAACCCTGCACCTCCATCCCCTTGATTGGGTGCCCTGAACCTGGTGTCCATCCTAAGATCATAAACGGCCACAGAGGCAGCTCAGATGGAGAATTTGGGCTCATTTCTCATCCCTCCTCATTGTTAAGCTCCGCATTGCTGACCTTGGCTATCTCCTGTAAGTAGCTGTCAATGAAGTCCCGGCTCTCTGAGGGGTTCCAGTCTTCCTTGTGTTTGTCAATCCTCTCTTTCACGAAGCTTTTCAGCTTCCTCCAGTTTTTAAAAATGGCTTGGTGGGATCCAGGCAAGAACTTCATTATAGTTGGGAAAGAGTTGTAAAGCTTGGGATACAGAAGAAGGGCAAAATGAATAAAGGGCTGCAAAACCCCTTCTGTTATCAAACCTTGAGGAGCCTGCAGTGCCACGCTCACTGGCAATAGCTCAGTTCCAGAGGACCATTAAAAAGGACCAGTATTCCTATTCTGGGGTGATTCATGCTTTACCCAGTGTTAGTGCAGGCATATTGTCAGTCACCAGACAGGGAAGGTGATGTTGGATGGGGGAGAGCAACAGGAGCATTGGTTGCACAGCTTGAAAATAAGGCAGAAAGAAGTTACAGGCAAATCTACCCTGTTTGAAGGAATAGGGAATGACACTGAAGTTTGGAGATCAAAGCACTATGAGTTTCAAAGCTGACTTCAGAGGAGATCCTATGGTGCTTCAAGCTCACACCATCCGTGGTGTGGTGGGGTGAGAGGAGGACTGTACCTGGCTCGTGAGGGATGCGTGGAGGGTAACGGTCTCGTCCATCAGCTTCAGCAATTTTTGGAAGTCCTCATCATGGTATTCAAACCGGTTGCCAAAGGTGATGGAGCAGATGATGTTTGAAACGGCATTGTTGATTTTAAAGTGAGGGTCAAAAGGATTCCCTGGAGAGGGAAAAGAGAACAATCAATTCTCTTCCAGCCTTCACACAAAAGATGAAGAAAACACAGTTGGCAGAGGTAAAATACTCAACAAGTGTGAGTGAAAGGAGCAGCTGATGGGCATCCTCCTGTGTCACTGCTCTCCTGGGATGCCTTGCTCCCCCCTCCCCCTGCCATGAGCTGGCCAAGCTTGGCTGGGCAAACCCAGTGTGGAGCAAACATCCCACCCTCAGTGCAGTTCAATCAGATTATGGAGATGTTTGTTGACTTTGGAAAGCAAGGTCTGCAGAAGAGCAGGCGTCATTTGAATTCATTGGAAACACTGGTGGTTACACACACGTGGGATTTTCCAGAGATCTCCAAGAGAGCAGTGGGTTGAAGGTGGGTCATGAATGACATTTTGGATGTTACCTAGTTGCGTTCACCAGCCAGGTTGAAGGCAAAAGATGGGTGAAAGGGAGCTGGGATGCTGGCAAGGTACTAAGATTGTTTGCAAGGTGAGGTATCTATCGGTATGCGGTGAATCGTGGGTGAAATTATAATGGGACATACTGGTTCCTGCTTTCAGCATGGGTCATGAGGCCCAGAGCACTTACCCTGCTCATCCCCAAATGCATCCACAAGGTATTGGCACTCCTCCTGAATGCGCTCCTCCAGGCTCCTCTTCCCCAAGCCGAAGTTTCGGAAGGTGGTCAAGGTGAACCTTCTCTGCTGCTTCCACAAGTGTCCATTGGAGGAGACAAGTCCTGGCAAACACACGACACGGTGAGCCAAGACAGAACCCTCCACAGATAGGAAAAAGCTCCAGAGCTCTGCAGGGTCAATGCTTTGACCTCACAGCTGAGATACGTGTTCTGAGAGATAACTCACCTCTGTTGCTGAAGACCTCCGTGTCGATAGGAATTACGGGGCGATCCATGAAATTTTCCCCTTGGTTTACAAGAGCTTCCTTAATCAGCCGCATCCCATTTAGGCACACAAATGTTGTGCTGCCCATGTCCAGGCTGAAGACGTTCCCATATTTTTCAGTAAGCTGGAAGGAGGGATGAAATAAAGAAAAGGGCTTTCGTTTGCAATGGATGTGCCTGTTGGGAGGGGGACAGCCCTGGCAGTGGACATGGCTGAAAATAAGGGAAGCTGAGAGAGGGAGAGGAGGCAAGGTGTCTACTTGTGTCTACTTGTCTGCATGCAGTCTTTTTTCTTTTCTCTTTTCCCAAGTCACTGATCAGGAGTTGGTGTTCATTGGCCATAAATTGAGTAAAAATCTCCAGGTTTGATTTTTCAGTCCCGTGGTTTTTCCAGCTTTCGTTTCCCTCCCTTCCCAAACACCGTTCCGGTCCCTGGTCAGACCAATGGGGCTCCTACAGGTGTGACTGCACCCGTGGTGTCAGGCTGTGCCCTTTGCCCAAGGGATCACCCCTCCTTGTACCTGGGCAAACTTCATCCATGTTGCTGACAAGTACAGGCAAAACCCTTGACTACCCTGGGGTGAGCTCCACCGGGTCCTCATGGGGTTTGGGTTAACCCTCTCCCCATGTTGCAAAGATGGCATAGCTGCTGTTCGCTCTGTCCACTTCCCCATGGTGCCCAACCACCCCTGTACCTTGTCCACCATCATCTGGGGATTGCTGGGATTCATCATGTGGACGTGCCCTAAAAAGGGAATGCGGAAGGGGCTGGGAGGGAAATTCTTTGGCTTTCTGTGCTTCATGTAGTCATCAACAAGCAGGAAGACAATGAGGAAGATGAGGAGCATCTGGAAGGAGATGCTGTCCCAGAGGAAGTGCAGCATGGGTGGATGATGGGGCTCCGTGGGGATGTATCCCACGGCAGGTCAGGGCAGGTTGAGCTCAAGGGGTACCACTGAACCCCACAGGGACAGGGGGAGAGGGACGATGTGCTGGTGCAGCTGTGGATACAAACAGAAGACAGCACGAAGAGGCTTTTGCTGACCTGGCCTGGGGGCTATTTTCATACTCCTGCTTTCCCAGGTTTCAGCAAGGACTGTTTGATTAAACCCCTTCCTGATTAAGCTCATGCATTTCCTCTGATCTCATATACACCAAACCACCCAAACATGAAACAAAACACGCCTCGCTTCCACCCCCTTTCCCCTCCCTCCTCCTGCCACCGCTTTGCAAATCCCCGGTGATCCCTGTCCTTGTCTAAAGGACAGAAATGAGCTTTGCAGAGCCAGGATTAAAACCTCCCCGTGCCTTTCCCAGGAGCTCAGCTCTCTCCTCCCCCGTGGTGCTCTCACCGTGCCGTGGCCCGGCGTCGCCTTCTGGGTGCCGGGATGTGGTGGTGGGGCTCCAGCCTCCCCGAGCTCCTCACGTTTCCCTCCTTTGCAGAAGCTTGTTCTCCGGTACAGAGTCCCAGCCCGAGCCCTGGGTCAGCGGGGACATCTGAGATAAGGTTACGTAAACCTTTCACCAACCATCTGACTCAGGGGTTGATGTTTCAGTGCGTCAGGGAGATGTGGGCTGGAAGCAAACAGCCTTCTAGGATCTGCAGTGGGTTTGAAGCGCTGTCGTTTCCTGGTGTCTGCCAGACAAGCGCAAGCAGGAAAACCTGCTTGGGCTCCAAACCCTCCAGCCATCCCTTCCCACCTTTGGGTCTGCAGCCCCCGCTAAAGCTGTGCCCTACTCCCCAAAAAGCTCAGGCAGGTGACAAGAAGCCAAAGCAGATGATCAGCCCTGCGGGCTGTGGCCCTTGGGTGGCAGCTGGTAACAGGCTGTGACAAGTTTTCCCGTTGAATAGTGGCTGTGAGACCGGCAGTTGGTCATGCACGCAGAGCACATTGAGTTTTGACATATACGCTGCCTTTTTATTGCGAAAGAAGCAGGGACATTCCCAGCAGCAGTTTGCCATTGCACCATGCAGCTCTGCTCTGGCTGCTTGCAGTCACCAGCTCCCACCTCAGGCTCTGGGACATGATTTGGGTTCATTTGCTCTCATTTGGGGACTTTGGGGTTGGCCAGTGTCAAAATCAAGGCGCAGAGGTGCAGCCCCGCTGCTGGAGCACTGCCATACACTTGGGAGTGAAGCCACTGCTGCATAACTGTGGCACTTGAGAAACTTGGAAAAGTTAAATCATGTTTTCTTGTGGAACTTAAAGGGGACACAACTGATTTTGAGGAGCAGGTCTCTTGTTGTTTCTGGCTTTTAAGCACACTTAAGCATGACCCCGTGGAGATGCACGTGGTCCCCTTCGCTCCTGTGAGATGTTCCACTCAGAAAATATACAAATTAATGCCTGCTTTCTGTATGGCATGGGATGGTCATTGAACTTAAAGATTGCAGGTGGGAGGGGGTGGCTGTGTGTCCCAACAGATTTTTAAAGGAAAAAAAGAAGGAAAAGAAGATTATTTCAGCCGTTTATTCTCTTGGTGAGTAGGGAAGGAAACACTAAACTAACCAGGAAAGTCAAGTTTGAAATGGAAGAGGGAGGAGATCAACATTTGTTTGCTAAGCCAGTGCAAATAACAAATTGTGCCCATGTATCAGGGGTCAGACCTGCACCAGAGTGAATGAAAAAAGTGGAGAGAAACCAGTGTTTAGTGGGGAATGGCTTTGAAAACTTCATAGGTGAAAAAAAAAAGCCCACAGATCTTTTATGGTTTGTTTTTGTTTTGTTTGTTTGTTTGTTTGTTTTTAAGAAAGGAAAAAAAAACACCCCAAACAATTGACTACAAGAGCCTGTTAACTGTGAACCGTTGATTAAAAATGCCATGGGATTAAACCCATCAGTGAGAAGGACGGCTCGTTGACAAAATCCCTGCGTGCCCGGCACGGCAGGGATGTGATGGGCAAAGGACTCTCCCATGTGGCATAAATCTGCCACTGCAGAGCGATTGCTCCCCAGCACAGCACAGGCAGTTATTGCCAGAGATAGAAGCTGCAGACAGGGGAAATGAAGCCTGTTTTCCTGTTGGCTCTTCAGCAGCCTAGGTGTGTGTGCACGGGGAAAAGTCACTTCTGAGTGACTTAAAAGTGAAAAGAAACAAAAATAATTATCTTTGCTGTGACTATATTCCAAACAAAGACCCACAGGAGGCAGAATTTCTAAGCACTAATACCTGATTTAAAAAAAAATCTCGACACATTTCCTAGTCACATTTAATTAACTCTTTTCCAATGAGACCCTGGGATGGGCAGAAGCGGTGTCTCCATCACAAGTGGTGCCGTGCCCATGACCCACCTCCTCGGCCCCACGCTACGGACATACCCCTTGAGCGTGGCCACAGATCTTTGCCAGAAGTGGAAGGGAAGTGGATGAACTTGTGACTTCCCACCACAAAGCCTCCACGCCGACGTTTCCTTCCTGGCAGCCAGCAGTGAGCTGCTGCGGGCATGACCCTTCCGACGCTCTCTACTGCTTCTCCTTTTGTTGGGCTTCAGCTAACCCACTCCTGAGCAACTGCATGCAAGTATTTTTTTTTGCAACTTTTCTTTCCCATTGTGTATGTTACTGCCATAAATCTTTTTTGATAAACCTTTCCTGCTCATACAGTTGCAATGCTGTACTTTTATAGCCATGGCATGGATGCCTTGGCTCCTCGAGCCGTCCTGGCTGGATTGGCCTATGGTGGAACCTGTTTCTACCACCCTGTAGCCTCCTAGTTAAAACTTCCATGTAATGGCTTTAAACTAAAGGAAGGTAGATTTAGACTAGATATAAGGAAGACATTTTTTACAATGAGAGGGGTGAAACAGTGGAGCAGGTTGCCCAGTAGAGGCAATAGATGCTCCATCCCATTCAAGTTCAGGTGAGATGGGGTTCTGGGCAACCTGATCTAGTTGAAGGTGTCCCTGCCTATGGCAGCAAGGTTAGATTAGATGACCAACCCAAAGTATTTTCTGATGATATACATGTATGAGATCAAAAAACTGCATGCTCCTGCTGTGAGGATCTGTTTCCATTGCAAAGCAGCAATATGGTAGTGTAGGGAGTACATACCAAACTGAGGTCAAGGCCACCTGAGCCTCAGGATGGGCTATGGCCACCTGGAAGTCCAAACTGGCACTGAGGCATGAACCAGGAGCTTATACAGCCAAGGCCCACTGCCCATGGGCTTCCAGGAGACCTCAGAAAACACAGCCCATGGTGATTCAGGGTGCTGCAGTGTTGGGATCTGAGGGTTGCCAAATGGTCTCTGGGTGGTGGATGTATTCCCTGTGGAAGAACCACCGTAGACCAAACTGTGCCCGTGGTTTTGCAGCTTGCAGACACCTACCTGAGAGGTGTTAGTGGCAGAAATAAAGTAATAAGGCTTTTAAATTCATGCATTTGTGTCAAACTGATAGAGGGGAGGAGGCAGGAGGTAAAGGGAAGAGCCCTATGGGTTGTCCTCATTTCAGTGTGCAGGATGTGACCGTTCTGCCCTTTCCATTGCCACCTGTATGTGGGTGGTGGCTAGATGCCCCATCATTTTGATCCAAAATCTACGGGGCAGATGGGAGAAGAGACACGTTCTGGCTTGCAGAGGGTTGAAGTCGGGGGTCACAGGGTGGCCCTACGCTGGCCTCAGTCACGAGGCAGTGCTTGGATCTGGAAGGGCTTAGGGCAACGCGTGAGGCTGAGCGTGAAGGAGAAGGAGAGCGTGGCGGCTGCCGGCACCCGGAAGGTGAACTTCTGCAGGAGGGCTGTGAAGAACATGAAGAGCTCGGTCCTGGCGAGCTGTTCCCCGGGGCAAGCCCGTTTGCCTGGAAAAGGAGCAAAACCGACCCTGCCGAGTCCGGAGCGAGATTGAACCACCCCTCGGGCTCCTCTGGCGCACGCCGCGTCGCACAGGCTGTGGGAGCTTTTCTTCCTCGAAAGGTTAGGTGGCAATGTTCACCCACACATTTTGCAGAAACCTTCCCCAGAAGTTTGCTGCTGAGCAAACTGCAAGGGCTGTTCGGATAGATGAAGAGAGGCAACTCAAAAAACCTCCTCCCCTCCCGGCCTCCCCCC